>CM075353.1:132997500-133597500 GCA_037693485.1 Kitagawia praeruptora
GAACTGATGTAGTCCATTCTAATCTTTACATTTCTACCATATTTCTTGTACTCAATGATTTAAGGATTAAACTTGACTCTACACAGACCCATAGCTCTCAATTCATCAGCCTTAGCTTCCATTGCAGCCATCTCCTCCTCCCTTTTCTTTAGTAGCCCTTCACTGTTCTTTCTCATTTCTGCCTGGTGATCTCTCTTCATTTTGACAAAGTCAATTAACTCCAGCTTCCATACCCTTTCCACTCTATCTTCAGAATTCAACAATGCAATTATCCTTTCTATGTCATATAGCCTGCCCCAGTGCTGGCATGTTCCTTGTCTGAATTTCTTCTGTCTTCCATCAGTATATTTAATTTCAAGAAAATCATCAACAATGGCAACATGATAGATTCTTTGAGCCCATAGAAACTGCAATTGTTCTTCATCATAGTTTTCATCCAGAGGTGGTAGGTTCAATCCTGGAATAATTGTCTGTGCCTTTGACCTGGATAACTTCACCCTTCTTGCAGCATGCTTGAATTTAGTCCTTCTTGTATGATTGCTAGGCAGAAACTTATGACCTTTGTTGGTAGACCATAGTAGTATTCCATTAGCAGTTTGCTTTTTGAAACATACACATGGTTTCATGACTTGAATCTTCTTCTCTTCTTGAGGTGGCAAAACAGTTGCAGAAGCCATTGAATCAGATTTTGGTAGGTCATTACTAACAGTATTCACCCTAGACTCAGAGTCTTGTATTGTGGTGAGGTCACTGCTAGCAATGCCTAAGACTTGCTATTTTCCAATTTTCCTCTCATAGACTTTACCATGGTCATCATCATTTTTCTTGTCCTTGCTATCTTTCTTCTTCTCACTTTTACCATCCTTATCACTCATGTGATGACTTCTCCTCCCATCACCTTTATCATCATCTTTATCATCCGTATTCCTCCTAGGCTGAGCCATTTCTGGAATTACCCCAGTAGCAATGAATGATCTTAGGATGTGTAGTGCTTCCAACTCTTTAGCAGTTCTGACTCCACCCTTCTTTTGTAGCTGATCAGCAACAGCAATAATGAGTCTGTGGTTTTGAGGGGTGAGATCACTGGGAATAACTAACTGATTAACATCTTGAATTCTTGTACCAGACTGATAGACTATGGTTCTTGGCTTAATGCATACTTCAGGAAGTCTAGCTTGTTGACCATTCCTCAGTTCAGTGTACAGACTCCTGTTGTTCTCCCCTTTCTGCTCAATTAATTCCAAGATGACATCAATCTCAGTGAACTTAAGGGCTTTCAATGTGTCAATAGATAGGTGCCATATCTTGCCATTGGCCACCATCATGATTTCCCTGAGATAGATTTGATTCAGCTTCCTTGGAATTACTGTTAGATATCCAATTTGATCTTTGAGGCTTCTCCTGTACAACAAGGCATCTCCTCCTACCTTTGCCTTTGAGACTTGCAGAAACTTCAAGAAAGTAGCATCATGATAAGTCTCTGAATTTGCTACTTCTATCAGCTTGGCTTCAGTGATCACACTAGCTTCCACTGGGTCATCCTCATGTCTAGGGTTATGAACTAGGTTACTTGTCATGGACCCTGCCACCACTGTAGTAGTGATAGTTTGCTTTTGGCCACTAGGAGTGATGACATGCACAGTTGGTAGAGTGACCACTAGCAGAGAGGATGGAGGTTCATCAACCTTGGATTTGCCTTTGCCTGGCACATGGGTTAGAGATTTAGATGCCCTTTGGTGACTACCCTCTTTTATCTTTATACCTTCCTCCTTAGGTTTCTCCCCCTTTGGATTTGAATTCCTTATCCTTTTCTCCCCCTTAGGCTTGTTGTCAGGCACAGAGGCTTTAGAATTGACCTTTGGGTTTGAAGACTCTTCAGGTAGAGGGAGACCCATATGCTTCATCATGGCAGCCAACATAGATTGCTGATGCAGAAGAACATCAGCTGTGGTGGTTGCTTGAGTGTCCAACTGATCAGTGAGAAATGCAACCTTGTCTGTAAGATGAGCATTAGACTTAGTGAGAGTAGCTACCTCCTTTTCAAGTGCATCTACCTTGCTGAACAATTCAGTAGATTTGAAGCCAGACAGGGATTGTTCTTTAAGTCTCTGTTGTGACAGCCCCAAATCCGGGCCATCACGGACCAATTTCCATTCCATATCAATATCTCTTGAGTTTTTTTTTTAACTTAATACTTATGCCATTGACCCCGCAATAATAAACACACACATACCAGTCATATGCTCAGAGAACAACATTCACCATAATAAAGTTAAGAGTTGAACAGTTATTACAAACCAGGATCATACTTAAGTACATTATTGAATAACACTTCGACAAGAAGCGTTCCAACAATCAAAAGCTTATTACATTCTTACACCCTTAATTATACATAAGCTCTCAGAACCCGTCTGGCTCTACGCTACCTCAGGAATCGATGTTAGCGTGCTCTCAGAAGGTCGCCTTTCCCCTACCCTCTTGCGGGGCGTTCTGCGAAGTATTGGCATTCCTAGCTGTATATAGATAAGTAGCAAGAATGAGCCAAAATAGCTCAGCAAGATAATTTCTATCTACTAACATCAAAGGAAACCGTTGTATATATATAATAGACAAAAGCAAACTTCAGTTATTATGGAAGAATTTTATTTCCATTCAATATGTATATACACTTTCCAATTATCCTTGTACGTAAGAAATATATAGTATCATTCCATCAGTCTCGCTTCTAACATCATATAATATCAGTTCCTCTTCTTGAATGCTATAACCATCAATATACCATTTCAGTGTAATCTTTCAAGATAATATAAAAACTTGAACAAATCTCTCGCTATAATCTTCTCATTTCCGTCTTATGCAACAATCATATAAATTAATATAAAATCAGTTTCTCTTCGTTTGTAACAATAATTCCATCATTCCATATCACTTTTCTGTTTTCAGTTATAGAAATCTGAAAACCATTTTCAGTTCTTTCTTTCAAGTTTTGGGGATCTCTGCTGGCGCCAGATACGTAGGACGATGATCAGTCGCCTGACCGTATCCGCTCTCTGTTTACTACTAGTAGAAGGGATGACCCTACCTGGTATCAACCCTGGAGGAAGGCTACCTGCTACATCCTCCCTTGGCATCTTCGTGCCGAAATAAAATATTGGATGCTAGACTGTGCCACTACCACACAGCCTCTTACGCTTACTTTTGCAATCCCCCTTTTTCAAATCATCAAATACCATTTCATATTTTCCATTTCCGTTCACATTTCCCTTCACATATATCATTTCCATTTCCATTTATCATCACCTTTAAAAATTTATATATGTCATAATACTTTGATTATGACTCAGACATCTCCACTGTATTCAATGAAATCAATATGCTTTTATATACGTAGAGTATTCCATTTATATCAAAAGTATTAAATACCATTCAATAATATTTATTAAATCACAATACTTAGAAAGAATATAATATTATAAATCATATAACCCTATATAACAACTGATACCATTCCTTTATATATCTTTAGATAACAACTGATACCATTCCTTTATATATCTTTAGATAACAACTGACACCATTCCTTTATATATAACTCTATATAACAACTGATACCATTCCTTCATATTTCCTTAATCATAAGGCATGTTCACTTCATGCATAATCACCTCTATGTATATTCATATCCATCTCATACTCATACTCATATCCATATTCATATCATACTCATATACCTTCCCTTTTTACATCAATAATCAAGGAAAACCATTTCTTAACAATATAGTAACAATAGCATCACATATATATATTTCATGAAATCAAGTTTCTTTGAAGATAAATAATTTCCAAGTAGGGATAGAAAAGATCTTGCCTGGATCTCTAAAGCGAGTATGTGGAATCCTGAGTTCGTCTCCCGTTTCTATAGGAACGAAAGGATCACCATTAGTATATATCCCACTTAATCACTTAATTTCTACACCATAACACCCTTAACTCATATTATAAGTTTAACATGGTTTTTATGCACCAAAAGTTTACATGCACTTAACCATTTTTAAACTCGATCTAAGTTTTAGCATATTCCACCATTCCCCTTAATAACCACACTTGACTGTAAAAATTCTCAGAAAATATAGATTTCGAATTTTAATGCAAGGTCAACTGTAAAGGGTCCTCTGACCACCCTACTACACTATCCCAAAATTTCGTGACTTAATAAAATGTCTAAGTATGGTAACTTTAGCCTCAAAGTTGATACAATTACGTTTTCTCGGTTTTCGAATGCCTTTCACTAAAACTGACTTTTCTCCTAAACCGTTCATCAGATTTTAACGTACTTTATATCAAAACGATCTATGAACCAAGCTCTATCATCTAATGGTCACTTGGGAGTCTGGACAGTAACCTACTGTACGGGTATAGGGTCCAAAAATAGGGCAGATTCTTGGTCTAACGAAAATCGGACATTATAACCGCTGTATTTTCATACTTTCCAAAATCAAACTCCTCCAAATCAATCATCCACCTTATACACCATCACCTACACCATGTGGTCATCTTACCAACCATGGTTACAAGCACATACTCCTTCCATATTCAACTTTAATCACTTACAAACACATATAACATCATGATTTCATCACTTATAACTACTTAACCACTAATACCACCAATATTCATCATAAACTCAAGAGAGGTGAAGAGATTATACCTTCCTTGAAGCTTTAACAACACTTAATAATCCTTGGGATATCCTTAAACAACCTTGTACTAGCTTGAATCAACTAAAGAAACCATAAAAACAAAGTTAGTTTCTAAGGATTACTATTCATCATCACTTTTGTAAAAATCATAACAAATCGAAAAATAAGAGTTTGGCTCTCAAATTTTTACCACATCTTGGCCTCTGTATAAGCTTTGATTTGAGCTATAGATCACCAAAAACAAAGCTTCCTAGCTATGGTTTTGAGCTCCATCTTTCCGCTGGATAGAAACTGGACAGATTGGGTTGTCCAACTTTGAGCATGGATTTGACTAGGCTATACTACTTTGTTGGCCATGAAATTTTGCACAAATCTTACACATGGAGTGGAGAAGTTATGGTTAAAATTTGGTTATTTTATCATGGATAGAAATGGAGATATGAATTTTTCTTTGTGCTTGGTTCCTGTTTGGCAGATTGGAGAGATTGATGTTTTCTTGCTTTTTCTCTTGAATAATGACTTGAAAGGCTTGTTTTTATTCTTTTCATCAGCTGCCTTATCTCTTAATTAAGTGGGTTTGAAGTCCACCAATGAGAAAGAGCCAATTGTTGGCTCCTTGTTAATGCTTATCTTTGAATTTTGCAAGAAAGTCCTTAGCTTTATGTAAATTGCATCCAACATCCTTTAAGTCTTATAATTCTTCTACTTTGGTACTTCCCTTCTTAATCCACTTAAAATCATCCCTTGAATGTGATTGGGCCAATGTTAAGGCCCATATCTTGTTATTGGTTTTATACTTGGGCCTTGTCCAAGAGTTTCTAGTTGTTGGATTCATCGAAGGATTTCTGTGATCGTCTCAGTGGTTTCTCCTTTGTAAATTCCTTGGATATATAATATCCTCTCCCACATCATATATTAGTGTGTTAGGGTGATTCTAATCCTCAAGTAGGTATTAGATCCAATATCCTTGGTATATTCTCTTTTTCTCAGAAGTTGCTCTCCCGGTTCTCAAGTATTCCCAAACTCGTTTAACAACCTAAATTCCCTTGGCATTTCCTTGACTTGATCACTCCTTGGTTTAATCTAATTTCACTAATTCCTCAATATATAATTTCCTTAAATATCTCCATGCTCCTTAATATCCAATAGAAGCTTATTCGAAATCAAAATCCTCAAAATCCATATTCAAGAATTTCTGAAATCTATCGTCATTTCGAGTCACTTATTTTTATGGTATATCCCTAATATGGTTTCTGTTTACTCATTTTCTGTTTCAAGTGTAGAGTACCTACATACCATTTCTCTAAATCCTCAAAATTTACTATTCATGGGGTCACTGTAGCTTTGCTAAAGTTAGGGTTATTACAGTCTTCCCCCCTTAAAAGGATTCCGTCCCGGAATCACGCTGAAGATATTGACAAATACCTTTCTCACATTACACCTTCTAATTCTCATATTATTCCCTCCATCCTTTAGTTTCTCCTTAAACATCTCTATCTTTTTTATACAGAAATACACCAACATATACTTGCTTGTCATTCATCAACATGCCATTTAGCTTATCAATAGCAATACTTTCACTATCTTTTCCTTGCAAATCTCCTCCTGTATTCAGTCATTCTATCTTATCTCATCTCTCCTTCCTCTTTTGTTTAAGGGTATCGGCCACCACATTGGCCTTCCCTGAATGGTAGTGTATCTCACTATTGTTTAACTATGTTTTGATCTCTATCATGACATAAAATATTAATACTCCAACATTTGTATATATCACCTCTGTAAAATTTTCCAGAAAATAAGTTATAATAATATTCCTTGAAATAATTGTAAGAAAATATTATCTATAATATATATTTCCTGTTCATACTTATACAAACATATACTTTCCTTTCATCCTCGAAAATATTCTCGCGCTTTCCCCAATACTCTTAATCTCCTTTTTATAGAGTTCTTTGACTCTTAACAGATATTGATTTGGATGACACGAGAATAACACACTTTCTTATATCACCATAGTTTACTTTCTCACAGATAGATTATTCTTATCTATATTATCAGTCCATTTACACCATTCATTGACTTAGTCAATCCCTAACCAAACATTTACTCTTAAGAGGTTAAATTAGAGCGTACCTGCAATTTCCTCCGGATACCTTATCCCATATGTCTATTGTTCACTATACACTCTTTACATCTTGCTGACCCACCTTAGTTCCTTCATGATATACTATCTATTCCACCTATGTAATTTCCCTTTATTATCCTCATCAAAATATTTACCTTAAGTTTTACTCATTCACACCTTTTGGATTAATCCTTTGAATACTTAACATCTTTAATCTCTCTCTGCTTCTTAGGGTATTAGTCACAATATTGGCCTTCTCCCACTAATAGTTGTTGCACCTTGAAATCCTTCATTAATTTTCCCCACTTCCTTTGTTTATTCTTATTCTGACTCTATCCTCAAAATACACCTTACTTTCAATAGTAAATCTCAATTATGCCTTAAAATTCCTCATATTCTTTTCTCTTACTAATCATCAAATATTCCCATTTCTTCTCACGAAATTCCTTCTTCTTTGATATCGAAACGCTTCTAACTCCAATTATCCCTTATTGAAATTTCCCTTGAAATCTCGAGTTTCCTCGTATAATCACGTATATTTTAAACTTTGCTTCCATTTTTCCATCCATTAAGGAAATCTTCTATATTCGAAACAATTTATAGAATTTAAGAAACTTTGATTTGAAACGAACCCATAAACAAGCAAGGGTCCCACAACAATTTATAAGATTAAGAGTTTTAAATAGCTCTTATTCGAAACAAAAGAATATTTGGGAAATCAATATGATGGAAGAACCCGTACGTCACACAAGTGAGGGCGTCCCCTCTGACTTTCAATCACACAGACAGATCGTCCTTGTGTATACATATAGAGCTGTTCCTCTTAGTTGGAGTAAGAAATATAGAGGGAAATTTAAATCACGATGATAAACACCATTTTTCGAAAATAATCTTAGAGAAATATTTTGACTAAGATAGATAAAATACAATTTTGAAACACATTCCAAAGGTACCAGAAATTTTTGAAAAGATACCGGCCCTTTTTGAATAAGAGGTGATAGATCACCCTGGAATTACTCACCAGTAGAGGAAAATTTGAAACTCAATAATATAATTTAGCAGGGCTTTAGAAAATTTAAAAATAGGTACCGTTAATAGCCTCTGCCCAATTGAAAATCCAAAATAATGGAAGGTTTTCCTCAAATACTATTTATATCTTAGACTGAGTACTCTCCGAAATTTCTTAAATTTGGCACTCACCATTTATCCTTAACCTATCGTATGATATTCCCAATTATCGTCATTTACCTAGTCGTGACTTGGCTCAATACTCTCTGCCTTTATCCATAATAAAACATAACCTTCTGATCGATATACTTTCGTAATGTTGATCGTCTTATCGTGACGATGCTCCGGTATCAAGGACTCTTCAAACTATACTCCTAAATTGTATATTCTAATATACCTTGTATACTCACGAGGTTGTCTAACGTACACTTCCCGATACATCAAATATTCCCTTTCTCATATCAATCCTGTGTGCTACATAAGTTTAACACTTTTGGCATAATAACCTTTATTAGCAATAATCTATAAAATTATAATCACTACTTAGAATAAATGCTTCGTTCGATAAACCCCCCTTAAACTCGATGGAAGTTCACAATTTTATATTATTACTGATACGTTTATTATTATCACTCTTGTTCCTGAGCATTATGACTCTTAGCTCTGATACCAAACTGTGACAGCCCCAAATCCGGGGTCATAAATCCGGGCCATCACGGACCAATTTCCATTCCATATCAATATCTCTTGAGTTTTTTTTTTTAACTTAATACTTATGCCATTGACCCCGCAATAATAAACACACACATACCAGTCATATGCTCAGAGAACAACATTCACCATAATAAAGTTAAGAGTTGAACAGTTATTACAAACCAGGATCATACTTAAGTACATTGTTGAATAACACTTCGACAAGAAGCGTTCCAACAATCAAAAGCTTATTACATTCTTACACCCTTAATTATACATAAGCTCTCAGAACCCGTCTGGCTCTACGCTACCTCAGGAATCGATGTTAGCGTGCTCTCAGAAGGTCGCCTTTCCCATACCCTCTTGCGGGGCATTCTGCGAAGTATTGGCATTCCTAGCTGTATATAGATAAGTAGCAAGAATGAGCCAAAATAGCTCAGCAAGATAATTTCTATCTACTAACATCAAAGGAAACCGTTGTATATATATAATAGACAAAAGCAAACTTCAGTTATTATGGAAGAATTTTATTTCCATTCAATATGTATATACACTTTCCAATTATCCTTGTACGTAAGAAATATATAGTATCATTCCATCAGTCTCGCTTCTAACATCATATAATATCAGTTCCTCTTCTTGAATGCTATAACCATCAATATACCATTTCAGTGTAATGTTTCAAGATAATATAAAAACTTGAACAAATCTCTCGCTATAATCTTCTCATTTCTGTCTTATGCAACAATCATATAAATTAATATGAAATCAGTTTCTCTTCGTTTGTAACAATAATTCCATCATTCCATATCACTTTTCTGTTTTCAGTTATAGAAATCTGAAAACCATTTTCAGTTCTTTCTTTCAAGTTTTGGGGATCTTTGCTGGCACCAGATACGTAGGACGATGATCAGTCGCCTGACCGTATCCGCTCTCTGTTTACTACTAGTAGAAGGGATGACCCTACCTGGTATCAACCCTGGAGGAAGGCTACCTGCTACATCCTCCCTTGGCATCTTCGTGCCGAAATAAAATATTGGATGCTGGACTGTGCCACTACCACACAGCCTCTTACGCTTACTGTTGCAATCCCCCTTTTTCAAATCATCAAATACCATTTCACATTTTCCATTTCCGTTCACATTTCCATTCACATTTCCCTTCACATATATCATTTCCATTTCCATTTATCATCACCTTTAAAAATTTATATATGTCATAATACTTTGATTATGACTCAGACATCTCCACTGTATTCAATGAAATCAATATGCTTTTATATACGTAGAGTATTCCATTTATCTCAAAAGTATTAAATACCATTCAATAATATTTATTAAATCACAATACTTAGAAAGAATATAATATTATAAATCATATAACCCTAGATAACAACTGATACCATTCCTTTATATATCTTTAGATAACAACTGATACCATTCCTTTATATATCTTTAGATAACAACTGATACCATTCCTTTATATATAACTCTATATAACAACTGATACCATTCCTTCATATTTCCTTAATCATAAGGCATGTTCACTTCATGCATAATCACCTCTATGTATATTCATATCCATCTCATACTCATACTCATATCCATATTCATATCATACTCATATACCTTCCCTTTTTACATCAATAATCAAGGAAAACCATTTCTTAACAATATAGTAACAATAGCATCACATATATATATATATATATATATATTTCATGAAATCAAGTTTCTTTGAAGATAAATAATTTCCAAGAAGGGATAGAAAAGATCTTGCCTGGATCTCTAAAGCGAGTATGTGGAATCCTGAGTTCGTCTCCCGTTTCTATAGGAACGAAAGGATCACCATTAGTATATATCCCACTTAATCACTTAATTTCTACACCATAACACCCTTAACTCATATTATAAGTTTAACATGGTTTTTATGCACCAAAAGTTTACATGCACTTAACCATTTTTAAACTCGATCTAAGTTTTAGCATATTCCACCATTCCCCTTAATAACCACACTTGACTGTAAAAATTCTCAGAAAATATAGATTTCGAATTTTAATGCAAGGTCAACTGTAAAGGGTCCTCTGACCACCCTACTACACTATCCCAAAATTTCGTGACTTAATAAAATGTCTAAGTATGGTAACTTTAGCCTCAAAGTTGATACAATTACGTTTTCTCGGTTTTCGAATGCCTTTCACTAAAACTGACTTTTCTCCTAAACCGTTCATCAGATTTTAACGTACTTTATATCAAAACGATCTATGAACCAAGCTCTATCATCTAATGGTCACTTGGGAGTCTGGACAGTAACCTACTGTACGGGTATAGGGTCCAAAAATAGGGTAGATTCTTGGTCTAACGAAAATCGGACATTATAACCGCTGTATTTTCATACTTTCCAAAATCAAACTCCTCCAAATCAATCATCCACCTTATACACCATCACCTACACCATGTGGTCATCTTACCAACCATGGTTACAAGCACATACTCCTTCCATATTCAACTTTAATCACTTACAAACACATATAACATCATGATTTCATCACTTATAACTACTTAACCACTAATACCACCAATATTCATCATAAACTCAAGAGGGGTGAAGAGATTATACCTTCCTTGAAGCTTTAACAACACTTAATAATCCTTGGGATATCCTTAAACAACCTTGTACTAGCTTGAATCAACTAAAGAAACCATAAAAACAAAGTTAGTTTCTAAGGATTACTATTCATCATCACTTTTGTAAAAATCATAACAAATCGAAAAATAAGAGTTTAGCTCTCAATTTTTTACCACATCTTGGCCTCTGTATAAGCTTTGATTTGAGCTATAGATCACCAAAAACAAAGCTTCCTAGCTATGGTTTTGAGCTCCATCTTTCCGCTGGATAGAAACTGGACAGATTGGGTTGTCCAACTTTGAGCATGGATTTGACTAGGCTATACTACTTTGTTGGCCATGAAATTTTGTACAAATCTTACACATGGAGTGGAGAAGTTATGGTTAAAATTTGGTTATTTTATCATGGATAGAAATGGAGATATGAATTTTTCTTTGTGCTTGGTTCCTGTTTGGCAGATTGGAGAGATTGATGTTTTCTTGCTTTTTCTCTTGAATAATGACTTGAAAGGCTTGTTTTTATTCTTTTCATCAGCTGCCTTATCTCTTAATTAAGTGGGTTTGAAGTCCACCAATGAGAAAGAGCCAATTGTTGGCTCCTTGTTAATGCTTATCTTTGAATTTTGCAAGAAAGTCCTTAGCTTTATGTAAATTGCATCCAACATCCTTTAAGTCTTATAATTCTTCTACTTTGGTACTTCCCTTCTTAATCCACTTAAAATCATCCCTTGAATGTGATTGGGCCAATGTTAAGGCCCATATCTTGTTATTGGTTTTATACTTGGGCCTTGTCCAAGAGTTTCTAGTTGTTGGATTCATCGAAGGATTTTTGTGATCGTCTCAGTGGTTTCTCCTTTGTAAATTCCTTGGATATATAATATCCTCTCCCACATCATATATTAGTGTGTTAGGGTGATTCTAATCCTCAAGTAGGTATTAGATCCAATATCCTTGGTATATTCTCTTTTTCTCAGAAGTTGCTCTCCCGGTTCTCAAGTATTCCCAAACTCGTTTAACAACCTAAATTCCCTTGGCATTTCCTTGACTTGATCACTCCTTGGTTTAATCTAATTTCACTAATTCCTCAATATATAATTTCCTTAAATATCTCCATGCTCCTTAATATCCAATAGAAGGCTAGAAGCTTATTCGAAATCAAAATCCTCAAAATCCATATTCAGGAATTTCTGAAATCTATCGTCATTTCGAGTCACTTATTTTTATGATATATCCCTAATATGGTTTCTGTTTACTCATTTTCTGTTTCAAGTGTAGAGTACCTACATGCCATTTCTCTAAATCCTCAAAATTTACTATTCATGGGGTCACTGTAGCTTTGCTAAAGTTAGGGTTATTACATCTGTACTTCAAACCTAGTCATGTCATGCACTGGAACTTCAGTTACCATCCTGTCTCCATATAAATTCTTGAACATTGTCTTCAGCATGGCATTGGAGTCTGGCCTCGGGACTTGTGACAGTATCCTTTAGCAGTGCTAGCCCATTATCCATCTTGGTGCACGTGGTGTTACCGTATTTGAGGTCTTTAAGCACACTATCCAACTGAGGGAATTTGGCATCAAAGGTCCTCTTGATTTCTTCCACTTTAGTGGCTGTCTTATCACACACTCTGCTGACCTCAGTTTTGACTCCTTTCCAAGATATTGGGCAGCCTTGAGGAATCCCTTGTGTGAATCATTCATGGCCTCATACACTTCACCAGGTGTCAGAGATTTCGCATTGGAACCTAGTGAAGTGATTTATTCTTCCCTGAGATATTGAAGTACTTCATCAAGAGTAATATCATATTTTCCTTGCAACCAGGCATCTATATTGCCATCTCTCTCAACATCATCAACTATCTTTGTCTTCTGCATCTCCACATCATCCCTATGGCATAGCAAAATGGCTTCATAGTCTGGATTAGGGATGTTGGAGGTGACCAAGTTTTGAGCAATCTTGACAAACTCAGGAATCTGATCCACAATTAAGCTTTGAAGTGCTTAAACCGTCAATTATGGTGGAACAGACCCTGATCCTGAAGCACTGTCATGGTGCACAGGCTTCAGCCATTGTGATAGAAAGTCAGAGCTAGAGCTAGGCAAGCTAGACTCCTCAGTTACAGATGCAACTTCTGTAACCGGATGGATTGACTCTACTACTGGTGTCTCTACAGAAGTGGGATGAGTTACACCAGCAGTTCACACAGGCACAGAGTCTCTAGTAAAAACTAGTGGAACCTCTGTGTTTGTGATGGTGTCATTAGGAGATGCCATAGCATGCATTACCTCACCATCTAAATGTGGGTCCTGGGTGGTGAGCAAAGTGTCATGCACTAAGTCACTTGAAATCATTGGCTCATCAAGAGAAGAGAATTCTTGATGATCAATGCCTTGCTCCTCAATTGCTTGAGTTGCAGGCTGCAAAGAAATTTGAGTGGTAGATTCTGGAAGAGAAGTGTCTTTTAGATTAGAGTTTGGCAACTCCCCCTGAGAGATAGAGGGAGTTTCAATTGTGATGTGCTCTCCACTCAGTGTAGTGCCAGCCTTATCACTCCCATGTGCTAACTCTGTACAAGTAGGTGCATTGGGAAGGATGCTTGATTCTATAGATGCACCCTGTTGAGAGGATACATCTAGTGAACTGTTTGCCCCTGATTTTACAACTTCAGCCATTTGTGTGACTGAAGAGGTGGTTTTAGTTTTCTTCTTCTTTGGCCTGATTAGGGGTGACTCAGGTGCCTCACTCTCTAATTCTACAGCCAATGCTGCTTCAGACAAAATTGTTAAAGGTGCAGAAGCAACCTGTTTTCTCTTCTTCTCCTTTTTACTAACATCACCCTTTTGAGAGGATGATGCAGTTGGCTCAGTGTTTGGTTGAGGTGGTTGGTTATCAGACCTTGGGTTAGCATTTTGTTCTACTTGCTTGGGCTGTGCTAACTGTGACTTTGAGTCAAATGTTGGCATGTTGTGGGGGTAAGTCCTAAACAAACTCTCCATATGGGGAGTTATGTTAAGTCTTACATCAACATCATTCCTAGTCTCCAAATTATCAAAAATGAGTTTGGTCATGGATTTAGGATAGCCTATTCTATTTCTATCCATCCCAGGCAGTTCAATCAATTTAGCATTTTTAAAATTAAGAACAGATTGAATAAAGCGAGGGAAGAAAACGTCAGTACCTCTCTTGGTTGTGTTCTTACCAAGTCTCCCATACAGCTCTTGTAGGATGATTTGACCAACATCTATCTTCTTTCCATAGGCCAGTGCATAACCAATTTGTTGCACAGGTGCACTGATTTGATCAAAGCTTGATTTCCTTGCAATGAAGACTTGAAGGAGAGTTGCAAACACATAGCTCCACTCCTTTCTCAGATTCTTCCTGTTTAGATTTCCAAGATTAATCCCATCTGAGTAGTTGATGAATTCAAAGAATTCTTCTAACTCTGCATTCGTGGCCAGTATGTCATATGACTCTTGTTGTAGGCCCAGTGCTTGATTCATGTCAGCAGTGGTGATAGTGATTTCTTGGTCCTGAATCTTGTAGTAGATTTTGTATGAAGTTATTGCGCTTTCCAGGGCTACAACTTCCACAATAGCAGTTCCCCAAAACTGTTCCAGAACGTCTAGATACAGTGTTGGGTTGGCAGAGAGTGCATCCTTGATGTATGATTCAGCCATCCACTTTACAAAGCATTTGAAGTTCGCATTGGGTGCTTCAACATCACTGGTTAGGGCGATAAAATTGGTGTTGAACTTCACTGTTGCCATTGATACAGAGAGAAGAGAAAAGAGAATGAAGGTTGAAGAAGAAATTTGGCTTTTAGCAGTTAGGGTTTTCAGGGGTTTTGGGAGCTTTGATGCTTGAGAAATCGAATGAAATGAATCGAATAGATGTGAAATTGTATAAATATGAAGTACTTGAATTGTCGATTAGATGTATGTTTTGTATCGACAAGTCAAGCATTCAACAAGTAGAAAACAACTATTCGATAAGTCAAGAAAGGCTTATTCGAGAACTCAAGCAGGTTGAAAATCACAGCTGGCAGTTATCTAACTTAGAAATAAATCTAAATTAGGTAAAATATGTTTTTATGAGTAATTCTGAATTTTGAATAAAAATCCAAAATCGGTTAAAATTTAGCGAGAAATCAGCATTTCAAATGATTCGAGAACTCTATCAATAGAGAACTGAAATACCTTATTCGAGAAATCACTCATGTCTCTGTTTGAGTTCTCTAAGAGACACTATTCGAGAACTCAAGAGTGTCCTGAATAGGCTTGTTAGAGAAGTCGATCACTAACAATGAAATGAACCATTCGAGAAGTCTGACTTATCGAACTATTCTTTTTACTCATAGAAACTCTATTTTCACTATCTTTTAAAATTTACTAGCCATATTCATTCAAGAATATTCTAGCAAATTAAACAATGATTTTCTCAAAATTTCATAGAAATTTCAAGTTAACAAGAAAATATGATTTTCCAAATATGCAACAGATTTGAAATATTTATAATTCATATTTCAGCCAACACTTACTCCAAAAATATTGAGAATTTAGATAAAGTAAGTGTTTACTGCTGCAACAATCTAGATGATGTATTCACTTAGCCAGAATCTGAAGAATTCAGCATTCCAATCTCACTAACCAACCTTGTGAAGGTGGCTTCATCTAATGGCTTAGTGAATATATCAGCTAGTTGTTTATCTGTAGAGACATAGTGCAACTCAATGGTTCCATTAGTTGCATGCTCTCTAATGAAATGATATCTGATGTCAATGTGCTTTGTTCTAGAATGATTGACAGGATTGGCAACTATAGAGATTGCACTTGTGTTGTCACACATGATTGGAATTCTTTCCAACACAAGTCCATAATCTCTAAGTTGATTTCTAATCCAAAGCACTTGAGCACAACAACTTCCAGCAGCTATGTATTCAGCCTCAGCTGTAGAAGTTGACACAGATTGTTGTTTCTTGCTATACCAAGAGACTAACCTTTGTCCAAGAAACTGGCAGCTACCTGAGGTGCTTTTTCTATCCACTCTGCATCCCGCATAATCAGCATCAGAATAACCAACCAGATTGAACCCTGTGTCCTTAGGATACCATAAACCCAAGTTTGGAGTGCCCTTCAGATATCTAAGGATCCTTTTTATAGCAATCAAATGTGATTCTTTTGGATTTGACTGAAACCTTGCACACAAGCATGTAGCAAACATGATGTCTGGCTTACTTGCAGTGAGATAGAGTAGAGAACCAACCATGCCTCTGTAGACTGAGATATCTACTTTCATGCCTTTAACATCTTCATCCAATTTAGTGTCAGTGGCCATGGGTGTCTTTGCAGGTGAACAGTCTTCTAAGTCAAACTTCTTCAATAAATCCTTGATGTACTTGGTTTGACTGATAAAGATACCATCCTTCCTTTGACTGACTTGCAACCCTAGAAAGAATGTCAACTCTCCCATTATACTCATCTCATATATGCTCTGCATGAGTTTAGAGAATTTCTCACACAGCTTCTCATTTGTAGAGCCAAAAATGATATCATCCACATAAATCTGAACTAGGATAATATCATCACCATGCTTCTTGTAAAACAGTGTCTTGTCCAAGGTGCCTCTAGTGAATTGATTCTCAAGAAGAAATTGTGATAAAGTGTCATACCATGCCCTTGGAGCCTGCTTAAGTCCATATAGTGCCTTAAGCAGTCTGTAGACGAATTCTGGGAAGTGTGGATCCTCAAAGCCAGGTGGTTGTTGCACATAAACTTCTTCTTCCAACTCTCCATTCAGAAATGCACTCTTGACATCCATTTGATAAACTTTTAAGTTTGAGTGAGCAGCAAATGCCAAGAATATTCTGATGGCTTCCAATCTAGCAACAGGGGCAAATGTCTCATCATAATCAATGCCTTCCTGTTAAGAGTATCCTTTTGCAACCAACCTTGCTTTGTTTCTTACTACTACACCATCTTCATCCATCTTATTCTTCAGAACCCATTTTGTTCCAACAATGGTTCTATTCTTTGGTGCAGGCACAAGTTCCCATACTTTGTTCCTTTCAAGTTGATTCAGCTCCTCTTGTATGGCAATAATCCAATCTGGATCCAACAGTGCATCATCAAGTTTCTTAGGCTCAACCTGAGATAGGAAACAACCATAGAGACACTCATTCTGAGTTGCTCTCCTAGTTCTTACTCCTGCATTAGGATCTCCAATGATTTGCTCTGCAGTGTGAGATCTATCCCATTTCCTTGAGTGCTCAGCCTGATTTCGCATCCTTGATGTCGCTTCATCATCCAAATCATGATCATTCTCATTTCCTCCCCCTGTGAGGTTGCCACTGCTCACAGGTGTGTCTTGGATGCTTGTTTCTCCACTGTTGATTGGCACAGATTCTTCTCTTGTATTATCATTCAATTGAGTCTGTTGAACTTGAGTTTCAACTTCAGTTTCAGTCTCTTCATCAGAATCATCTAGATTATCAAACTTCAATGGATCTTTGTCTTCATCATTGGCTTCTTCTAGTCCAGGTAGTTTGCTATCATCAAATGTCACATCTGTGCTTTCCATAATTTTCTTTTGACTGATGACATAAACTTTGTATGCAATTCTTTCCATAGAGTAGCCAAGAAAAATTCCTTCAAATGCCTTTGCATCAAACTTACCAACATATTCAGAATTATCCTTCAATACAAAACATTTGCTTCTAAAAGTATGAACATACTTTAGAGTAAGCTTCTTTCCAGTCATCAAGTTGTAAGGTGTCTTTCCAGTGTTTTTGTTGATGAGGGCTCTATTCTGGATATAACATGCAGTGCTCACAACCTCAGCCCAAAAACATGTAGGCATTTTTACATCAAGTAACATTGTTCTAGCAGCCTCAATTAGAGTTCTATTCTTTCTCTCAACAACTCCATTTTGTTGTGGAGTCCTTGGAGCTGAGAATTGCTGAGAAATACCATTCTCTTTGCAGAATGCTTCAAGTATGGCATTTCTGAACTCTGTTCCATTATCACTTCTCAGTGCAATCACACTTTCATTGTTGGCCTTTGCTTCCTTGTCAACTTTCTTTATGTGGTCAATGATTAACAGGCCCATATATACCTTTTAAAGTCATCAACCATCACCAAGGCATACTTCTTTCTTCCTAGTGACATAATATTAACAGGCCCAAACAAATCCATATGAATGAGTTGCAGGGGCTTGGTTATTGATGTCACTGTCTTTGACTTGTGGCTTGATCTTTTCATTTTTCCTTTTTGACAAGCCTCACACACTCCTTCTTGACAGAACTCAAGTGTGGGCATGCCTCTCACTAACTCTCTTTTAACTAGAGAATTAATGGCTTTGAAGTTTAGGTGTGATAGTCTCTTGTGCCACAGCCAACAATCTTCATTTGATGCTTTTGAGTAAAAGCAACAAATTTTGTCCTTGTTTGCAGAATCCATATTGGCTACAAACAGGCTTCCTTTTCTTACTCCAGATAGAGCAAGATCACCAGTCTTCTTGTGGGTGATCAAACATTCATCTTTGTCAAAATCCACCTTGAATCCTCTATCAATAAACTGACCAACACTTAGTAGATTATGCTTGAGACCCTTGACTAGTGCTACATCTTCAATGATGACATTACCAACTTTTAACTTGCCATATCCCAATGTGTTACCCATGCTGTCATCTCCAAAAGCAACCATTGGGCCAGCCTTCTCCTCATACTGTGATAGCAGGGCCATATCACCAGTCATATGATTTGAGCATCCACTGTCCAAAATCCACATGACCTTCTTTTCACTTTCTTTGCCCTGCAAACACAAAGGTATTACTTCTCCTTTGGTACCCAAACAAGTTTGGGTCCATGTGACTTAGAAACAGTTTTATCATAAACAACATGCTTGTCAACTTTCTTGGTGTTAGTCTTCTTGTCACTGTTAGAAGTCTTAGAACCTGAGGTTTCAGACTTAGGTGACAGAGGTACCTTCCTAGCTTTAGGAGGACTCGAAGACTTAGACCTGGTGTAGTGTGTGTGAGAATTGTGACTGATACAACCATCAATGAATTGCCTTCTCAAATTGAAACAACTAGTCATTACATTCATATTGCATGGCATACAGTCAAACTTATCACAAAATGGTGCATCTCTATGTCTTAGAGGCACAGAGCAATCATAGAAAGGTTTGGGCACACTACCAATAGGTTTCTTGCATGCATGAGTTAGATGATTAGTACTGAAATAGTTCTGACAAGTTTTCCTAGGGGCATTAGGCATATAAGCATAATTATTATCTTTGTTAATCCCTAACTTGCCATTTCTGTTCTGTTTCTTCTTAGTCACTTTCTTCTCAGATTCACTCTTCCCGGCTGAAACAAACTTAACAAACTTCTTAGGTCTTGACCTATCACCTACTGGCTCCTTGGCTTTTGACTTGACACTCTCACTCTTGGAAGATGCTTGTTGTTCATTGGATTGTGCCTCATCCTTATCATTCAACATTTGCTTGATGAGTAAGGCATCCTCATCAATTTCAAATGTTGATTCCTTAAAAATTGGATTTTCAGTCTTTTTCAAAATGTGAGGCACTTCCTCTTGGACAACTGTGTCATCTTCAATGACAGCATAGCCTTTTCTCTGTTTAATAGTGTCATAATCAAGTCCAATAGCAGTTTTGGGTTTTGCTTGAATTTTCTCACAGTAGGATTGCACTAGACCAGATGATTTCTTAAACGTTTTCAGTTTGAATTCATTTTCAGCTAATTCATCTCTAAGAGCCTTTTCCACTTGACTAGCACATAAAACCCTATTCTGCAGATATTCAACTTCTTTCTTAAGGTTTTCTACTTGCATAGCAGTTAGCTCTAGTTCCTCATTCTTTTTGGTTTAATATTTCATTTCTAGTAGACAGTTTAGCAATTTCTTCATTAGCAGCAGTCATACTAGTGTGAATATTAAACATCTCAACAGATAGTTGTTCAATCATGCATTTATACTCAGAAACAGACATGTCTATAGTAGTGAGAGATGGTACCTGAGGATCTGATGGAGATGTGTCATCCTTGGAATTGGCCATCAAGGCATAATTGCAAAATTCTTGTTCCTCTCAATCACTGTCAGAATCATCCCAACACTTCCCTTCAGCAATGTAGGCCTTACCTTGTGTCTGCTTTTTCAGAAGGGCCTTATACTTAGCTTCGAGCTCAAGAAACTCTCTATCCTTCTTTTTAGGCTTTGTGCATTCACTGGCAAAATGCCCTAGGTCATTGCATCTATAACACCTTACAGATGACCTATCCACATGGTTGGTTTTGAACTTATTCTTGTTTGGTTTCACAGGTGCCTTGCTCTTGTTGAATGAATGGTTTTGGGTTTTAGGTTTGAAGGGTTGGTTCCTCTTGAATCTGATGTTTGGGAATTTTCTGGCCATGAAAGCATATGAAGTGTTTTCCATCCCATCTAGTTCTTCAAGAGTATAGAACTCATCTTCCTCCTTCTCCTCAACAGGTTCACTTACCTCAGCTTCAGTTTCTTCATCTTTTACTACCTCCTATATCCTTAATTGACTTGTAGATGCTTCTAGGTCTTGAATAGATTTGTTGACAATCAAGGCACATGATGTGTTTATCATTCTGCCTTGGTTGGCTTGGATAGCCCTTTTCTGAAGCAACTCAAGCTCATGAGTTTTTAAAACTCCATAGAGCACATCATAAGTGATTTTGTTCAAATCTCTTTCCCTTAGAGAGATGACCCTTTGCTCTAGATGGTTTGGTGAAGATAGCAAAAACTTCATGTTTAACTCCTTGGTGCTGTAAACCTTGCCATTCATCTGCAACTCAGTAACTAGCTTGTGAAATCTTTCAAACATCTCAGTAATGCTTTCTTTGGGCTGTGCCATGAAAGCTTCATACTGTGTGACCAGTATCTGTTTCTTGTTCTCTCTGACCTCATCAGTTCCTTCACATAACACCTCAATGTGATCCCACATTTCTTTGGCAGTGGTACATGAAGCAATGTTTGCAAACATTGACACGTCCATGGAATCTATAATCAGCAACATGAGGTGACTATCAAGGGTAACCATCTCCTTTTCTGATTCTGTCCATTTGGATGGATCCTTAGCCACATAAGATCTTGGAATAGTAGTGGTTCCAACAGTCTTTTCAGGAATCTCCTGTTGGGGAACAAATGGACCATTCTTGAGAATCTCAGGATACAAATGATGAGATGCTTTGATGAACAACTGCATCTTGATCTTCTAGAGGTTGTAATTTTCTTTGTCAAACTTAGGGACTTTCACCGTTCCTGTAGTCTTTGGTGTATTCGAACTCATGATCGTTTTTCTGTTTTGAATAAACAGCCCGCTCTGATACCACTTGTTGAGTATTGAATACAGTAAAAGAATACAAAGGGGGGGGGGGTGAATGGATTCTTGAACTTTTCTTTGGCTCGAGTCTATGTAGCAGATAAGTGTTTGTGTGTGCAAGGTATGGGTGCGGATAAAGAACAACACAAGACACAATATCACTTTAATCTAATGTATTATTAGATAAATGTTGCTACAATCTGTGAATACAAATGATAGTTTCTCAGCTTCGTTTTTCTCAGAGAGATATAGCTTATAGTGTATGAAAAACTTGACTCCCAAAGTTGTTAGTTTCTAAGGAAGTGAGGCTGTATCCTTATAGAACATGGATACAACCTACTTACTACAAATAAGGTAGCTAAACAATTTACTTTCTAGTCTGTCTATCCTTTTGAGTAAGAGTCCAAACGGTTACAGATTTGACTTTGCAAAGCCTGTTCAGATCCACTTCTTTAGCCTTTTTGTCTCTTCTATATCTCTCCAAGCTTCTTTGTAGGCTTTCCAGAGCACGTTACATATTGTGGTCCATAAAGTGCATTGGCTTGTTGCAGGTTTCTGACTTTTACAATTTCTCCAGTATTTTGTCTCCAAGAATGTATTCGAGAAGTGATTAAGTAAGTGATTCGAGAACTAGAATTGACTTGATCGATAACTCTGAGTTCACGAACACTGTTATATTGACATATCGAATTACTTCTCGAATAGCTCTTTTTCATCAGGATTCCTTGAGTTGTCGAATAGAACACTTGACTTATCGAATCCTTGAGATATCGAATAGCTTTCTGAGTCCTTGAGATATCGATGGAACTTTGACTCGTTGACTCCTTGAGAACTCGAATACCACTTTGACTTGTTGACTTCTTGAGTTCTCGAATAGAGTAATAGACATATCGAATCTCTAAGATATCGAATGAGATATCGAACAGTGTATTTAGAGATATCGAATAGTGTCTTGAGATATCGAATCCCTGACTTCTCGAATAGACAAATGTACTTCTCGAATTGGTACTTAGGCAAATTCTTCACTTTCCTCAAATCCCAACTGTGATTATTTGACAGTCTTTATCTCCTTGCTTGAGGCATGAACCTTGGAACTTCTTTCAAGCATTATTCTTGACTTCATAAGTACAGTTACACAACTAGGATTTGGTGCCTATTACAAGTACAGAACAAGTAGAGACTCTACAACTAGAGGTTCCCTCAGTTAAGAGGTCATGTAAGTAATGCAAAGCATTACAAATAATTAGGCTTGTTATTTGATGTAAACAGGCAAGCCTCTGTGACTAACACTATCCACATAGCTGGTTTTAAATTTGTTCTTGTTTGCTTTCACAGGTGCCTTGCTCTTGTTGAATGAATGGCTTTGGGTTTTAGGTTTGAAGGGTTGGTTCCTCTTAAATCTAATGTTGGGAAATTTTCTGGCCATGAAAGCATATGAAGTATTTTCCATTCCATCTAGTTCTTCAAGAGTATAGAACTCTTCTTCCTCCTTCTCCTCAACAGGTTCACTTACCTCAGCTTTAGTTTCTTCATCTTCTACTACCTCCTCTATCCTTAGTTGGCTTGTAGATGCTTCTAGGTCTTGAATAGATTTGTTGACAATCAAGGCAAATGATGTGTTTATCATTCTGCCTTGGTTGGCTTGGATAGCCCTTTTCTGAAGCAACTCAAGCTCATGAGTTTTTAAAACCCCATAGAGCACATCATATGTAACTTTGTTCAAATCTCTTTCCCTTAGAGAAATGACCCTTTGCTCTAGATGATTTGGTGAAGATAGTAGAAACTTCATGTCTTTGTGAAGCAACTCAAGCTCATGAGTTTTTAAAACCCCATAGAGCACATCATATGTAACTTTGTTCAAATCTCTTTCCCTTAGAGAAATGACCCTTTGCTCTAGATGATTTGGTGAAGATAGTAGAAACTTCATGTCTTTGGTGTTGTAAACCTTGCCATTCAATAGCAACTCAGTAACTAGCTTGTGAAATCTCTCAAACATCTCAGTGATGCTTTCCTTGGGCTGTGCCATGAAAGCTTCATACTGTGTGACCAGTATTTGTTTCTTGTTTTCCCTGACCTCATCAGTTCCTTCACATAACACCTCAATGTGATCCCACATTTCTTTGGTAGATGTGCATGATGCAATGTTTGCAAACATTGACATGTCCCTGGAATCTATAATCAGCAACATGAGATGACTGTCAAGGGCAACCTTCTCCTTTTCTGATTCTGTCCATTTGGATGGTTCCTTTGCCACATAAGATCTTGGAATAGTTGTGGTTCCAACAGTCTTTTCAGGAATCTCCTGTTGGGGAACAAAGGGACCATTCTTGAGAATCTCAGGATACAAATGATGAGAGGCTTTGATGAACAACTGCATCTTGATCTTCCAGAGGTTGTAGTTCTCTTTGTCAAACTTAGGGACCTTCACCGTTCCTGTAGTCTTTGGTGTATTTGAACTCATGATCGTTTCCTGTATAGATTTAAACAGCCCGCTCTGATACCACTTGTTGAGTGCTGAATACAGCAAAAGAATACAGAGGGGGGGTGAATGGATTCTTAAACTTTTCTTGTTCTTGAATCTATGTAGCAAGATAAGTGTTTGTGTGTGCAAATATATGAGTGCGGATAAAAACAACACAAGACACGATATCACTTTAATCTAATATTGTATTAGATAAAGATTGCTACAATCTGTGAATACAAATGATAGTATTCTCATCTTCATTTTTCTCAGAGAGATATGACTTTACAATGTATGAAAAACTTGACTCCTCAAAAGTTAACTACTAAGGAAGTGAGGCTGTATCCTTATAGAACATGGATACAACCTACTTACTGCAAATAAGGTAGCTGAACAAATTACTTTCTAGTATGTCTATCCTTTTTGAGTAAGTGTCCAAACGGTTACAGATTTGACTTTGCAAAGCCTGTTCAGATCCACTTCTTTAGCCCTTTGTCTCTTCTATATCTCTCCAAGCTTCCTTGTAGGCTTTCCAGAGCACATTACAGATTGTGGTCCATAAAGTGCATTGGCTTGTTGCAGGCTTCTGACTTGTATAATTTCTTCAGTATTTTGTCTCCAAGGATGTATTCGATAAGTGACTAAGAAAGTGGTTCGAGAACTAGGATTGACTTGATCGATAACTCTGAGTTCTCGAATACTGTTATATGACATATCAAATCACTTCTCGAATAGTTCTTTTCTCTGGAAATCCTTGAGTTGTCGAATAGAGCATTTTGACATGTCGAATCCATGAGATATCGAATAGCTTTCTGAGTTCTTGAGATATCGAATGGAACTTTGACTTGTTGACTCTTTGAGAACTCGAATACCACTTTGACTTCTTGAGTTCTCGAATAGAGCAGTAGACATATCGAATCTCTGAGATATCGAACAGTGTATTCAGAGATATCGAATAGTGTCTTGAGATATCGAATCCCTGACTTCTCGAATGCTGGACTTCTCGAATAGACAAAACTACTTCTCGAATTGGTACTTAGGCAAATTCTTCATTTCTTCAAATCCCAACTGTGATTTATTTGACAGTCTTCATCTCTTTGCTTGAGGCATGAACCTTGGAACTTCTTTCAAGCATTATTCTTGACTCAATAAGTACAGTTACACAGCTAGAATTTGATGCCTACTTCAAGTACAGAACAAGTAGAAACTCTACAACTAGAGGTTCCCTCGGTTAAGAGGTCATGTAAGTAATGCAAAGCATTACAAACAATTAGGCTTGTTATTAGAGTTAAACAGGCATATCTCTGTGACTAACATAATCGATTATCTTTTTTAGTTAAAATATATCATATTTTCTATATTTTCTAACTAAAATTACCTTTTTCTTGAAGTATCACGGGCGACATTTATATAATTATTATAAAATCATATCATTTAAAAATTTAAGCCAATAAAATTCATATTTTAAATACTTCAATTTAAATTAAAGTAAAAATCATATTAGAAATAGTCTGTGCATCGCAAGAATTTTAAGCTAGTATATTTTAAGAGGGGTTATATAAATATTGTGGGTGTTTGAGATATCTTAAAAAGAGAAACTTATAGATTGAATGAATAAGTGTCATATAAGTGATAAGTAGAATAATACTTATAAGTTGTATAAGTGTTTGGATAAATTTACTTATAAGTTAGTAAAATATTTTCTTAATTAAATTAAATAATTATATATTTTAATACCATAATCTCAATACTTGCATTTTAAATTAAAAATATACTTAAAACATATATATAAAAATATTAATTATTTAACAAATAAAGAAACCAAACAATAAGAAAAAAATTGGGAAAAAAGTACGTCGTTAATAATATTCAACTTATAAACATATAAGTTGAGTTGGCAAACATTTTCATAAGTTCTTATGGGCTTATAAACCATATGTTGACTTATCTATACTAATATAAAATAAGCAAAACTAAGCAAACTAGGGATAATTGGTAGTTTACTTGTTTGGTTCAACCAACTGTTAAAAGAATGGCGACCGTTAGATATTTAGTAAATAGATGATAACTGTTAGATCTAGTAATAAGGAATATTCTATATTTAAATTCTTTTTCTAAAGATTCAAGGTTCAAATCCCGTCAAAAATAAATTTACATTAAAATTTTATATTATTAGTTTTAAACAATATATGTCATTTATTAAATAATGATTATTATTATTGATAATTTTATAAATTAATATTACAAAACTAAATTATATTCATAATAAATTATTATACTCTATTTTCTTTAATCATATAATTTTATATATTAATTGCCAAACAAATCCATTATAACATTGCCGCGAAACGCGTCTTAGTGAACTAATAATTAAAAATATCAAGAGTATATTACAAATTAAAAATATAAATTTGGGAAAAAAGTAGAAGCATCTTTTAAAAAGTTGTTGAGGCGAAAATCTAGTCAAAATCCAATTTTTTAGAAGAAGAATTTTTATCAATTACATATATGAAAAATATAATTAAATAATCATCTAATATTTTTCATACTGAATAATTTTAGGGATACAAAATTATGTACTAAAAATTGTTATAAAATGATAACAAGTGAAAAATTGTTATAATTTTTCTTTTCTTTAGAAAGAGAAGAGATTCGAGATTACAAGTCTAAAGTTTAATTTGAAAAATAATAATCGAGGTAAAAGACACATTCAAAATCCAAAGAAAAAGGAAAACAAATCCGGTACCAAATATCCGGGAACAAGTATCTTAATAATGAATATAGTGTGAAAGAAAGAAAAAAGAAAATAAAAACAAACGTATGGGTCCACACTAGTCAAACAATTACTCAATATTAATATATTAAGGTAAAACATGAATCAGCAATGACAAGCCATGATCACAAAACAAGGTAAAACTTGAGAAGAAGAAGATACGATTACTCGTATGATAATACTACTACTAATTTATTTATCTTGACTTTATTTTTACTTATCACTGCTACTATTACCCTAATTATAACCAATCAAATAATTAATCACTAAATCCCTTTCATACATACATATACTTACATTTGTTCCTGTATGTATATATCTTTTCACGAGATCTCCGTTTTTCCATCACTACACTTTTTCTTATATAGACTAGTCTGTCTTCTATAGATACATTTATACATACAGTTGTTTGGGAAGTTGTTATTACATGAAATGGACAGACAAGATGTGTTTGATTTAGAGCAGAACAAGCCTGATTTCAGACAACTTGATCTCAACTCGAACAGTGGTGGTACATCATCAGTTGGTAAGAAGAGTGGTGTTGTTTGTCCTAAGATTCCTGTTGTTAATGTGGGTACGAGGAATCTTTCTGGGGAGCTTGGGAAAACCCGATCCGGGGTAATGGGACATCGAAGATCTAGTTCTACTGGTGCCCCGTTGATTTATTCGGGTCGAACTCCGAGTTCGAGTAATACTAGTACTAGTAGTAGTAGCATTAGTACTAATGGCAGTGGTAGTGGTAATGGTGGTGGTGGAGGTTTTGTGAGTAGTGTGAGTTCGGTGTCGTCGGGGAGTAGTAATTTGTATCCGAGTGGAAATATTTGTCCGTCTGGGAAGATATTGAAATCGAATATGATTTGGAGGGGGACTAATCGGAGTGAGAAGTTGGGGTCAGGGAGTGTGAATTATGGTCATGGGAATATAATGAAGGGTGGAGGGAAAGTGGAGGGGAATGTTCGAGGGAATGTGCAATGTGGTGGTGGTGGTGAGAATGTCGGGAAGAGGGGTGATTCGGAGGAGGTGAAGAATCAGGGGAATGAGTTGTATAAGAGAGGGAAGTTTGTTGAGGCTTTGGATTTGTATGATAAGGCTATTGGGATGGCACCGGAGAATGCTGCGTATAGGAGTAATAAGGCGGCTGCATTGACTATGTTAGGGAGGTTGGGAGAGGCTGTGATGGAGTGTGAGGAGGCTGTGAGGTTAGATTCAGGGTATGGGAGGGCACATCAGCGCTTGGCCTCTCTGTTTCTCAGGTATACTTTTGTGCACAATTCTTGATTTTGCTATATTGGGGATGATTTATTTTTTGCTTTTTTTGGGTTGTTCAAAAGTTAGTTTGTATTAGTGTAAGTTGCAATTGGTGATCTTCCTTTTTTTAGAATTGCTAAGTTTTAATCGGATTGTGAACTGCTCATGGCATCCTTGTGGTTGAATAGGATTTACAGTTTTGATCGTTATCATAACCGTTCTTAACTTAAATTAACTCATTAATTATCTTTCTCTTTCTATGAACTTCTGAATTATGAATCTGTTTTAGACTAATAATTGTTTGTGGGGTCTCTTTTATTTTATTTCTGCGTGTTGAGTGGTATTTTGTATGAGCTTGCTGTAGTTTTGGCTTGTTGTTGTCCGTAGCTGTTACTCATAACATTCCCAGTTTTGGATGATTGGTTTTGCCATCAGCATTGAGCACTGAGGCTGGACACCTCACCTACCAGTGCTGATGAATGACACCACAATTTGATCACAACTTAAATTTTGGAATATGCTGGTCAATTCAATGATTTTTATACAACTCAGAGAAACCCTATGTTTCATTATTTGGTTCTTTCCATTTCCGGTATCTGATTTGACTTAAAGATTAAAAGATAATACTGGTTTTCTCACAGTGAAAATAAGTTTCTTAATTTTGATTTAGCAAAAAAAAAAGTTTCTTATTTTTGATCTTTATATGGCTTTTGGAGATTCAATAGGAAATTACTTTGATAGCTGTAGAATTGGAGACATGATAAGAGTGCCTGTTAATCAAGACCATTAACATTATTCCTATAAATGTGCCAGGTTAGTCGCTTTAGATTCATGGGCTTTGCTCTAGTTGTGTTTTACGAGATTAAGTGAGTACGCGCACTGTGCAGTGCCACATATGATTGAAATTCCATTGACCTTGTGTCATTTACAGGTTAGGGCAAGTTGAAAATGCTAGGCATCACCTTTCTTTGCAAGGGCAACCTCCGGATACAACTGAATTGCAGAAATTGCAGTTGTTGGAAAAGCATATGAGTCGATGCACAGATGCTCGAAAGGCAGGTGACTGGAAGGGTGTACTGCAGGAATGTGATGCAATAATGGTAGCTGGAGCTGTGTCTTCACCCCAGGTAAAGATTAGCACAAAACCTACTTTTTTATTCTTCTTACTAAAAAGATTAAATTGCTAAACAGTTAATCCTTTAGATAATTGCTTGTAAAGCGGAGGCATTCTTGAAGCTTCAGCAATATGAAGACGCCGACTCTAGCTTATCCAACCTTCAGAAGTTAGAACCTTATTCTGCTTCATGTTCCCAAAATAAATTTTTTGGGATTCTCTTAGAAGCTTATGTTTTGTATGTCCGAGCAAAGGTGGACATTGCATTTGGAAGGTTAGTTTTTAATGTGGCCCTATATTGTTTAGATTGTTCACTCTGTAGTCTGGTGTTACTGGAAATATTTGTTTCTTTGCAGGTTTGAAAATGCAGCTGCTGCAGCAGAGAAGGCCGTTAAAATTGATTTCAGTAACATGGAAGTTGCAATGCTGTTGAACAATGTGAAGCTGGTAACTAGGGCTCGTTCCCAGGGTAGAGATCTTTTCAGTGCTGGAAAATTCACTGAAGCATGTGCAGCCTATGGGGAAGGCCTGAAATACAATCTTTGCAATTCCATACTCTACTGCAATAGGGCTGTTTGTTGGTCCAGACTTGGTCTGTGGCAACAATCTGTGGAGGACTGCAATCACGCCCTCAAGATCCAGCCAAATTACACAAAAGCTCTTCTCAGGAGGGCTGTATCAAATGCAAAGGTGAATATGCTTATAAATATGTTTTATCCTTTATAAACTGTATACTATGTTCAAACACAGTTTTTAACTTTTCATATCTTGGGATTGAAAAAATTGATTTTAAATCTTTTAGCTCATATGGAAATCTATTGTTTGGCAACTTTGTTTCTGGTTGTCACAGCTCGAAGAATGGGCAGAAGCTGTAAGAGACTATGAGATCTTGAGGAAAGAGCTCCCAGGGGACAGCGAAGTTGCTGAATCTCTATCTCGAGCACAGGATGCACTTATGAAATTACGTCGGGGTGATGCTTATGTGAAACCAGGTGAATCAAGTGGATTTTCCGGTTCTGACCACTTCAAGGCTGTGATGCATTCATCTGGTAAACTATTCATCCTTGTACCAAAGATAACTCACCCGTACAAGTCTTATGCACCTATTTATCTAAGTGCAAAGACAGTGATCCTCTAGTAGATTTACGACTTCATTAATAAATATTTGACTGTCTTGGATTTGTGTAATTAGTATTATGACTGTTTTGAAACCTCAGCGCCATTTGCTTGATTTGGAATGCAATTTATTTTAATGTAGCATGGCAGTTCTTGTAATTGACCTTAATCTTTCAACTTTCACCTTAGATGTTGCCAAGACTGATTCATGATACTTATTGTTTTTTTTTCATGAAGGTGGATCAGGACCCGATGCCAGCAGAAACCATAAGAAATACCCGGAGCTATAACATATACTGGTTGGTGACAGATTGAAGATGATCTACCCTAGCCGGCAGCCGCCACACTACTATTATTAAGCTCAATGGTGCTCCAAAGCACTTGTGCTATATATTCTTACCTCAATTTTGGCAGGAAATAGCAGATTGAGTAGCTACATATAAATCATTTTATAGTAATTCCATTCTTTAATAGGAAAACATCATATAAATAAGTTCATCAGTTCTCATTTTTTTTTTATTGTATAACATATATATTGTTTTCTTTATACTGCCATTTGGTATTATTTCATCCCCCTTATTCAAATCCATTTTCACCTTCATTCGTAGCTCTGAAATGTAAAGAAGTAATGTGACAAGATGTACACTTTGTTTATTATATTGAATCACATCAAAGCTATAAGCACTGTTTTTATCACATTTCTGATATTTTGTTGCTGACATGAAAATGCTTTCTGATCTAACAAATTTTTTGCTAGGGGAAAAATATTGTTCCTACCGACCTATTATGGTATGGTCATATGTGTAGAACTAATCTCGACATCTCGTATAGTCAGATATGTAGAGCTAATCTCGTCGTATGTGTAGAACGCGGTACTGTATACATACCTGCATCTGCATACATTTTAAGTAGTTGTACAATAGCACAATCAAAAGCAGTAAAATACAATTGTGAAGAACAAAACCTGGAACATCTAAAGGTGAGAGTTCATATTGTATATATACAAATGGGTTTTGGTCCCTGACAATCATTTGTCAGGGACCGGTTATTTAACAATCGGTTCCTAAACCGTTGGATCGTTGATCCAACGGCCCCCTGGATTACAAAATTTTTTTACTGTCCGCTATAATTTTCCGCGGATAGGCAGATTGCCTGTCCGCTAAAATTATAGCGGACAGTAATTTTTTTTTTTTTTTAATCTTGATCCAACGGCTGTGGAACCGATTGTTAAATAACCGGTCCCTGACAAATGATTGTCAGGGACCAGGACCCTATACAAATAAGGGGAAACACAAGGAATAAAATTAGACAGTATAGCAAGTGAGGTGGGTACACAGCTAATGAATGCATATGTCTATGCCAGTACAAGTATTGACTTGACATGTGTAAAGTTCCATTATATGGCAGCATATTAAAAAATAGTCTACAACAAATGTTTTTTTTCCAAATAATTATTATTATTGTACAACATTCCATAAATTATCTGTTAAGAAAATATGAGAAGATTCTCCATCTTAATCATAGAGTGTACATAAAATGTATTCAGACAAGCTTATATATATTTTCCATGTAAAAAAGGAATATTGGTGTAAAGAGGATAATTTTGTCCAGCTAAAATCAGCTAGTTTGTGTAAGAGATTAATGGGCCTTAAGAGTAAGCCCAAGTTGGGCCAACGTGTGATGTGTCTGAACTCTGAAAGTTATGTAAGAGAATTAGTCTGGTTTTTTTATTTAAACACCTGGCGCCAAACAGCAACCACAATTTTCACAATTCAAACAATCAAGAGAGAGAGAGAGAGATGGAGTTGCATTGCTGTGGAGAATTTGAAGCAGGAAGCAGGAAGCAGTAAGTGTAAGATCAAATCTCTGACGGATCAGAAGTACCTCGATTTCTGTGAGAACCACAACCATTCCGATCTCACCGTCATCTCTCTTTCTAAGTGTGTATGTGTGTGTGTGAGAGAAGGAGAGAGAGCTTAATGATCTGTTTCGTTATATGTTTGAGTTTTTTACCGGATTTTTAGGTTTTGTTGATTTCGATACTCGAATCATCTATTTATTACTTGTAGATTGTAGCAGTCAAATTTATGTGTTGAACTCTGGCGATGATAACGTATCTCCGTATGCATTTATCACATCTGGAGAGGCTATATGCATTATCACATCTGGAGAGGCTATTAATTAAGGACCTAATGTGCCTTAACTGGATTGAGTGTTCTGTGACTTCCTTCAAAACGTTCAATTCCGTGAACCATGACTTGTTTCGTTATACTATGATGTTGCTTTGAAATCAAAGATAGTGAAAAAGGAGCCGAAAATGAGCAGATTAAAGGATGTAACTGAACCGGCTTGCTCTTTAGCCTCTGGTGACCAGAGCCTCTGGTGACCAGTGTTCTGCTAAGGGGAATATCGGTGATCATGCAGCTGCTGAATACCTCAGTTCGTCTTCTCTACTGGTAATTACTTGCATCTTGGCCGATTTTGGCAGACTTTGATTTTTTGTTTCTTAAGAATTTATATGTGATATTGATGATCTCTGTGACTTGATTCCATTACTATCCTGTTATTCCATAGGCTTGCTATAGTTAAGCATGAATCAGTTTTCGCTTCTAGTTTTAGTTGGTGAATAATGCCTGATAGAACTTCTTCTAATATCTAATATGTAGATTTGCTCCATAGTAGAGACTGAGTGGATGTTTTATATTTCATGACATAAATCCTCTGCTACTGTTTCCTTTTATTGACATTCACTTGTGATTCAAATTTTGGCTAATTCATACTACGATGTTGCTTTGATTTCAAAGACAATGAAAAAGAAGCCACTAAGGTTGATGAGATCAGAGGATATATTTGAACCGACTTGTTCTTTAGCCTCTGGTGACCAATGTTCTGTTAAGGGGAATATCAGCGATTCTGCAGCTGCTGAATGCGACAGTTTGTCTTCTTTGTTGGTAATTACTTGTACCTTGACCGATTTTTTCAGACTTACAATTTTTTTGTTTTGAAAAATTTATATTTGATACTGATTATCTATGTGACTTGATTTCATTAGTCCTGTTACACTCCATGAGCTTGCAATAGTTTAGCATGAATCATTTTCCGCTTTTATCCTTAAAAGTTGGTGGATAATGGTGATAGAATATGTAGATGTGCTCCATTGTAGATGGAGACTGAGTGGATGTTTTATATTCCATGAAACAAATCATCATCTACTGTTTCCTTGTATTGACATTCACTTGTTATTCAATTTTGATTAATTTATACTATGATGTTGCTTTGAAATCAAAGAGAATGAAAAAGAAGCCGCCAAAATTAGGGAGATCAGAGGATATAGTTGCACCGACTTGCTCTTTAGCCTCTGGTGACCAATGTTCCGGTAAGGAGAATATCGACGATTCTGCAGCTTCTAATTACCTCAATTCGTCCTCTCTCTCTCTCTCTCTCTCTCTCTCTCTCTCTCTCTCTCTCTCTCTCTCTCTCTCTCTCCCTTTTTGCCAATTACTTGCATCTTGACTGATTCAGTATAATTTTAGTTTACTGTTTTCAAGAAGTGTTACTCCATTAATTAGCTATGTAGTTCTAGCATGAATTAGATTTCCTCTATCATAGAGATAAGCTCTCTCTCTCTCTCTCTCTCTCTCTCTCTCTTCTTTTTGCCAATTACTTGCATCTTGACTGATTCAGTATAATTTTAGTTTACTGTTTTCAAGAAGTGTTACTCCATTAATTAGCTATGTAGTTCTAGCATGAATTAGATTTCCTCTATCATAGAGATAAGTGTGGATTGATGTTTTCATTTCATCAAACAAATCTTGTTTTCTTGAGTTAGATAGTTAACAAATGATTTAAATTGTGATATGACCACAGCCAAAGACAGGTGAAGAACGACCTGGACGCAAAAGACAGGCATCGGGAAGATTGGAAGGTCATATATTTGAATTTCAAAAGAAGGAAAAGCAACAATCAGCCAAGTAGTATGGATTTTCAATGCGCATTTGGAAGAATATATTAGATTTTGATGCTCTGGATTATATTAGAAAAGCAACAATCAGCCAAGTAGTATGGATGTTCAATGCTCTCTATATGCAAATTTTTGCAGTTTTATGTTTCTCGAGACTATCAACAAAAACACTCAAACCTTAATAAGAAAAAATGAGTTATACTATAATGTGCGTACACATAAAAACAATCTTGAACAAAAAGATGCATGGTAAATTCAATAACATGACTACATTAACTATAAGCAGGTGCAACAATTTCTCTTCTCGAAAATCGCTAAACATGTTCATGGAACAGCCGTTGCTTTGCAGATGGGACAATTGTTCATCTGCTGCAACCATTTCTTGATGCATTGCTCATGATATTTATGTCCACAGTGAAGACCTCCAATGATTTCACGATATTCAAACTCACTCTGGCATATGACACATATATCACGTTCTTCATTCAGGCTTAATGTAGTTGTAGGAAGATAACATTTTATCTGTATATGTTTCATTATGGTATCCTCTGACAATCCGCTATCAACTTGTCCCATTTGTTCTTCAGGCTCAAGATCATACTGCAGTATATATTTATATTAGGCTAATTAAGCAGTAAACAAACGAAATCTGCATAAGCATTTAACCAAATTTATACATTACCTCATCAATAATAGGATCATCATAATCTGAATCGAAGCCGTTAAACATGAAATCAAGTACTGTTCCCATAAACATAGCCACTTCCTCCTACAAGAATTCCCATGCAAATCGAACCTTGTTAGATACAATGACACCGAATCAATAAATCAACAAGAGCTAATCACTTTCGGACAAAATATCTTAGAATTGCATTGCAGTACTATTGACACATAAATACTATTGACACATAAATAACAAAAGGAAGAGGGACCGAGGGAGATGAACTTACTTGAGGGTTAAAGGACACCGTTGTAGAGATACTAGGAGATTCACCACCCACCTCATCCACCTCATCCACCTCTGTATCTTCACTATAAGAATCCTCCGTATCTAATACACTGCGATCATCTATTCCCATTTGTTCAACTTCAAGATTTACCTGCATTACAATAAAAGTTAGCTAATTAAGCAACCATGTTAAAACAGAAGCCGTAAAAGCAGTATAACCATGTTGCACAGAATTTGTACATGAACAAGAGTCACTTGCACACAATCAATATATCAAAAGGAGTTGTAAAATTCTATTTTAATGTTTCGTTAATTTTTTAGACTACTTGAGAGTCTTACATATACAATAGCCTATATTTATACATGTAAGAAAGACCACAGTATAACGTATTCGGGCACCATAAAAACATAAATATAATTCGTATTAACTTCTTTTTTTAGTAGAATTCGTTTGAACTTAATTGCAACAATCACTTGCCATAGAACCGGACCCATTAAAATAAAAACGCGAAACATGATAAATAATAAGGTAGATTAACTTACTTGAGAGTTGTGATCAGAGGAATCTGCAGTCATATGAACAGGATAATAATATCCGGGCAGTAGATAAGCTGGATAAATAATGTTTGGATCATAATCAACCGGTGAATTTACATAATGTTCATAATCATTAGCATTGTTTGTAAAAAACAGGGCTGGTGTAAGTGGCACCATATAACCTAAAAAAGGCTGATTGAGAAATAATCGTTGATTAGGTTGATTGTTAGACTCATGACGCTGAGAAGACGAAGCTGAGAAAGATGATGGGGGGTCTAGTGGAGGGTTTGCCATTATTTGTTTTCTCCTGCAAATTCAGCTGTTTTTTTCAAGCTGAGAATTGCAGGGTTTTGTGATTTATATACATGCAGGGTCTGAGTTCTTTCCTATTTATAGGTGGATAAATTATGAGTGTGCAAAAATCGTTACACAATTAAATAATTAATTTTGAGAGTTTATTGTTTCATTAAACTAAATCAGATTAACAACAAGAATATCTCGTTTTCAAAAAAAAAAACAACAAGAATATCTCTGATGGCCAAGAAATATTTTGCTAATGCTGACCAAGCTAGGAAAATGATTTTTAATAGTCCAAGAACTTAATTATTTTTAATAATAAATATATGTACCATGAATAATAACCGAGCTAAGTTTTTAACAAATCGACTACAATTTTAATTTTTAACTAGCTTATAACCCGCATGATTTCTTTTTTAATATCTTTAATTATGTTTTTTTAATATATATGTTATTAGTTTGCACATCAAATTGTTGTTTAAAATTTAATATATATAATATTTCACACGTTCAATTTACTATTTATGTTCTGTCTTGAATTATTGAAATATGATTTGGACGATTATACAACCAGCGTGAAATTTACAAAATAGTTTATAATTTAGTGATAGTTTAATAATTATTTTCCAATTAAAAATATTACCCAAAAATGAAAGAGGGAAAAAATTGACGATTTTTTACGTTGAAAATTTTATTCAATTTAGGAAATCTACTTATATTCGTTTTAATTATCAAAATACCATTTTTATATATGTAAAGATAATTCAACTAACAACCAAATACAGTTTTAATAATAAGTGTAAGAGTAATTTTGTCCAAAATTTTGGTCCTTATCACGACAAAATAAATAAGAACCATTAAATCTTGAAATGTTCCTCAGTACGACAAAATAAATAAGAATGATCTTAAAATAAATAGATGTAAACTGTTGGATCTAGCATAATTTTTTATTTTAGTATATAAACAAAAAATTGTATTTATATTGAATTACAAAAAAAATGTATATATGAAGGCTTTACAGATTGAATAAGATTATCAATGTAGGTTTTCTACATTGAATATGATGAATGTAAAATTCGTAATTATATTTGTTTTTTTTTTGAGATTTTGAGTGTTTCCATTTGAATAATAATTGTTATATCATTAGTACATAAAATTTAATTTTATGAGTTTCATGTGGATGTAAAATCATCGAAACCTAATTTCTAGATTTTAGGATAGAGCTCAAATAGTAAATATGAATTTTTTAATATTAACAAATAAATAAAATTTAATTCTAATACAACCTTTATAATTATATCTTTTTTAGATTATAATTTTTATTAAATTCAATTTTAACGCAAATTTTTTAAATTATATTCTTTTTAGATTATAATTTTTTTATATGATATAATTTTGATCATCTATTTTTAAAATATAAAATTTGATGATTGAGTTTATTTTAACAGTATGTGAACCAAAATTATGGATAAAATTCAATTATACTTAGGGTAAAGGGAGCCTATTCAATTATACTTAGGGTAAAGGGAGCCTAAAGTTAACTTTAGGAGAATTCCTAAAGTGAACCTATCAAATGATGACACATAGATACATTCATTAATGCCCCTGCGGGGCCCTTATAAATAAAAGGTAAGAGCTAATTCAAATTAGGTAATTTTAAAGGTTAACTTTAGGAAATCCCCTAAAGTTAACTTTAGAAACCTTTTTCTCTTATACTTATTCTATAAATATAATTGTTAGGAATATGTTGTACTTGATGATAACTTCACATTCTATGCACAAAATTGTATAAGTCATGTTTTGTAACTGTCAACGGATGAGACATTATAACTCTATCCGTTGATAGGTAGCTCATCAACGGATGAGGTTTTGTAGCATACTGCAGTATCTCTATTTATCAGTTGATAGTGTTTTTATTCAGAGTCATGTTGGCCATCAACAGATAGGCAGAATAGGGTAGCCAATTGTAAATAAGCTATGCTATGTAATTCTGTCTAAGTAAAAGTGTATCAACAGATGAGAACATGACTCTATCAACGGATACAACTCAAATCTACAATACCAACGGATACAGCTCAAACTACCATCAACGGATGACAGTGTACAACATCAACGAATAATCATTAACACTTTCTTCTATGCTAGCTGGGAGTTAGCAGTTGATAAGGACATGTTTGACTAACAGATCACATGGGTTGATAGTAGGTATAAAAAGCAGTATGGCAGCCATACTTTGGAAACGCAGAAGAAAGAAGCATTCCATTTACACAGTACATACAAAAAAGGTGCAGGGGACATGTCTGTTCACAAGGACAACCTTTCGGCTACATGTGGATTTGGAGTGGAGTAGCAAGTCAACTTGAATTAGATTAATATTATCTTATTCCTGTAGTACTTGTAAACTTGGGATATATAACCAAGTGTAGCAACTCTTTAGAAACTAAGAAAACAGACATATTTGCTTAGGGTTTCTTAAATATCTTTATAAGCAAAGAGTTGTAAAACAGCAGCTGTGTACTTCTGTATCACAGAGTTTTCTTCGAATAAAAGTCTCAGGTGGTACATTTAACCACCTGATTTTTTTATGTGTTTGTGAATCATTTCTCATTCAGCAATTATCTCCTTATAGATTTCTGTGGTTCTTATCAGAAATTTATAAATATCAAGAATTGTATTCAACCCCCCCTTCTACAATTATACAAGTGTGTAATCTGGGAATAACAATTGGTATCAGAGCAAGCCTCTAACATATTTGAAGTTTAAAGATCAACACACTTCCAACATGTCTAAGAAGGATTATGGAGTAAAGACACTACTAGAAAAAAGCTCATAGACATCGGTTTCTGGCCGATGTCTATGAAAAAACAATACCATGTCTTTGTCGTTGATGTTAAAAGTCCCATGTCATAGACATCGGTTTTTGACTGATGTCCAGTAAGCTATTACACATCGATTATAAACCTAAAAAATGATGTTTATATCTAATTGTTTTGCATAAATTGCATGAGCCTAACTTTTCTACCGTACTATTACAAGTGCTAGATGCAATTAAACATGTTGTACACAACTCACAATTCGCCATATACATCATTATTTGGAAGTAAAACGATGTCTAACGCCTTAATGGACATCGGTTTTTTGTAACGCTTAGACATCAGTTCTGGACGATGTTAAATATAACCTTAGACATCGATTTTCTTTGTAATAACCGTTGTGAAAGAATATATTAGACATCGATTTTAACCGATATTTAAAAGATTTTTAATCGATGTGTAAGTTATTATTAGACATCGCTTTTTAACAAAAAATATTATCTAGGTAGTTATTAGACATCAGTTTCTTAATTATAATCATTGTCTAATTTATTATTAGACATCTATGTTGTACTACATTTTTGTAGTATATGTGGTTATTAAATATCGATCTTTTAATGTTTGACATCTAAAATTGATATTTTTTATATTGTTACAAACTCGTTATTATAAATATTGATGCCCATACTAACAAACCAACCAAAATTACTCAACCCGTCATTGACAAAATATCCAACCAATGTCATCATACAACCATAATATAAACATTCATACCATAATCCAAACATCCATACCAAAATCCAATAATCCATAAGTAGTACATACAAGGACACATAAGCCTATTGACAAGCATCCAGACCAAGTTTCGGAGTCATCGATCGGGTGCCATGCATTACCAGCCAATCAGCACCACTCTGCCTGTTGATGCGGAGGGACTTATGTTTGGCCACAACCAACGGTCTACCAGTGGTGTTCGAATCATTATATCATCAGGTGTGACATCTATGATGTTTAGTAGCTCCGGTGGCCAGTTTTTAACCAGTTCACCAGTTTGCTTCTTCAACAGTGATGGATCAGTAATCTTTGGACCTGCAATAGATTTTAAATAGATATTAGAACAACCTATATAATGAATCTGTAATTCATCTTGCCTATAACCTTTTACAGCTTGCCTAAAAGAGTGAAGAAATGATACTAATTCAGGTAAGCACCCAATTTCACCTAAACAGAGTAACTAATCAAGAGAGATGCGTAATAACATGGACAGAAACTCAATAAATGAGTTAGTACTCCTAGTATGGGGATTTTGTGAAGCAAGTCTCTGTCCACAATTAAGTCTGGAGTGAGGAAGCCATAAGTCTTCAATAAGTCTTCAGCAGACTATCAAAATTAGCCTGCAAACACATTACATTAGCAGCGAGGAAGCCATAATTCTTCAGTAGACTATCAAAATAATTACAGGGGATGCAGTCCATAAAAATGAAGCAAATCAATCTCTTTATGAATGTATTGTAACAATTATTAACAGCATCAATACAACACTAATAAATTTAACAGTAATTGATAATGTATGCATTAATAATCTGACACCAAGTCACCAATAATACTTTCAAACCAGCCTTTTCACTAAAAACTCTATAAAAATTGAATCTAAAATTTACATTTTAACACTCCTAACTTCATGTTCACAACTAAAATATGTGCAACACATCAAGCCCTATCTGCAAGAAAATTAAAACTACCAAGTTCAAGAACAAGAACCAATGTAGCAAATTCACCAAAAAGTTGAATAAGAATTAAGAAAATCAATCTACTATGAAGAACTGATTACCTATAACACTATATTGGCAAACTAAAAATATATATTTCTTTGTAAATAGTAATTTGTATAATTATGTGTTATATCGAAGGTCCAGAAAATCTGTTTGCAGGAGAAAATTTGTAACACGATACAGAAGTTAGGGTTATTTGCACATGTTTATGCGTGATAGAGCAAGAACACAGATTGAAACTTCTGAATTAGTAGTAACAGAATTACCTCTTGTAGATGCTTCTCAATAGATTTCAGTTTTGAATCTGCTTCCCCGTTGCCACGGGCTAACTCAGTACGTATTTCTCCGACAAAACTCCGACAACATAATAGCTTAATGACATTACTCCGACAATATATAAATAGGTGGCCAATACAATCAGGAGGCATGGTCTAACTAAGTGTTAAAATAATCAAGAACAAGGGAACTTGTTACAGATTCGGCTAAATCTATCAATATGTACATTAATTAATAATAGGTTTATGTTATTATTCCAACAAAATATACAAACATAAATCTGTAGGCTACATAAAAGTTTACATCATTGAAAAGATTAAGCAAGATATACCTGACGATTATTAACGTACTCCAAAAATGAAGGAACGTCTAGATATCTATACTCCTCTTCGTTCTGAGGGTGAGGGTATTTCTGGAAGCATATTATGTCCCCATCTTCGATCTGCAGACAATTATCAATAATACGTGCAAGGCATCTCATCTGGATATAGATTGACCAACAATATCGATAGATACAAAACATACCTGGCTAAATCGAAATGAAGCTCTCTTGTCAAGTCGTTCACACATCACACACGGCTCAAATTTAACCTCCTAAACAGATCATATGTTGTGTTACTAAAAACTATTTAATTCATTAAAACTAGGATTTCTAAACAGATCTAACACAGTGGTTATGGTTTTTTATTTCAAAAAACATTGAAAGCATTTTACTTTTGTTATATTAAACCACAATGTGCAATATTTCTGGTGCTCTCCGACTGTACAAGCAAAACAAACCACCAAAGAACCAATACAATTTGACTTGGAAAACAAACCTCAAACAGTTCAATTTCCTCATCAGCATCAAAACCAACCATTTCATTCAATTTTGACAAGATCTCAATCGGCTTTCCAGTACTCTTTACAAAAAGCCTACCAACATATCTGGACACATGACATAGATCAGAAAACAAAGTAGTTAAATAACATGGTAATATATGGTGTGTGTCAGCGTGGGTAAAGCACTACGGTTTCTATCGCACAAGGTAAGGATCATACCAAGAAGAACAGTATATACTTTTATGGGTAGACAACTAGATCCAGTACAATAAGTTTGTCTTGAAGCAATTGATAACAGTAAGAACAATTTAAGAACAATTAAAGTAAAACAAAACAGGAGAAGCTGAACCAACCATACCATAAAGATGGTTATACACTATTTTTGTTGCCCCGACAGCACTGATGCATTCCAAAAGAGCTTTACGAGTACTTTGTGCTTTGATTAGAACAAGTTTAGCATCCAGAGACTCCATGGATTGTTGCAGATGTAGAAGAGATTGCTTGAGTCACCACCTTGAAACTCTTCCCGGGTAAAATTGCCCATCTTCCTGGGGACACCATATAAACACAGGCAGAACAAAACCATCCCTAGCACCAGCAACCAAAGCAGGATTATCATCAATCCTGAGATCCCTCCGAAACCAAACAATAGTCTTACAGTTACCGTCCATCTTCAATAACTTAATCCTTCACTAGAATCACTACAATATTTATCTTTTCAACCTAAACTCCTTCAAATCCAAGATCAACTAAAACATACATATCCATAATACAAGAACCCATGTAAGTATATTTTTCGATACCAAATAAAACCAAACACAAACAGATTCACAAACAAGAACTCAAATTTCAACAGCTACCTCTTCTACAAGTCAAAACATCCCAATTCTGCAGTTCAACCAAAAAGCTCAGATCTTTAACAACCCAACAAGCAAACCAACAATCAAGCTCTATACACACAGAAGAATAAATTAAAATGAACAAACACATGCAGGATAGTCAATTAAAATGAACAAATGAACATTCAATTCACTAAAAATAAATAAACATTAAATAAAAAAGCAAACTAATTTAAATTAGGGTTTCGAGTTTAAAAAGCCCCAAATTAAAACAAAGAAAATCACTTATCCAATCGCCAATTAAAATCCCCAAATAAAAAAAAATAGGGTTTCGAGTTTAAAAATCCCCAAATTAGTACTAAATCGAACAAATGGTTCAATTCAAGATAATTTGAGTTCAATGCAAGTTAAATATCGAGTTCAGTGCAAGCTTACCCAAATCGAGCTTTGTAGAAATTGAGTTTAATGCAAGAGCTCGCTTAGTACTCAAACAAGTCTCCGGTCGAATCAGCTTTGAGAGAAAGAGAGAGAGAGAGAGAGAGGGAGATAGAGAGAGGGAGAGAGAGAGAGAGAGGCTGGTGAAGGTGTGAGATTTAGGGTTCTTGAGAGGAGAGGGGTGAGTACCGTGAGTGAGAGAGAGAGTGTGTTTTTTTGTTTTATGATTTTATGTTTTTTTACTCTGAATAAGCTTTGGCCTTTGAGGGTGTTTGATAAATTGGGGGGAACAAAAATTCGCCTAAGGGGGGGAAACATTTTAGCAAATTGGGGAAAACATTCTAAGGGGAAACTATTTGGGGTACACGCGGGAATTTTTATTTTTTTTAGTTTATTTAAGACATCGGTTCTTCTTGAAAGCGATGCCTTAAAACATAAAGACATCGATTTTATTTCAAGCGATGTCTTAAAACATAAAGACATCGGTGGCATTATTGACCGATGTTAAAGGCGTGATGTCTATTAACAGATTTCTAGTAGTGAGATACCAGTTCTTGATAGAGAAAATTACTTTCATTGGAAAGTAAAAAATGCGTCTACATCTCATGTCTATTGATTCAGGGTTTGTAGATTGCATAGAGAAGGGTCCTCATATTCCAATGAAAACTGCATCAAGAGTTGGCCTTGTTGCAGATGCACCAGACATTTACATTCCCAAACCTGCTTCTGAGTGGAGTCCTGAAGACATCGCAGAAGTCCACAAAGATAAAAAGACCATGAATATTCTGTTTAATGGCTTAGAAACAGACATGGTTGACAATGTTATCAACTGTACTACCTCCACGGAAGTATGGGACATTGTTCAAACCCTTTGTGAAGGTACAGAACAGGTAAGGGAGAATAAGATGCAACTACTGATCCAACAGTATGAGCACTTTCATTTCAAGAATGGAGAGACATTGAATGACACATTTAGTAGTTTTCAAAAGCTACTGAATGGCTTGAACTTGTATGGAAGAATCTACCAAGTGAAAGATTCTAATCTCAAATTTCTGAGATCACTGCCCAAAGAGTGGAAGCCAATGACTGTTTCTCTAAGAAACACTCAAGAGTACAAGACATTTACTCTTGAAAGGCTCTATGAAACTTTAAAGACATATGAACTAGAAATGGAGCAGGATGAAGAGATTGAGAAGGCCCAAAAGAAAAGTGGGTTAGTTGCACTTGTTGCCAACTTGGAGCAGAAGGAGGAAGAAAGGACTGAAGTTGCTAAATCTACACCAAACAGGGAGGTTTGTGAAGGTAGAGCAGAATCAAGCAAAAGCAAGGAAAAAGTGTCTGAAGAATTGAATGTCCTTCAGCATGATGAATTGGATGAGATAGATAAGCACTTAGCTTTTCTGTCTAGGAGATTCTCTAAGCTGAAATTCAAGAGAAACTCTGGAGTGGCCAAGCCATTTAACAAGGATTTTTACACAAGCAACTATGTGGATAAATCCAAAATTAAATGCTACAATTGTGGAATTTCTGGTCACATGATAAGTGAATGCAGGAAGCCTAGATCTGAGAACAAGGGAAAGCCAACTGAAACTGTTGACTACAAGAAGAAATATTTTGATCTTCTCAGGCCGTAAGGAAAGACATTCATGACCCAAGAGTATGACTGGGCTGCTGATGGCAATCATTCTGATGAAGATGTTGAGTTTGTCAACCTTGCATTGATGGCTGATTCTGGAGAGCAGGAAGCAAGTTCAGCTAGCAATCAGGTATTTTCTACTAATCTTTCTGAGCTCACCAAAGAGGAATGCAATAGTGTTATAGATGAAATGTCTACTGAACTATATCACTTGAGTGTTACTCTTAAATCACTTACTAAAGAGAACAATAGGATTAAAGAGACTAATCTGTTTTTAAGTGATAAAAATGCTGCTCTAGAAATTCAATTTCTAGAATTTGAGAAAATGAGAGTTGATTGCAATGATGCTAAAAGTGAACTTGAAGCTGTGTTAAAAAGAGAACTAATTTTAAGAGAGCAGCTGGAAAAGGAACAAGGGATAATTGCTAAATTTCAAAGTTGTAGGAAAATCTCACAAAACATAGTAGAAATCCAGGGAATGGAATCATTTGTGAAGGAGACCTGGAATAAAAACAAGAAGAAGCTAGAACCTTGACTTGAGGATCTAGAGACTATTTGTGAATCAACGGATAGTGATCATCCGTTGACAGATGAACCATCAACGGATGAGAGGTATCCGTTGACTGACAAAAAGTCTGTCAGTAAGAAGGAACTCAAGAAACTAAATAATCAGTATGGTCCAGTAGCCAAGAACTTTGTTTCTGGTGAAAGTAGCCAAGCCAAATCAAGTGAGAAGGCTAAAGCAGGAGATTTTCACAACAAAAAGGCTGTTGGTAAATCAGATAATGAAAAGGTTGAAATTGAGGGTAAAAAGAAAAAGAACAGAAATGGTAAGATAGGCATCAACAAGAAAAGCAATTACTCTCCTGACAAGTTTGCTCCTAGGAAAACTTGTGGTAATTGTAATAGTGTCAATCACCTATCTTCTAATTGCAAGTCTGTTAAAAGGACTCCTGTTCATGTACCTCAATCTATGCCAAGTATGCCTGCAATGCCTGGTTTGTATCAAAATGCTAGTTTTTCAAATCCATATGTGAACATGCCATATGTGTCTAATCCTTATTTTCAATCTGTGAATATGCCACAAATGTCATGGAGCATTCCTAGCATGAATAATATGTATGCCAATTTTCCACAAATGCATGCATCAAATATTTATGCAAATGAGCATCTGTCAAAACCTATCACTCAAGCATCTGTACCTAAAATGAAGATTGCTAAGAGTGCAAAACCAAAGGCTAACAAGAAAGGACCCAAGGAAACTTGGGTACCAAAATCAACTTGATTTGTATTTTGGAATGTGTGCAGGGAAATAGAAGGAATCTATGGTACCTAGATAGTGGATGCTCTAGGCACATGACAGGAGATTCAACCCTGCTCACAGAGTTCAAGGAGGCAGCTGGCCCTAGAATTACCTTTGGAGATGACAGTAAAGGATATACTAAGGGATATGGCTTGATTTCAAAGGACAATGTCATCATTGAAGAAGTGGCTTTAGTTGAAGGTTTGAAGCACAATTTGCTGAGTGTCAGTCAGATTTGTGACAAAGACTATGAAGTAAAGTTCACAAAAGAAGCCTGTGTTGTTTCTGCCAAGGAAGACAACAATGTGGTATTGACAGGCTTTAGAAAAGGAAATGTTTACATAGCTGACTTCAATTCAGTATGCTCAGAATCCATCACTTGTCTCTTCAGCAAAGCAAGCAAGGATGAGAGTTGGCTATGGCATAAAAAGCTGTCACATTTGAATTTTAAAGTTATGAATGATTTGGTAAGAAAGGATCTGGCTAGAGGAATCCCTCAATTGGAGTTCATCAAGGATGGATTGTGTGATGCCTGTCAATTAGGGAAACAAAAGAAATCATCCTTCAAGAGCAAGACAGAGTCATCCATTGTTAAGCCACTTCAATTGCTACATATGGACTTATTTGGTCCAGTAAATGTCATGTCCATTTCAAAGAAGAAATACTGTCTGGTGATTGTAGATGATTTTTCTAAGTTTACATGGACCTTCTTTCTGCACTCCAAAGATTGTGCAAGTGAAATCATCATCAATCATCTCAGACTAGTAAACAATGGTTCTGAAGACAAAGTACAAAGAATCAGGAGTGGCAATGACACTGAATTCAAAAATTCCACAATGAAGATTTTCTGTGAAGAGAATGAAATTGTCCATGAGTTTTCAGCTGCTAGAACACCTCAACAAAATGGGTTTGTTGAAAGGAAAAACAGAACTCTCATTGAAGCAGCTAGAACAATGCTAAGTGAATCAAGATTGCCAACATATTTCTGGGCTGAAGCTGTCAACACTGCCTGTTTCACTCAGAATATTTCCTTGGTCAATCAAGCTAGAGGAATGACTCCTTATCAGTTATTTACCAACAAGAAACCAACTTTAGCTTTCCTTCATGTCTTTGGATGTAAGTATTTTGTACTAAGGAATCATGGAGATCACTTGGGCAAATTTGAAGCAAAGGCAGATGAAGCTATCTTTGTTGGGTATGCAGCAGGGAAAGCCTATAGAGTCTATAATCTAAGAACCAACATTGTTATGGAATCTGTACATGTTGTGTTTGATGATCAAAAGATTCTAGGTCTAAATGATAAAGGCTTCCATGAAAAGTTGAAATTTGAAAATGAGGTAGAAGGAAGAATGTACATTGATGATGATGAGGAAAATGAAGATCATGACCATGAAAATTCACCTAGAGTTGTTGGTCCAACTAGAAGTGATGCTAACACTGGAAATGAAGCATCCGTTGACAGTCATATTGAAGCATCAGATGCATCCGTTGACAGGCATTCTCATGCATCCGTCGACAGGCAAAATGGAGCATCCGTTGATAGACAAAATGATGCATCCGTTGACAGTCAACTTCATAATTCCGCAAGGACAACAAACTCAGGGGGAGTTTCTCAAAGTCAAAACTCAATGACCAATCAACAAGATCATGCTCATTTAGATGAAGCAACCTCATCTAGATCAAACCTTCCACCTTCAAGAAAATGGACCAGAGATCATCCTTTTGAGTTAATCATTGGTGACTCAAACTCAAGAGTCCAAACTAGGAGGGCCACACGAGCAAAAGGCCTATACAGTAGTTTCCTGTCTCAAGAGGAACCTAAGAAAGTGGAAGATGCCCTTCTAGATCCAGATTGGATCTTAGCAATGCAAGAAGAGCTAAACCAATTTGAAAGAAATAAAGTGTGGAAGCTTGTGCCCAAACCTGATGATAGAAGTGTCATAGGTACCAAATGGGTTCTCAAGAATAAGACTGATGAAAATGGCATAATTGTGAGGAATAAAGCTAGATTAGCGGCAAAGGGCTATTCTCAAGAAGAAGGGATAGATTTTGATGAAACTTTTGCTCCAGTGGCAAGATTTGAGGCAATTAGAATCTTCCTAGCCTATGCAGCACATGCCAATTTCAAAGTCTATCAGATGGATGTCAAAAGTGCCTTTCTAAATGGGGAACTGGAAGAAGAGGTATATGTCCATCAACCTCCTGGCTTTGAAGATCCAGAATTTCCAGAATATGTATATCTTCTCATGAAAGCACTTTATGGTTTGAAGCAAGCACCAAGAGCCTGGTATGACACTTTATCTCAATTTCTTTTGGAGAATCACTTCACTAGAGGTATAGTAGATAAAACCTTATTTCATAGAAATGTCAAAGGTTCTTCAATACTTGTTCAAATCTATGTAGATGATATTATTTTTGGGTCTACAGATAAGAAGCTTTGTAAAAGGTTTGCCAAACTTATGCAAAGTAGGTATGAAATGAGCATGATGGGTGAATTAACTTACTTTCTTGGTTTACAAGTGAAGCAAGTTAATGAGGTCATTTTGATATGTCAAACAAAATATATTTATGATCTTTTAAAGAAATTTGACTTAATGGATTGTGCCTCTGCAAAAACACCTATGGCCACTGCAACTAAGCTTGAGTTGAATACTAAGGAAAAGTCTGTGGACATCTCAAGCTATAGAGGCATGGTAGGCTCACTTCTATATCTAACAACTAGTAGACCTGATATAATGTTTTCCACTTGTCTTTGTGCTAGATTTCAAGCTGACCCTAGAGAGTCTCACTTGATTGCTATTAAGAGAATTTTCAGGTATCTAAAGGGAACACCAAACCTTGGCATTTGGTACCCAAGAGATTCTGGCTTTGATCTAATTGGCTATTCAGATGCAGACTATGCAGGTTGCAGAATTGATATGAAAAGTACTACAGGTTCCTGTCAATTTCTAGGAAACAGGCTTGTGTCATGGTTCAGTAAGAAACAGAACTCAGTCTCCACTTCTACAGCTGAAGCTGAGTACATTGCTGCTGGAAGTTGTTGTGCATAGATTCTTTGGATGAAAAATCAACTTGTTGACTATGGTCTAAAAGTTGAGAAGATTCCAATTTTCTGTGACAACACAAGTGCTATTGCCATCACAGAGAATCCAGTACAACATTCGAGAACCAAGCATATTGACATCAAATACCACTTCATTAGAGAGCATGTGATGAATGGTACAGTAGAAATGCACTTTGTGCCAAGTGAAATGTAGCTTGCAGATATCTTCACCAAGCCTCTTGATGAATCATCATTCACAAGATTGGTAGGTGAACTAGGTATGCTTAATTTTTCATAATTCCTAGTGATATCTAATCATACTAAATTGCAGCTAGAAATGTGTTTTGATTTACTTGAGAATTAAAAACTCTTAGAAAAATTTTCTGCAGAAATTTTGTCTAAGGCAAAATTTGCTTATCAACGGATATCCTTTTACCCGTTGGTAGTATAAACACATTACTAGATTTTCGTATGTCAACGGATAACATGTTGTCCACGTCATCGATGGATAAACTGTTTCTCAACCGTCCATTCTATATCCGTTGACATGCATTTTTTTTAATTATAGCCATTGGTAAACGTGTATATTTAGTCATGGCTGTACTTCTTTTCTTTTCATTTATTATCTGACAGTTACTTTTGTCCAATGGAGTAATTACTTTAAATTATTTCATTTTTAACTTTTGAAAAATATAAAAGGCTGTCTTGTGCTCTCACATCTCACTTTTATTCATTTTTAAGAATCTCATAAGTTAACTGCATCTTCTTCACTAAAACTCTCCGCAACAAAAGTTCAAACACTTCAATGGCGCCTATTGTTAAAATGATGTCTTCTACTGGGTTTACCTATGAGAAGAACAATTTCGCGGCCTTTGTTGATACAGTGAATGCTCCAGAAGCTTATCACACCATGATGAATTTCGTGAAGAAATGCAAACTGTCATATGCTATGACTGCCACCACTCCTCTAATCCACGAGGTAATTGAAGAGGTGTGGGCATCTGCTGAGTACATTGGCACAGACGGTACACTTTCTTTTTCTTTAAAGGGTAAAAACCATGTAGTTAATTCTGATGTGATAACTGCTTGTTTAAAATTGCCTGAGAATAACTGTCTGGAAGTACCCAGTAATGCTGAAATTGTTGCCATGCTTAATTCCATAAATTATGCCCTTAGTACTGAGAACTTAGGGAAAATTGTTAGGAAATGGATGGTTAAAGAATGGAGTTATTTTTGTGATGCCTTCATTAAAACTTTTTCAGGCAAAATTAGTAATTTTGATGCTATTACCCATTCCATGCTAGTTATGATGTGTATGCTTTTGACTGATAAATTCTATAATTTTGGCACACTAGTCATGTATGAGATAGCAGCAAAATTAGGTAAAAAGGAAACTAGGAGCAAGAATATCTATTTTGCTAGATTTTTGATGCTCTTAGCACTGCATGTATCTGAGAATGAGCTATCCATTGCTAATCTGGATAGCAAGTTCAATTGTTTTGTTCAGGAGAAAAGAGTCTTAAGTGATTTGATTCGAATGAACTTAAATGCAGAAGTACAATTGGTATATCTACCAATTTTTCAGGTAACTGTTTCTAACCCTGAAACTTCTATCTCTAACCCCCAAATTTCTTTGCCTTCTAGTGTCACAATGGAGTCTGTAGTTGTGACCAAACAGGGTCCTACAAAAGTGACAAAATCCAAAGTTTCAAAACAAAATCTAAAAAGCAAACCTCAAGTGTCTCTCAAAAGACACCTGTTGTAAAACCTACCAAAACTCTTGAGGGGAGTGTGAAGGTGGTAGTGAGTGGTGAGGGACAGGGTGAACATCAAAGAAGCCCTAAGGATAACGAAGGTGAGGCAGGTGCAATCAACATTTCAGTCTCTCAAAAGACTGTTAATGTATCTACAAGCCAAATTCTAGTTACATCCTCTCAACAGGGTGTGACTACTGAATCAAGTTCCCCACAAGGAACACTGCACAAAAGGGTAAGGGACACTAGCCCTCTCTCAAAAACCTATGAAAAAAGAGTAAAATCTAAAACCATAAGGGAATCACAGGGTACACACACAGTACAGGAAACTGTACCTTCTCAAACTCAGGTTGATGTGGCTCCAATAAATGTGGAGTCACAGCCCCTTGATTTTAACATTCAAATCGAAACACTTGACAATCCACCATCACCAACTCCATCTCTGGATGTGGATATGATATCTACATCAATTCCTGATTCTCGATCTTTAAGATTCTTGGAGAAGCCCCACTCTGCAATTGGTGGTCATCATCTTCTAGATGATTTGTTGGGCCATCAATCTTCCATTCCTGAATTCACAACAACATCTGTGGCCTCATCTTTAAAATAATCTCCACAGATTCAGTGTTGGTTTTCACTTCAACGGATACTATCTTTCCTTCATCAACGGATGTCCTTCATCCGTTGACAGGTGTTTCTCCATTAACGGATGCGCCTATGTCTAGCCATCCGTTGACAGCTATAACTACTCCATCAACGGATATTCCTTATCCGTTGATAACTCACTCTACCACTGCTATATCTGACATTCCTATGTCAAGTGTGGAGGAGTTCTCAGTAGTTGAAACACTTTTAGGAATGAGGGAAGGGAGTGAGAGGCTGCCTTGTGAGCAGGCAAAAGGAGAGGCAAATAATGAGAGGCTGACCATTTCTTCAGGTCAGACAAAAGGAGAGCAAGAGAGTTCCACCTTAGTAGGTGAAGGTGAGGGTGTGAGAGGTGTGAGCCAGGGGGAGCCCCTGATGCAAGAAAAGAGAGATGAGTGGAGAGAAGGGACTATAGGAGAAATAAGGCAGGAAGATCCAGCCATTGCAAGTGAGTTAATGGAGGTTAATGAAGCTTCTAAAGAGATGGAATTTCGACAAGAATATCAGTCAATCATTGACTCCATCTCTTTGGATCCTGAAACCTTTACTCATCCTGTTTCTGCCTATCAAGTCATGGCACAACAGGGCAATGTGGAGGCAGAGGAGGCAATGCACCTAGTGCACACCTCACAATCTCTACAAAGAGCAAAGGAAGCTTTGACAGCTCTGCCTTCAGATGCTGACAGTGAAGAGTTTGGCAATAATGACAGTGATAGCACACAAGTGATGAAGAAGTCAATGTGGAGGATACTCCAGAATGGCTATTTTCTTCTACCACTGTGGTTGGTGACTTCAATGTGGAGATTATGAAGCAATATCAATCTGCTATGGCTGAGCACCAGAATGCAGATCCACAGAGGAAGGCTGTCCTTCAGCAAATACTGGCCTCCCTCAAACTTCACAAGATGCATATGGTTATTCAAAGAACACAACTGGAGGAGGTCCAAACTATAATAAGGGAAATGAAAGTGGAACTAGATGCCAGGATTGAGGCACTAGCCCCTACTACCACTCAGAAGGTGCTGACTAGCAAATTATTGAAGGAAGATAGTCTAGCCAAATCTGTTAAGCATCTTTCCTCCAGAGTGGATAGTATGGAATCTCAAATGCAGACATTCATTGCCAACCAAGCCAAATAGACTGAACTACTGGAAAGGCTACTTGCAGCCTCATCTCCAGCCCTTGATGCTAACAAAAAGGGGGAGAAAAAGGTAGAAGAGGTTGCAGCTACTTCTTCTAGTCAAATTCCAGCTTCCAGTAGCAAGATAACACAAATTGAGGGGGAGCAACAGCCAATTATAGTGGTCAATCCAACAGATCGAGTTCTCTATAGAGGCTTCCCCTGTGAAGAAGAAACAAATGGTGTTGCATGAGATTCAGAGTCTATCAGAAATCTCAGATGGTGAAAGGCAAGCCAGAATAGAGGCCTTAGAAAAGATCAACAAGGAGGCAAATGAAAGAATTCTGAGGACAGAGAGAATGATCAATGAATCAATTGTATCAACTCTGTTCTCTACTCAGTCCTCAGCTCCAACAACATCAACTATAATTCTGAAGGTGCTCACTCCAGAGATTGTGGCTCCTACATTCTATGATGTTGAACCATCCTATGTCAAAGAATTTGAACCATACATAAGAACCAGAGCCTACTCTCCACCAAAAGCAAATGGGAAGAACAAGTTACAATTGGACTTTCCATTTCCCAAGGATGATGATGAGAAGCTAATGGGAAAGACAATCAAAGAGTTCAAGGAAAAAACAAATAAGAGTGTAAGAGATTGGATGACTGTAATAATAAGGAATGGAAAAATGTTAAATATATCTAATAGCCATCCTAGATTTGTTGAAGCAAAAAGAGAGGAGACCTCCAAACTTCTAAGGGAAACTCATCCAAGTGAAGAAAATCAATATGAAAACTCAGATGAGAAGCAAGCCAGGCTGGCTCAGGAGTTAATGGATGAGGTAGAGGATGAAATGAGGGAACCTGAGGAAGTCCCCAAATCTAAACCTAAAAGGAGAGTGAAATCAAAGGCAAGGGGGCATGTCTCTCCAAAAATTGTAAGAAGTGAAACTGTTGGCTCATCACAATCTATTTCTGCACAAGTATTCAACCCAGCTGTGAATTTCCATGGTGACCCTATAATCCCTAAAGAGGAACCAATGAATCTTGACTCCATTGAGGTTCCTTCATTCTTGTTGAAGCCTCAACAGAAGCCTAAACAGAAGAAAAGGATACCAAGGAAGCAACCTTCAAAGGAACCAATTCAAGTTGCTAGGGTACCTGCTATTGTCAAGCAGCCAATCTTGGAAAACAAGGATGATTTTATCTATCAGGCAGATATTGAATAATACTCTGGCATGAATCTGTATCTGGATGAATTGTCAGAAGTAAGAGAAATTGACAAATATAAACATTTGCCTGAGAGATTGGTCTTTGTATACAAGGGAGGAAAGGAAAGGACATGGCCACTATAGAGGGTTCTTGGAGAAAATTATCTAACCTTAACCAAAGTGTTCTCTGCAATCAAGAGATACACAGGGTTCTCCAAGATAGCAAAAGGGGAGATACTGGACAGAATAGAACAGATAAGGAGAGATTGGAACTCACCATCAAGACTACCAAGGAAGATGAAGATCCCATACAATGGACAGAAAATCCACCTTCAACCCTTCAGGGATGAAGATGGTAGCATACTGCAGTATCTCTATTTATCAGTTGATAGTGTTTTTATTTAGAGTCATTTTGACCATCAACGGATAGGCAGAATAGGGTAGCCAATTTGTGACGCCCCCAAATCCGAGGTCAGAGATTCAGGTCGTCACATCACCATTCAACCATATCATACCTGTATTAACTTTACAACTCAACAATACATCCATCCAGACCTCAATCTTACGCACATACAAGTTAGAGCCTCAGAAACGATAATCAAAAGTAACACTAAATATTACAATTCATCTGTACAATCCAGAATCTTACGCACTTCCACTTATACAACTACACTTGAAGACAAGTCTTACTATTACAGTTGAAAACCTATCAGACTTATTCTGTAGTATTTTTTAGGAACTAAATCATCTCCGGGGTAAATCTCCTACTCCTCTTCTGCTGGTGCGGAGTTAACCGACCAAGTTCTTTTCTTTCTGAAAAGTTTTTATAAAGCAAGCATGAGCTACATAATGCTCAGCAAGTTCACCATTTTGGAAAATGATAAAGTGGTTTATTTTGAAAATGTTCCCAACTATATGGGTGTATATCTCAGATTACAAAACATAACTCGACAATATATATGTCCGAGTTTGAATAAAACATTTATACTCACTAAGGAGCTTTAAGAATAACATATGAATCCTTTACAAGGTTCTCATTTCAATATATCTCAAGTTTGAAAATATATACGTATGAGTATATCAGTTTCGGCAAAACACTCTACGGTTAACATAATGTACAGGGAATGCATTGATGCAAAACCTCTTTCCTTCCATTAGCTTAGAAGGTTTCTCATTCAAAAACATTTCATTCTTTGAAATAATTGCAAGAGTGCACTAACACGTGCCAATCTCTATAGAAAATCTTGCAGTTCTAGATACTGCACGATGTTAATATTTTTCTTATCAAAAACCACACTATCGGCAACTTGGCACTTAGGCCCAAGAAGCAGTGTTTGAGTATTTTTCCAAAGTGGAGGATGGGACTGGAAGAAAACATAAAAACCTGACAAGGATTGACGATGATCAGTCGCCACATCCAAGTCCAATAATCCGCGGGTCTTCTCTACCGGTAGAAGGATAGAAACTACATCCGTAACTATCCTCGGGTGAAAACTACATCCGTAATCACTCTTGATGAAAACTACATCCGTAATCATCCTTCGGCAACACCTGGGCCGGAATAATAATTGATGGACCGCCTGGCTCACGGCCGCTTACACATCCCGGGAATCGTTCGTCAACGATTCCCACACCTGCCAGAGTCCCCTTTTTCTTTTCTTTTCAAAATCATTTTGATAGAAAACCTGAGTAGTTGAAGTTCGACCTCAGTCGTCCGATAATTCTTGAAAAACGTACAAGAAGCAAATGCTGACCGGGGGTTTTCGAAAATGTTTTGGGTCCGAAAGAGTTCAAGTTTGAAAATGCTGAAGGTATCTTGGATTAGTTTTGTCTTTAAAATAATGAACGATAATTAATAAATAATATTTTTAGATTTAATATATAAACAATTAGTAAAATCATTATTTAATTAAAATAAGCTTTTAATCCAAGATAGATATTTTTGAGTATTTTTAACAACGTAAAAATAATAAATACGTAAGTATACGATACTTCCCGAATGACCTTTCGGGTTTTCGTAATTTAATCACGATACAATAATATACCGCTCCCCGGTCAACAGTATATTTGGACCGCTACGACCTCTATTGCTAGAGTCGTTGTCCGAAGAAACATTTTCATTCTAAGTTCAAGGGTGTACAAACACATATGCATATATCTCAAACTTCAACATAATCTCATAAAGCATACGCATATAATAAGTTTGGAACTACAAACACAAAAGTGAAAAACCCTTATATATAAGTTTTGTAAAGTAGACTTGCATAGGTAAAATCAAGAATATAATATTTTGAAATTAAATACTTAGGGTTGGAAAACTTGCCTTGGTGAGGTTGGGGTGGTCGGCTCGCGAAGTGGAATGGAAATCTATACATAATCAATATTTGTACGTTAGTACCTTAACAACGCTACTTAATCATAAGGTTTTAAAAATCGTAAGACCAACTTAACGACTCCACTTGTGACCACTAACCCTCTCATATGACCATGTCGTCACATTATCACTTTCGTTACCCATTCGACTCAAATCTATTCCTCGAACTCGAAACTCAAGTGAATATCCTTAAAACTACTTTAAACTAATCTCCTAAGTGGTTTTTCACTTGCGCGGATTTTACTCTAGCATTTTTATAAAATTCAAAAATTCATATTTTAATCCAATTCTTTTTGTACAGCCTTTCCACTTGTTTAATCTGTATATCCTCAAATTTCCATAACATTTGCATAATTTTAAGGGGTCCTAACTCAGTTCACAAGTGGACAACAAAGTGCAGTCCGAATTCCAGAACCACACTGCACTAATCCGGCCATAACTCAAAATCTACACATCTCCTGGGTGTGAGCCTTATATTTCTAGAAACTACATTCAATTATCTTTCCATCCATATAAATTAGGCTCTCGGGAGACAAGTGTAAGGGGTTCAAAAGTCCACTGCAAGGCAGAACATACTCCCAGACTTTTATTCTGCTTACTTCTTTGTTTAATCTTTCAAGAACTCAACTTATACATCATATCTACCATTAAAATCATCAAGGCTCATCTCTACAACATACATGGGGTTACATACTCTAAGTACAAGCTTTAAAATCACACCCACAACATATATCCTCAAGATTTACATCATCCATAACTCATATAACCAAGATAGGCATTAATACTCCTAGATCTAACATTAAAAATCATAAACACTTCATGACTAAGAGGGGTTTGGAGTTTTATACCTTCTTGAGTAGCTAAAGGCCTTGGGTGAGCTTTACAACCACTAAGAACACTTGGATGAGCCTTTAAAGACCTTAAACCTTCAAGATCTAAAAGATGAACAACTTTGGTAAATTTTCATCCAACCTTCAACAATTTATAACTCAAGATCTAACGGATGGATGGGGTTGAAATTAATACCATACCTCTATAATGATGCAAGGGAGCCCTAGTATTTTTGCTTGGATTTGTGAGTGAGGGGAAGTTGAAGAGAAATTCTCTCTTCTTCCTCCTTGCTAGGCTCGGCCGAGAGCTTCTAAATGGGGGGGGGGAGAGAGTTTTTGTTTTGTTTTGTTTGAAAATAATGTAGTGTATGATTGATATGCTTGATATGTGTGTATAAAGAAGTCACATGTTGCCACTCTACTAATAGCCTAGGTGCCAACCATACCTCATTGTCTCCTAAAGTAAGATGCATCCACTTTTTACTATTCATCTAGTTGCTTTTTGCTTTTTGGTTTGCTTTTCTAACTATCTAGTTACATGACACTTGCATGTAATATCCTTCCTTGTATTATTATTTCTCCACCAATGGTTGTCACTTAATCCTTAATTCATATTGTATCTTAATTAATTTCCTCATAATAATATTTTGTCGCGTAGAGATTTCCTTTGTAATTCCTTAAGTACTTAATTGGGTAAATTCCCTAAATCTCCATAACTCCTTGTCATAGTCTCTTAAAATATTTTAATACTTTAATAATTCTCAAATCCCAAGTTTTTATAAATCTTAATAGCAGTAGGCCTCTTGCCTTAACAATCTTCCCTTTTTCTTACACGGTGAATGTAACAACATAAATTTCTCAGATAATCAATTCCATTAAACAACATAGGTGACTCAAAAGGTCCCAAATTCACAATGTCATATGATATTATATTCTTAAAAATATTACCAAAAATCAGGGTTCTTACAGCCTCCCCTCCTTAAAAGGATTCCGTCCCGGAATCAGGTTGAAAACAGTTGAGGGTACTTTTCACGCATAGCGCTTTCTAGTTCCCATGTTAATTCCTCGACGTTTTGGTTTCTCCACAAAACTTTCACTAGCTTGACAACCTTGTTCCTCAACACTTGTTCTTTTCTATCCATGATTTCCACGGGTTGCTCCACATAGGTCAAGTCTGGTTGTAGGTCCACTTGGTCGTATTCTATCACATGCCGATAGTCGGTGTGGTAGGGTCGTAACATAGACACATGAAACACATTATGAATTTGCTACAAGCTTGGGGCAAGGCTAACTCGTAGGCTAACTTTCCAATACGCCTCAAAATCTCAGAAGGTCCAATTAACCTCAGACTTAGCTTCCCTTTCTTACCAAACCGCATCAATCCTTTTCAGGGGGATACCTTTAGCATCACGAAGTCTCCCACCTCATACTCCTTTGATATCTCATAAAATTTGACCATTCGAAATAATGGGTTTCGTAAAAACTAATGACTTTTACATACACTCGTCTGCACCGTAAAGGCGTAATACCCATTCGAAATCTTCATTTAATAATTCATACATATCGTGATTGCAAAAATTTACCATCCGCCCATAAAATTACTATTCATCTAGGTTTCGAATATTCACAAAAATTAGGGTTATTGCAGTCTCCTCTCCTTAAAAGGATTCTATCTTAAGAACCTAAGGAAAATAGTTGTGGATACAATTCCAACCTTCCCCTTTCCAACTCTCAGGTTTACACTTCAACCCTTTTGTTCAACCCTTTAATCGCCATAGATGGTTTAGAACCACTAGTTCATTATCGAATGTATCTCTCCGTTCTATTACTCTATCCGAGAGTTATCAGTATTTATCAAATCTCTTCCTATCTAACGGAACGCTACTGGATCAAATGGCAAAGACATTGTTGAGAAAAAGATGGCTTTTCCCGGGTGAAATGAAAATTGGATTCATGGAACAGGAGAAAGATTTCCATTATTATGATGACTATATGATGGTCTCACCAACGCTTTAATGTTGTTTCTCAATGCATGCTCTCCTCGACCTGTATTCCTTATTGGTTGTTCTATGAATGAAAATTTCTATCCCACTACTTATACGTTCCTCTTCTACCTTGTTCATATTATCCGTGTTGAGTCCTTGTATCGTTGGCCCGTGAATACTTTGTGGTCGTGTTTTATAATCTGAGATAATGTCAATACGCACGGTATTCCTCGTATTCCTTGGCTTAATTAGCACGCATGTGTTGCCTCCCGTCAGTCGTTACCACTTGCTATGGATACTATATATTCTTCAGTTTACGTCGAACCAGTTCAGCTACTATATCCCTCGTTCATTGACTTCTTCGTAACGCAAGAAAAGCGAAACTTCTTCTTTCGTAGTACGCTTTACAAGATACGTCCTTACGTCCGCATGGTGCCGATCGTGATAACAACATTCGTTCCATGGATAAGTTTTTATTCTCGACTGCCCCGTGAAATCTAAGGCACGACACTAATTATAAATTCGATCGTCTGGACAATTCTTCTTCCTTGTCCATTAGCCACATATCAAATTAGTACATACGCTCAATCTCTTTATTAATTATACTTGAAAGCACCTTCAATATTCGAAGTCTAACCTTAAGTCTCTATCTGACGTAATCACTGCAGAAGTTTTATATTGCACCACCATCTCTTCCGTATATAAATCGATAATCTTCTAAATGGAAAGTCTCTCGTAGGTAAATCACTTGGTCCAGCAATTATAAATCAACTAGGGCCATCTATTGGCTCGGTCTTCGGCGACCTACTCATGAAATTCATTATAATTTTGTCCACGTTCAAGATTTTCTACGGGCAGAATTGATCCACTAGATCTCTATCATTTTGTTTTTGACATGTTGCGTTTGTACTTAATAGCTTGCCAATACAATTCTTCATATCCGTTTGCCAAACATTCTCTTAATTCTCTGTACATCTTTGTCCTTCCCCATAATTTAGTCATTTTCCTCTAACATTATTCTTTATTGTATATACTCTATTTTCTTGGTCAATACTGACTGAATTCCAATTTTGAATAATCCCCTCTATAGGTATCGGCCACCACACTGGCCTTTCCTGGGAAATAACAAATTTCTCCATTATACTCCCTGCTCCCTTTCGTCACCTTCTCTTTCTTATGTTTAGTTCTAATATGAAGATATACTTATGGCACTTGTGGAAAACTTTCACACTTTTCTCATAAAATTAACGTCTCAGTTTTATGCGTGAACGCCATCATGACTAATCCCAGACTCACGGTTAGTAAATCCCATCCCGTAACCTTTATGTTGTTTAGAAGTATAGGCTATCATCCCCTTTCTACTGCATCAGCACACCTCTTAAACTCTTGAAAGACGCATCATCGTGACTCTCAAAGTCCTCTTCTCATTATAAAGTATAGCTAACAACGAGGTTGTTACTAATCTCTCATATCATTCTTAAAACTTTATTTATTACCCACAAGGGCTTCTAACTCACTAGTCAATCCACATGATACTACCAGAATTTATACTGTTTACATTAATGTGAAATGCCGACTTTGGTGCAGTACAGAGGTCGATCTGGAGTTGGTGAAACCTTCTCTTTAACCTTATCTTTGAAAAACAACTACGCACTTTAACTAGTCAACAATTCCTCCATTTCCGATAAGGGTTTCAGTTCTCGATGGTATAGGTAAGATGTCATGCGCTCGTCCTCTTTCACAACTGGCGCCAATCAGCCTGAGGCCTGTATGCTGCTGCGATTCCCAATAAACTTGATTAGGTGGTAATCTCGAAGGATCATTGGGATATATCCATGCATCCATTTGCTATTAAGGGCCTTTTAAACTTTATGTCTCGCTATGTGCATCAATCCCTTTTAGCTAAGTAAAGCTTCACATTCCTGCCACGATATTTCTTCCTTTCTTGTCCATCTCACTTCCATGTTAGTTTCCTCTAAGGATATGTCTTACATCGCAATCGATTTGAATTTCTTGGATCAGGAAAAGGCTTGGTAACTCCAGAATTCATTACTATAACATCCTGACAACGGTTGGTAGGAACGTACTCCCAACCACCTCATCATTTCCTATAACTTTCCTCACACTAATATTAATGGTCTTGTGGTATGCCCCAACATGTTATTCCTACTTTAAATAATCACTCGGCATAACGCTCTGGCTGCACAATTACAACATTTGGTTTTTGATCTCATATTGGTGCAACGGTTCACAATTGTACCTCCCGTTCACCTTAGAGTAATCACTTTTGAAAGGAATGGTTTTAAAATAACAAGGTCCAATAGATAATTTCAATAAGAATTCCACATTGGATGTTCCAAGAATGTTGATGGTTCCAAATACTAGGAGTCTCGATTTTCGGAGATGTAAGGATGGACAAAAAGAATACAACAAGGTTTATTCCTTCATGTCCTGATAATTTCGTAATGTGATATCATAGAGAATGTTGCACGAGGGCAATGATTGTTGGATACAAAAGTCATAAAGACGGTCTTTATACAATTCTTACATCTGGTGAATACTTTTCCTCTTGAAAAATAGAGGATCTAAAAAGTCCAATTGATAAAGGTCAACCGATCGAAAGAAATTCTACTCTATGACGATAAAAATAAAGCAGTTTATCATTCAAGTAATCTATGGTTTCAAATGAATCTTCATTATATGAATGAAAGAACAGAATATTCAAGTGACATAAAGTCTGATACAAAGATGGGTAGAATTCAAGTTGAGTGGACGACCTCACTAGGTCTCAATCAAGTCATTCGTCAAAACTTTCATCATCATACTTTACCACATGCAAAATGCATTGCGGAATTGCTGAATGAATTAAATTGGGAGTGGGACCAGTGAAACAATAACTAGTCCTTTTCAAGAAACGCTAGCAACTAGCTAGACAAAATCTGCTAGTTCGCCTGTTTGAGACATCACCACTAGCTAGGACAATTAGCTAGGTGTTCTTCACAACATTACAATTTTGACTAATTAGAACAATCAACTAGTCATTCATATTGACATATCGACTAGCCAGTTTCAATTTGCTAGAACGGAATTTCAACATCGTAGCCACTGAAGAAACTTTAGGCTACTCGGACAACGAATGGAAATAAGAAGTTATTAAGTTTGAAAAAAGAAAACTATAAAATCTTAAGAGAATGTTCTAGGTATCGGAACAATCGATAACCTCTCATCAAATATTACTTATCAGTGAAACGGTCCACCCAAGGGTGCCTCCGTACACATGCTTTATCAGATCTTACAGTAGAATGAAATTCAGAATACTAGTATCAAAATGATATCCTTACTATGATTTCAATGTACGACGCACAATCTCATTTTGAATAGAAGAAAGGATTCATGAGGAATATCTGGATGTTGGATCATCCCTGTTCTCAACTAGTTGATAAATATTTATGGACTCGACTGAAGAGTGCAAGTATGAAAGAAGTAGTCAAATATCAATATTCATTTAGGAATATTCATTGATTAATTAAGGAAACAATTGTTGATCATTCCTTGGATAATTGAAAGGAAGTGTAAATAGTCCTGAGCAGAACGAAATAATTATAAACTTCAAAATAGAATACTCGAGGATCAAATAAGATACTTTGGATGAGTCCCGGTTTAGAGAAAGTATATCACTGGTGGTTATTCCACAAGTTTGAAGTAGAAAGCTAGAAGGATTACCTGATATAAACTAATCGAGGTAACATGGTTAATGAAAAGTTTAAAATGAAGTAGTGCACCAGCCGGTAGTTACCAAAATAAGTTAATAATCATTCGTGCATCTCATTATCACCACTATGAGGGTAACTTTATCTCTTCGTCTTCGTAATACAAGACACCAACTAGTGCATCTCTCAATCTTCATCTTAGAGTCAATTATCGAGTTAGGGTTTCACAAATATATCTATCATCTTCGTGCTTTATCTTGAAGACCAAGCTTCACATCATTCCGGGGACACCTGCTAAGTCCATAGGGTCCCACTTCATGCCTTCCGACAAGAATCACGAGTGGCCAGTTCCCCCTGGGAACAGATCAAAGAGATCTCTCAGGGATCTCAGTGTAGTCCATAGGTTCAGTGGCGGGTGTGTGCATGTGAACATATACCAAAAATATTTAGGTCTACAATACATATATACGTAGTCCCTGATAACATCTTTATTAAAGGATCCCACTCTAGACCCATTGGTCTTTTCTTTTGGTAGACTCTGAGATCACTGTATCGCTCGATGCAACCATATTCAACTTCACTTGAGTCCCTTTGTTAATTCTACTTGTTTGTTCACTAAGTTGAACTACCATGCTCTAGCGTCCGAATCATGCGTGGAATTATCTAGCACGCTCGTCTTATGATAACATTCTCGTATAACACATGTAAAATTCGCCATCAAGAGTAATGAAATCCACAACGGCATAGTAACCACCTTTCAGGTAAACCCGTTACTTATCGAAAATTGGATCTTATAGCCAAAGTAAAAGACTTTCATTATTCCAAGTACTAAGTACCCTTAATTATGTAAGGAAGTCTAAACTTATCGATTCTTAAATTGCCGCCTCCTTATAGGCAAACTCTGAAGGACTACGGGCAACAAAATTTATGCCAGCCAAGTCATCCAATCATATTGGCAGTATCGCCTCTACCTCAGCTGCTCTCGAGACTTCGCTCTGCTTCCTTTATCATTACCTATGATAGGTCATGTACGACTCTCAAATCTCTATTCATCATTCTGAAGGTCTCTAGGGATTCTATCGACCCTAGTATAATACCTTCAGTAACACTCCAGTCCATTCCACTCACCGGTACCTCTTTCGGTAGTCCAATCATAAGTTTACTATGATCTCTTATGTCATTCCCCTACTTAGACTTAACTCTCACACTCTCGTTTCTGAGTACTGTAACTTATCTCTCTGATACCATTTCTGTGACGCCCCCAAATCCGAGGTCAGAGATTCAGGTCGTCACATCACCATTCAACCATATCATACCTGTATTAACTTTACAACTCAACAATACATCCATCCAGACCTCAATCTTACGCACATACAAGTTAGAGCCTCAAAAACGATAATCAAAAGTAACACTAAATATTACAATTCATCTGTACAATCCAGAATCTTACGCACTTCCATTTATACAACTACACTTGAAGACAAGTCTTACTATTACAGTTGAAAACCTATCAGACTTATTCTGTAGTATTTTTCAGGAACTAAATCATCTCCGGGGTAAATCTCCTACTCCTCTTCTGCTGGTGCGGAGTTAACCGACCAAGTTCTTCTCTTTCTGAAAAGTTTTTATAAAGCAAGAATGAGCTACATAATGCTCAGCAAGTTCACCATTTTGGAAAATGATAAAGTGGTTTATTTTGAAAACGTTCCCAACTATATGGGTGTATATCTCAGATTACAAAACATAACTCGACAATATATATGTCCGAGTTTGAATAAAACATTTATACTCACTAAGGAGCTTTAAGAATAACATATGAATCCTTTACAAGGTTCTCATTTCAATATATCTCAAGTTTGAAAATATATACGTATGAGTATATCAGTTTCGGCAAAACACTCTACGGTTAACATAATGTACAGGGAATGCATTGATGCAAAACCTCTTTCCTTCCATTAGCTTAGAAGGTTTCTCATTCAAAAACATTTCATTCTTTGAAATAATTGCAAGAGTGCACTAACACGTGCCAATCTCTATAGAAAATCTTGCAGTTCTAGATACTGCACGATGTTAATATTTTTCTTATCAAAAACCACACTATCGGCAACTTGGCACTTAGGCCCAAGAAGCAGTGTTTGAGTATTTTTCCAAAGTGGAGGATGGGACTGGAAGAAAACATAAAAACCTGACAAGGATTGACGATGATCAGTCGCCACATCCAAGTCCAATAATCCGCGGGTCTTCTCTACCGGTAGAAGGATAGAAACTACATCCGTAACTATCCTCGGGTGAAAACTACATCCGTAATCACCCTTGATGAAAACTACATCCGTAATCATCCTTCGGCAACACCTGGGCCGGAATAATAATTGATGGACCGCCTGGCTCACGGCCGCTTACACATCCCGGGAATCGTTCGTCAACGATTCCCACACCTGCCAGAGTCCCCTTTTTCTTTTCTTTTCAAAATCATTTTGATAGAAAACCTGAGTAGTTGAAGTTCGACCTCAGTCGTCCGATAATTCTTGAAAAACGTACAAGAAGCAAATGCTGACCGGGGGTTTTCAAAAATGTTTTGGGTCCGAAAGAGTTCAAGTTTGAAAATGCTGAAGGTATCTTGGATTAGTTTTGTCTTTAAAATAATGAACGATAATTAATAAATAATATTTTTAGATTTAATATATAAACAATTAGTAAAATCATTATTTAATTAAAATAAGCTTTTAATCCAAGATAGATATTTTTGAGTATTTTTAACAACGTAAAAATAATAAATACGTAAGTATACGATACTTCCCGAATGACCTTTCGGGTTTTCGTAATTTAATCACGATACAATAATATACCGCTCCCCGGTCAACAGTATATTTGGACCGCTACGACCTCTATTGCTAGAGTCGTTGTCCGAAGAAACATTTTCATTCTAAGTTCAAGGGTGTACAAACACATATGCATATATCTCAAACTTCAACATAATCTCATAAAGCATACGCATATAATAAGTTTGGAACTACAAACACAAAAGTGAAAAACCCTTATATATAAGTTTTGTAAAGTAGACTTGCATAGGTAAAATCAAGAATATAATATTTTGAAATTAAATACTTAGGGTTGGAAAACTTGCCTTGGTGAGGTTGGGGTGGTCGGCTCGCGAAGTGGAATGGAAATCTATACATAATCAATATTTGTACGTTAGTACCTTAACAACGCTACTTAATCATAAGGTTTTAAAAATCGTAAGACCAACTTAACGACTCCACTTGTGACCACTAACCCTCTCATATGACCATGTCGTCACATTATCACTTTCGTTACCCATTCGACTCAAATCTATTCCTCGAACTCGAAACTCAAGTGAATATCCTTAAAACTACTTTAAACTAATCTCCTAAGTGGTTTTTCACTTGCGCGGATTTTACTCTAGCATTTTTATAAAATTCAAAAATTCATATTTTAATCCAATTCTTTTTGTACAGCCTTTCCACTTGTTTAATCTGTATATCCTCAAATTTCCATAACATTTGCATAATTTTAAGGGGTCCTAACTCAGTTCACAAGTGGACAACAAAGTGCAGTCCGAATTCCAGAACCACACTGCACTAATCCGGCCATAACTCAAAATCTACACATCTCCTGGGTGTGAGCCTTATATTTCTAGAAACTACATTCAATTATCTTTCCATCCATATAAATTAGGCTCTCGGGAGACAAGTGTAAGGGGTTCAAAAGTCCACTGCAAGGCAGAACATACTCCCAGACTTTTATTCTGCTTACTTCTTTGTTTAATCTTTCAAGAACTCAACTTATACATCATATCTACCATTAAAATCATCAAGGCTCATCTCTACAACATACATGGGGTTACATACTCTAAGTACAAGCTTTAAAATCACACCCACAACATATATCCTCAAGATTTACATCATCCATAACTCATATAACCAAGATAGGCATTAATACTCCTAGATCTAACATTAAAAATCATAAACACTTCATGACTAAGAGGGGTTTGGAGTTTTATACCTTCTTGAGTAGCTAAAGGCCTTGGGTGAGCTTTAAAACCACTAAGAACACTTGGATGAGCCTTTAAAGACCTTAAACCTTCAAGATCTAAAAGATGAACAACTTTGGTAAATTTTCATCCAACCTTCAACAATTTATAACTCAAGATCTAACGGATGGATGGGGTTGAAATTAATACCATACCTCTATAATGATGCAAGGGAGCCCTAGTATTTTTGCTTGGATTTGTGAGTGAGGGGAAGTTGAAGAGAAATTCTCTCTTCTTCCTCCTTGCTAGGCTCGGCCGAGAGCTTCTAAATGGGGGGGGGGGGGGAGAGAGTTTTTGTTTTGTTTTGTTTGAAAATAATGTAGTGTATGATTGATATGCTTGATATGTGTGTATAAAGAAGTCACATGTTGCCACTCTACTAATAGCCTAGGTGCCAACCATACCTCATTGTCTCCTAAAGTAAGATGCATCCACTTTTTACTATTCATCTAGTTGCTTTTTGCTTTTTGGTTTGCTTTTCTAACTATCTAGTTACATGACACTTGCATGTAATATCCTTCCTTGTATTATTATTTCTCCACCAATGGTTGTCACTTAATCCTTAATTCATATTGTATCTTAATTAATTTCCTCATAATAATATTTTGTCGCGTAGAGATTTCCTTTGTAATTCCTTAAGTACTTAATTGGGTAAATTCCCTAAATCTCCATAACTCCTTGTCATAGTCTCTTAAAATATTTTAATACTTTAATAATTCTCAAATCCCAAGTTTTTATAAATCTTAATAGCAGTAGGCCTCTTGCCTTAACAATCTTCCCTTTTTCTTACACGGTGAATGTAACAACATAAATTTCTCAGATAATCAATTCCATTAAACAACATAGGTGACTCAAAAGGTCCCAAATTCACAATGTCATATGATATTATATTCTTAAAAATATTACCAAAAATCAGGGTTCTTACACAATTGTAAATAAGCTATGCTATGTAATTCTGTCTAAGTGAAAGTGTATCAACAGATGAGAACAGGACTCTATCAACGGATACAACTCAAATCTACAATATCAACGGATACAGCTCAAACTACCATCAACGGATGACAGTGTACAACATCAACGGATAATCATTAACACTTTCTTCTATGCTAGCTGGGAATTAGCATTTGATAAGGACAGTTTGACTAACAGATCACATGGGTTGATAGTAGGTATAAAAAGCAGTATGGCAGCCATACTTTGGAAACGCAGAAGAAAGAAACATTCCATTTACACAGTACATACAAGAAAGGTGCATGGGACATGTCTGTTCACAAGGACAACCTTTCGGCTACATGTGGATTTGGAGTGGAGTAGCAAGTCAACTTGAATTAGATTAATATTATCTTATTCCTGTAGTACTTGTAAACTTGGGATATATAACCAAGTGTAGCAACCCTTTAGAAACTAAGAAAACAGACATATTTGCTTAGGGTTTCTTGAATATCTTTAGAAGCAAAGAGTTGTAAAACAGCAGCTGTGTACTTCTGTATCACAGAGTTTTCTTCGAATAAAAGTCTCAGGTGGTACATTTAACCACCTGATTTTTTTATGTGTTTGTGAATCATTTCTCATTCAGCAATTATCTCCTTATAGATTTCTGTGGTTCTTATCAGAAATTTATAAATATCAAGAATTGTATTCAACCCCTCCCCCCTTCTACAATTATACAAGTTTGTAATCTGGGAATAACAATAATAATTTTTTAGATTTGTTTGACTAAAACTTTATAGTATCTTGTACTCCCTCCGTTCCGTCCATTTGTTATCATTTCAAAATAGGGTGTCTGACACGCATTTTAATTATAGTTCCATAACTTATTTTTGAAATTTTTTTTTTGGTATAAATATAGAACAATCCAATTTTTATACCAAAAAAAAGAAAATTTAAAAAATAAGTTATAGAATTATCCTTAAAATCCACCTTAAAATGCGTATCAAAAAGTGACAAAAAAAGTGTAAACAAATGGATGGGACGAAGGGAGTAACTAATTAACTAATTAGTAATCATTACTTCTAAATTGAATCGACATGGAACGTTCCATAATATTGATACAAAGCTCGCATACTTGTATTAATACTATTAATATAAACATCATTCTTGATCAGCTTCTTTCTATCTTTCTCAATCGTGACTCTTGACTCGTCGTACTCTATATTTCGATTGAAGTTACATCCTGGAATATAAATTAGAAAATCTGACACATAAAACTAATAGTACACACAAATTTATATAAAATTTACGTATGTGTAATCATGTAAAAGTACAAAATTCTTATTAGTATTTGTTATCGACTACTCTTAATGTACGATAGTACATACATAATATTTTTCTTAATTTATTAATATAAAAAAATATAATTAGTAATCGAATTGAATTCTACACTTTTAAAGTGCTTTGAAAATAAAGTATTACAATTAATATGTCATCGATGAGAATCGAACCCTTATTCTATGGTAGTACTCCTTTATTATCCATTTTACTCTTATTATATAATATATATAGGGTTAAATGGCAGTTAGGTCACTCAACTGACTCAAAACTTTCAGTTGGATCATCTAATTCAAAAAGTTTTCAATCAGGCCACTTAACAAATAAAAACTTTCAATCAGGTCATTAAACACGTTAAAAACTTTCAGTCAGGTCATTAAACACATTAAAATCAGGTCATTAAACACGTTAAAATCAGGTCATTTAACGCGTTTTTATTTGTTAAGTGACCGGACTGAAAGTTTTTATTTGTTAAGTGACCTGATTGAAAGTTTTTTAAGTTGGATGATCCAACTGAAAGTTTTCAGTCAGTTGTGTGACCTAACTGTCATTTAACCCAATATATATAGGATAGGATAAAATATAATTATATATAAGGATATAATTATATATAAGTATATTAAAAGTATAGATAGTACTGGATAGTTTTTAAAAACTCAAATAGTAAATTTGAATTTTTTTAATACTAATAAAAAAATCAATAAAATTCAATTTTAATACAACTTTTTTTAATTTATATCCTTTTCATATTACAATTTTCTTTTTAAAATTCAATTATAATACAATCGTTTTTAGATTATAATTTTTAAAAAAATTCAATTCTAATGCATCCTTTTCTAATTATAACCTTTTTATATTATAATTTTCGTTTCAATATGATATAATCTTGATCGTCTATTTTTAAAAATATTAAATTCGACGATTGAGATTATTTTGGTAACCAAAATTATGAATATGATCTTTTTTATGTTTATTATATTCCTGGTTAATTTGGAATGTGATTTTTCCGAGTAGGTTGTTTATTGGTGCCAATTTTGTTTACAATTTGGTTTTATGGGTGATTCTAATAAAAGTGACTTCTGTAAGCTCATGTTTGTGCGAGTAAAATCAAATCGAGTTCTAGGTTTTTTAGAAGTGCATGAATGTTTTTTTTTTTGACGTGGAATATGGCCAAGAAGACTGACTTAATACAAACCTGCTTAAAGGATAGATCGCTCTTTTCATATTTATTATGATTTAAATATCTGTAACTTAAATAACACCATAATAATCAAGTTAAAACCAAGGAAGTAGAATGCTAACTTTGGTTCTATCAGAATGCTAACTTTGGTTCTATTTCTATCAGAAAATGGTTAGGTTTAAGCTTTCAATGCATACACCAAACACCGAAGATTATTGGCAAATCCTCCCGTATTACTAATTCACAAAGGCTAACCAACCATAACTCCATTGCAAGTTGCCGCCGTAAATTCTAACGAAAGTAGAAATCTTAATCTGTTGATATTTTAATTGAATTCTAAACTATCATTAATCGTGTATCGCTTAACATAAATATTATAATTAATATGTTATAGATGAGAATTGAATACTTGACCTACGATAGTACTTTTTTATTATCTCTCTTACTCCTATTATATAATATGATATAATATACAAATCAAAAGTTTAAATTTAGTGCACTTATTAATTAACCTTTGTATTAGTGATTTTAAATTTAATTTATAAAATATGTGTTGTTGTTAGGAGTCGAACCTTGACCTATGGTAGTGCTCGTTTATTATCTCTCTTACTCTTACTATATAATAGGATATAATAAGCAGTCTTTGCAATATTTTTTTTTAATATTTAAATCTATATGTCTTACAAGACCTAGAATGGGACCATAAGAGATAAACTGCTATAATCTTTGCAATTTATTACAACTACATTTCAATTATTCGTTTCTATTAAGAGTAACAACATGTTAGAAGATATCGAATATAATTATTTTATACGATAAATGGTTTTTTCTAAACTAGCTTATAACTCGTGCACGACTCCTTTTTTAATATCTATAATATATTAAAATTTTAATTTCAATATATTATTAATTTGCATATCTAATTATTCTTAAAAAAATTGATATATATATATATATATATATATATATATATATATATGAGTTGCACTCCATAACAAACACCTTATATAACAAACAATAAAAAATATCTCATATCTAATCTAATATAAGAGTTCCGTCATGGCACCCAATACAAAAATTCATTTTTTTTATCCTCTATCCATCTGAAAAAAAAAAATTTAAAAAAAAATAAAAAAGTTTTTTACTGTTCATGATGACGTCACTGCTGACATCAGCATGACGTCATCATGAACAGTAAAAAATTTTATTATATTTTTTAATTTTTTTTATTGGATGGCTAGGGGTAAAAAAAATAATAACTTTTTGTATTGGGTGCCCCTGGCGGGGCCAAAGGATCTAATAGATCTAAGGTGTTCTTTATTGTTTGTTATATAAGGGTGTTCTGTATAAAGCAAATGCCTATATATATATATATATATATATATATATATATATATATATATATATATATATAAGATTTTACACGTTCAATTTAATGTTTTTATTATATCATTAATTCTTAAAAGTTGATTCGGATTATTTTACAGCCCACATGAAATTAACAAAATAATTTTTAATTTAGTGATAGTTTAACAATTACTTTCCAATTAAAATTATGCAGGAATAAAAAAGATAAGAAATTGCCGATTTTTTATGCTGAAAATTCTATTCGATTTATAAAATCTGCTTATACTTCGTTTTGATTATCAAAATACCCTTCTTTAAAAATTGATATATATATATATATAGAGTAGGGATCTAGAGAGAACCCCTTTAAAAGGAGAACTTAGAAAACTAAATTAAAATATAGCACATATGGTATGCAAACTGATCGTTGTGTGTGTGTGTATATATATATATATACCTATATATATATATATGTATGTATGTAAGATTTTACACGTTCAATTTAATATTTGTGTTATATCTTGAATTCTTAAAATTTGATTTTGACGATTTTACATACCAGAAGAAATTAACAAAATAATATTTAATTTAGTGATGGTTTAAAATTACTTTCCAATTAAAACTACGCAGAAAAAAAGAAAAAATTGACAATTTTTTATGTTGAAAATTTTATTCGATTTATGAAATATACTTATATTTCATTCTGATTATCAAAATACCCTTTTTATTATTTGAAGATAGTTATACTAACAACAAAAATACATTTTTAATAATAAATGTAAGAGTGATTTTGTTCAAAATTTTGTTAGAGAGTAATCTGGTATTCAGTACGACAAAATAAATAAGAAACATTTGATCATAAAATAAATAAATAGATAAAAAATGTTGGATCTAGCAAAAATATATTTTACCTTTTAACATGTAAACTAAACGTGTATTTATACTGAAAGACAAAAAAGTGAATGTGAATGATTTAAACCATATATAATTTGGTTTTCTACCTTGAATAGGATTATCAATGTATGTCTAATGATCTTGTGATGGAGCACAAATAATAAATATAAACTTTTTTTTAATATTAATAAAAAAATAAATATAACTCAATTGTATTCTTTTTTAAATATATCCTTTTCATAGTATAATTTTCTTTTCCAAATTCAATTCTAATACAATCTTTTTAAATAATATCCTTTATCGATTATAATTTTCATTTTTTAAATATATTCTTTTCATAGTATAATTTTCTTTTCCAAATTCAATTCTAATATAACCTGTTAGATATAATTGATGTGATTTAATGTCAGTGTTTAAGTGTTACAGGTAAAAAGAGTTTAACTTGTTGGTTGAAAGCAGTTGTAACAGAGTTTGAGTATACGCTGATAGCTGGAAGCGCAAACGCTGACAGGAGAAAGCGTAAACACTGCTAGCTGAACAGATGGAAGCGCAAACACTGTTAGCTAGGAGAGCAACAGAGTTTGCTAAAGTCTGTCTACTGGAAGCGTCTACAAGTCAACAGAGTTTGAAGATTAATTTAATATTAATATGGAAGCGATATCTTTGAAGATTGGATAGCTGTCAAAGAGATCGAGTTGACTTAGAAGACGTGTAGCAATCGTAATTGATATCAATTGTATAGCTTAATTTTAGGAGAATCAATTAACGATTGTACGTAGCTGTATATCTTATAAATACAGTTAGGTTAACCCTAGAAGGGTATCCATTGTGAACGAATATCATTCATTGTAACCTAAGCAGCTCTCTGTGATATTTTAAATCACTGAGAGAGGAATTATTAATTCCAAACAGTTTTAAGAGTTAAAACGTGTGTTCTTGTTATTTACTCATACAGTACTTGATTATATATATTGTGTATTCGACCTAACAAGTGGTATCAGAGCCAATCTGTTACTTTATTACAGTTTAAGATCCAAACACAATAGTAATCAATGGCAGAGATTCCTCCTCCATCAGGTTCTGAGAAAGCACCTACTACTGTTAGTAGGTATGAAACAATTAGGGTTCCAATACTGAAGCCATCAGAATATGCAATCTGGAAGGTAAAGATGACTATGTTTCTGGAAGCCACAGATCCATAATATCTTGATAGAATTTATGAGGGTCCTCATAAACCTACTAAGTTAACTGCTGCTGCTGCTGGTGAGGAATCAAAGGTGGTTCCTAAGGAAAAGAAAGATCTAACTGCTGAGGATCTTTCATCTATTGCTAAGGATGCCAAAGTAAGGCACTTACTTCACAGTGCTCTTGACAATGTTATGTCTAACAAAGTGATTAACTGCACGACTGCAAAGGATATATGGGATGCACTTGAGGTTAGATGTCAAGGAACTGCTGCAATTAAGAAGAACAGAAGGAACATACTCACACAGGAGTATGAGCATTTTGAGGCAAAGTCTGAAGAAACCATGACAGAAACATTTGATAGATTCTGCAAACTACTCAATGATCTATCATTGGTTAACAAAGAATATGATCTGGAAGATTCAAATCTCAAGTTTCTTCTCTCTCTTCCTGAAAAGTGGGATGTGAAAACAACCACCATAAGAGACAACTATGATCTTGCTGACACTGAGATTGATGAAATCTATGGACTGCTCAAGACTCATGAATTGGAAATGGAGCAGAGAAACAGAAGATCAAGCAGGAAGTCAAAGACTGTTGCACTGAAAGTTGAAGAAAAATCTTCAAAGAAGGAAGCATCAAGGAAGAAGGCAAAAGGAAAGGCCTTGGTCATTCATTCATAAAGTGAGTCATCAAACACTGATGTTGACTCAAACACAGATGGAACATCTGATTCTGAAGATGATGAGGAGATGATGCAAATGGCTGCATTGATGGTAAAGACCTTCAAGAAGATGGGATTCAAGAACTTCAAGAAGGGAAAGAGATTCTCCAAGGATTATTCAAAGTCTGACAAGAAAAATTTCAAGAAATCTGAGGGAAAGGACTTCAAATCTGGTAAGAAAGATAAGTCTGAGATTCAATGCTACAAGTGTAAGGAGATGGGTCACTATGCTCCTGAGTGCAAAAAGGGTAAAACTGAAAAGGCACTCTACACCAAAGGCAGAGATTGGGCAGACACCTCAGATTCAGATGAGGAGGTGAACTATGCACTCATGGCCTCTACTCAGAATGAAGATTCTGAACTAAAGGTACCTCCAACTACCTATGCTTATAATACAGATAATATAACTGAATTGAAAATTTATCTTAAGGCATTACACATCAGTTATAGGGATCAGACTTTAGAAAATGAGAGAATTAAAAATGAGTGTTCTCAACTCAAAGAAAGAAATAAACTTGTCGAGGAACAACTTGAAAACATGAATAAAATTCAGAAAGAAAGAGATGATGCTGTGTTTATAGAACAGGAGTTGCTAGGTAAGTATAAGCAACTAGAATCTGAATTGGAGGATGCAAAGCACATTATTAAAACTTGGACACATTCTGGAAAAGACACTCAAGAGGTCTTTCAATCAGACACAGTAGGTCTAGGTTATTCTGAGGATGATGTGCTTAGGTTTCAGAATACAGTCAAGATTAGACCACCTCTTTCTTCTAAGAAATTTGGAACATTTGTTCATGGTACTGTTAAAACTGAACATGGAGCTGTTGAACATGAGCCAGTAAAAACCTGTGTAAAACAGGTTAATATTGGTTCAATGACAGATAAACAACTTAAGCATAAGCTTAAAGAAATTAAATCTGTCAACAAACAGAGAATGCCTAGGAAAAACAGAAATGGTAAGGTAGGCATAACATCAGGAATTAAGCCAATGCTTGCTACATTTGCACCTAGAAAAACATGTTATAATTGTGGTAGCACTAATCATCTTGCTAGCTTTTGCAGGAAGAACAAAGACATTAATTCTTTACCCTCCAAATCTGGAGTGAAAAAGGATAATGTCAAACCAAGACCACAAACACTGTGCAAACATTGTGGAAGTAGTTGGCACTCAATTTATACTTGCAAGAATTATCATGCTATTTATCATAATTATTATGAACTGAAACCTAATTTGAAATGGGTTAAAGTTGATTCTGCAAGTACTAAGAATGAAAATGTTAGTTTAAACTCTGATAATGCTAAATCCGCTGCAAAAACTAACAGATTCAATAAAGCAAAAGGATCCAAGCAAGTCTGGATCCTTAAAACTAACAATCAGTGATTGTTTGTGATTGCAGGGCACCAGGATAAGTACCCTAGTCGTGGACCGTGGATGTTCGGGACACATGACTGGAAATAAAGCCCTGCTATCAGAGTATGAGGAGAAGGCTGGCCCAAAAGTTTCCTATGGAGATGGCAACATAGGACATACTCTGGGATATGGCAATATTAATCTTGGAAGTGTCATCATCACAAATGTAGCTCTAGTTCCAGGACTCAAGCATGATCTGCTTTCTGTGAGTCAAATCTGTGACAGAGGATATCATGTAGATTTTCAGCCTGAATATTGTGAAGTCATCAGTAAATCTACAGGGAAAGTTACTCTAGTTGGAAACAGACACAATAACATCTATGAAATAAAATTGTCAACAAACTCTGATGGCAAAGCAGTGTGTCTGTCAACAAAAATGTCCAGTGAAGAGAGTTGGAAGTGGCACAAGAAACTCTCTCATTTGAATCTGAACAACATCAATGAGCTAATAAAGAATGATCTTGTAAGAGGACTACCAAAGTCTTTGTTGAATGTAGAAGGCCTGTGTGATTCTTGTCAAAAGGCCAAACAGAGAAAAGTCTCTTTCAAAAGCAAATCTGAGTCTTCAATTGTTGATCCTTATCATCTTCTACATGTTGATCTTTTTGGACCAGTGAATGTCATGTCACTTGGAAAGAAGAAATATGCTCTAGTCATTGTTGATGAATACACCAGATACACATGGGTGTATTTTCTAGCAAAGAAGGATGAAACTGCATTAACACTGGCAGAACATATAATACAACTTGACAAAGGGTCAGAGAATCAAGTGAAGATTATCAGAAGTGACAATGGAACTGAGTTCATGAATTCAACAATGGAAGAATTTTGCCAGAGTAAAGGAATCAAACAAGAGTTTTCTGCACCTGGCACTCCACAACAAAATGGTGTAGTGGAGAGGAAGAACAGAACCTTGATAGAAGCTGCCAGAACCATGCTAGATGAAGCAAAATTGCCAACATATTTCTAGGCAGAAGCAGTTCAAACTGCTTGTTTTACTCAAAATGCAACACTGATCAACAAGCATGGTAAAACACCATATGAGATGGTGAAAAAGAAAAAGCCAAATCTAAAATATTTTCATATTTTTGGATGCAAGTGCTTTGTGTTGAAGACTCATCCTGAACAGTTGACCAAATTTGACCTAAAGGCAGATGAAGGAATTTTTGTTGGCTATCCACTGTCAACTAAGGCATTCAGAGTTTATAATCTGAGAACCAAAGTGATCATGGAATCAATTCATGTGTCATTTGATGACAAGAAAGTAACTGGACTTGAAGATGTTAATGAACATGATCAACTGCACTTTGAAAATGAAGATTTATTCTCTGACAAAGTAAACTCTGATGAGATTGATCTGACAAACTCTGTTGACCTAAACTCTGAACCTCTACTGGTAAATACTGAAGAGACTCTTCAATCAGAAACAAGGGAAGAACCAGTTGAGGGGGAGCATGAAGAATCACATCAAAGTGATAATTCAAATACTGATAGTGACTCAGTTGATAACTCGGAATCAAACTCTGTTGATTCAAAATCTGAAAGCTCAAATTCTGAGCAGTCACACTCAGGGGGAGCATCAGAAAATGAAGAAAGGCACCAAGAAAATCAGGAGAGCATGGATCAAGGGGGAGGATCACATGATGACAGAAGCAATCTGCCTTCTGCAAGAAAATGGACTAAGTCACACACACCTGATTTGATTATTGGTGATCCAGGTGCAAGAGTAAGGACAAGAAGTGCAATAACAAATGAATGTCTGTTTCATGCATTCTTGTCACAAACTGAGCCAAAGAAAGTAGAAGAAGCTCTTAAAGATGCTGACTGGATAACAGCAATGCAAGAAGAGCTAAATGAATTTGAGAGAAATGAAGTATGGACCCTTGTACCAAGGCCCAAGAATAGATCCATTGTTGGTACTAAATGGGTTTTAAGAAATAAAACTGACAGTGATGGTGTTATCACAAGGAACAAAGCAAGACTGGTAGCTAAAGGCTATTCACAGCAGGAAGGAATAGATTATGATGAGACTTTTGCACCAGTTGCCAGATTGGAGGCAATAAGGATGTTTCTTGCCTATGCTTCTCACAAGAAATTCAAGGTTTTTCAAATGGATGTGAAGAGTGCTTTTCTGAATGGAAAACTTGAAGAAGAAGTGTTTGTTGAACAACCACCTGGTTTTGTAGATCCAAAATATCCAGACCATGTCTACAGGTTAGACAAGGCACTCTATGGACTTAAGCAGGCACCAAGGGCATGGTATGAAACTCTTGCTAAATTTCTACTAGAAAGTGGGTTTCATAGAGGTACTATTGACAAAACTCTGTTTTACTTTCAATATGGTAGTGACTTGCTCTTAGTTCAGATATATGTTGATGACATCATTTTTGGATCTACTAATGATAAACTCTGTAAGAAGTTTGCCAAGCTCATGCAGTCAAGATATCAAATGAGTATGATGGGAGAGCTAAGCTATTTTCTAGGCTTACAGGTGAAGCAAACAGATGATGGAATTTTTATCAATCAAGCAAAATATACCAGAAATCTTCTCAAGAAATTTGGCATGCTTGACTGTTCATCTGCAACAACTCCCATGGCAACTGCAACAAAATTGGACAAAAATACAGGGTCATCAGTAGATATGACAAGCTATAGAGGAATGATTGGCTCTCTTCTCTATCTAACAGCAAGTAGACCTGATATCATGTATGCAACATGTCTATGTGCAAGGTTTCAGGCAGATCCAAGGGAACCACATTTAACAGTTGTGAAGAGGATTTTCAAGTATCTCAAGGGCACTGTAACTTTAGGGCTGTGGTACCCAAGAGAATCAGATTTTAAGCTACTTGGTTACTCCGATGCAGATTTTGCAGGCTGTAAGATTGACAGAAAAAGCACAAGTGGAAGTTGTCAATTTCTTGGTGACAGACTTGTGTCTTGGTACAGCAAGAAACAAAAATCAATATCAACATCTACAGCTGAAGCAGAGTATATTGCTGCTGGTAGTTGCTGTGCACAGATTCTATGGATGAAGAATCAATTGCTGGATTATGGGTTGAGGTATAGCAAAATACCTATTTTCTGTGATAATCAAAGTGCTATTGCAATGACAGGTAATCCAGTACAACACTCAATGACCAAGCACATCAGTATAAGGTATCACTTTATCAGAGAGCATGTAGAGGAAGGCAATATTGAGCTTCACTTTGTGCCTACAGATCAACAACTTGCAGATGTCTTCACCAAGCCTCTAAGTGAAGCAGCATTTACAAGACTGGTCAATGAACTAGGGATGGTATCTGGTTTTGACTAAACATGTTGGTTAGACTCAAAATTTTCTTATAAAATGTGCTGCTCATATTTCTGTGAATTGCTAAAGTGCTATGTGAACCTTGTTAATTAATCTCTGTTATGCATACTCTGTTCACATGTTTCTATTCTCACACTGGTAAACTCTGTCAGCATGATTGTTGGTCATACACTGTTAATATGTTTGATAAACTCTGTGAATTCTGAGTTGATTTTTTTCTGAATGAAAATACCAATGAAGAAAAATGTATGAAGCATGATTCTCAGTGATTAAATCAAGATTCTTTCTGAGTCACTGTGATCTAATCAGAAATTGTGTAGTAAGTTAACACAGCATGATACTGTTTCATATTTAGAGCAAATACTGTGTGCATTGCCTCTCATGAATAACTTCTGATATTGATGAACTCTAAACTCTGATTAGTAACACTCTGTTTCCAAGACATACATAGTTTTTGGTGATTCCTTGTTTGCACTTGTGAAAATTTTAAAACTTGAGATGTGTCATTGTTTAGTTTGGTGAGAAACAGTTCATGTCTGCACCCTGTGAGATTTTGAGCCAAATAAGTGATTGATACATTTTATATCAATCAGATTTTATTGCTGTGTGATGTTCATCAGTAAGTATGTTGCTCTAGAACTTGCATTAAACCATTTTGAGACTACATGATATGTGTGTGCATGAAAATGATAAAGGCACTAGGATTAACCATCTTTCTTAAAACACTGTTCAAAACTTCTTTGAATACTGTTCATAAACACTGTTCATAAACACTGTTCATAAACACTACCCTTAGTAAACCCCTTTGAGCCTAATTAACTGCTCATTTTTCTTAAACTCTGAAGTATTAAGAGCAGTTATATTCTTTTGATAATTCAAATGCAAGCAGGTGAGTGTTTCTCAAGAAAAGAAAAGCTTACTCGGTATATATAATTAAAAAAAAAGAAAAAAAAGGGGGGGTATATATACTGATCATCTTGTACAAATATGTACTAACAGTGTGACTGAACAATTTGGTCTGTTAACTTGTTCAGTTCGAAATTCACTCATGTTAAAAACATCTCTTCTCACCTGTTTGATCTTACTACATTACAACCCTGAATAAAGTACTTTTGATTTGTACATACATGTAATCGAAGTAGTGTAGATCTGGTGGAAATTCAAGCCTATGGTAGTATCTGCTTTTACTGATTGAATTTGAGCGAAAACATTTCACCTAAACACTTGTGTGCTGTGAGAGTTTGTGAGGAAATCCTTGACATGTAACTCACTGAATGATGCTTTGATGTCTATCTCCTGATCTTTTTGTCTATAATGACTGTGTGCTTACTTGGATAATCATGAACATCAATGGGAACAGGGATATTCAGATTTCTGTAATTAAGGAACTACAGAGTTTAGCATTCATCATATACTTCGTGTTTAATATGAGAGTTTGTGCATTCAGTGTTTATTGATTTGATTTACGGATTTTATGAAATATTAGATGCTATAAAAATTGATTTGGTAAACTCTGCTACTCACACACAAAATTAATCACGACTGTGCATTTTTGAAAGGGTTTTAGTGATAAAGTTTGAAAATTTGACAAACACTGATGGATTGTGTTACGTACTCTAAGGTAAATTTTCATTAAGATAATTTTAAAATTTTGGAATAAATGGAGTGGTTGACAACTGTTAATTAGTGTATTTAGTGGTAAAGTGTCTTGATACTCGGAAAGATATCAGTAATTGTTAGTTACAGAGGCATGCCTGTACACATCTAATAACAAGCCTAATTGTTTGTAATGCTTTGCATTGCTTACATGACCTCTTAACTGAGGGAACCTCTAGTTGTAGAGTTTCTGTTTGTATTGTACTTGTAGTAGGCATCAAATCCTAGTTATGTAATTGTACAAATAGAGTCTAGAATAATGCTTGAAAGAAGTTCCAAGGTTCATGCCTCAAGCAAGGAGTTAAAGACTGTCAAATAATCACAGTTGAGATTTGAAGAAATGAAGAATTTGCTTAAGTACCAATTCGAGAAGTATATTTGTCTATTCGAGAAGTCTAGCATTCGAGAAGTCAGAGATTCGACATCTCAAGACACTATTCGATATCTCTGAAATACACTGTTCGATATCTCATTCGATATCTCAGAGATTCAATATGTCTACTACACTATTCGAGAACTCAAGAAGTCAACAAGTCAAGATGGTATTCGAGTTCTCAAAGAGTCAACAAGTCAAAGTTTCATTCGATATCTCAAGGACTCAGAAAGCTATTCGATATCTCGAGGATTCGATAAGTCAAATGTTCTATTCGACATCTCAAGGAATCCTGATGGAAAAGAGCTATTCGAGAAGTGGTTCGATATGTCAATATTACAGTATTCGAGAACTCAGAGTTATCGATCAAGTCAATTCTAGTTCTCGAATCACTTACTTAGTCACTTCTCGAATACATTCTTGGAGACAAAATACTGAAGAAATTGTACAAGTCAGAAACATGCAACAAGCCAATGCACTTTATGGACCACAATCTGTAACGTGCTCTGGAAAGCCTACAAGGAAGCTTGGAGAGATATAGAAGAGACAAGGAGCTAAAGAAGTGGATCTAAACAGGCTTTGCAAAGTCAAATCTGTAACCGTTTGGACACTTACTCAAAAAGGATAGACAGACTAGAAAGTAATTTGTTTAGCTACCTTATTTGTAGTAAGTAGGCTGTATCCATGTTCTATAAGGACACAGCCTCACTTCATAACTTAGCAACTTTTGTGAGTCAAGTTTTTCATACACTGTAAGCTATATCTCTCTGAGAAAAACGAAGCTGAGAATACTACCATTTGTATTCACAGATTGTAGCAACCTTTATCTAATAATACATTAGATTAAAGTGATAGTGTGTCTTGTGTTGTTTCTTTATCCGCACCTTCACTTCTACACACACAGGCACTTATCTGCTACATAGACTCAATCAAAGAAAAGTTCAAGAATCCATTCACCCCCCCCCCCTCTGTATTCTTTTACCGTATTCAATACTCAACAAGTGGTATCAGAGCGGGCTGTTTATTCAAAAACAGAGAAACGATCATGAGTTCGAATACACCAAAGACTACAGGAACGGTGAAGGTCCCTAAGTTTGACAAAGAAAACTTCAACCTCTGGAAGATAAAGATGATGTTGTTCATTAAAGCCTCTCATCCCTTGTATCCTGAGATTCTCAAGAATGGTCCTTTTGTTCCACAACAAGAGATACCAGAGAAGACTGTTGGAACCACAACTATCCCAAGATCTTATGAGGCCAAGGATCCATCAAAGTGGACAGAGTCAGAAAGGGAGAAGGTTGCTCTTGATAGCCACCTCATGTTGCTTATCATTGATTCCATGGACATGTCAATGTTTGCAAACATTGCATCATGCACGTCTGCTAAAGAGATGTGGGATCACATTGAGGTGTTGTGTGAAGGGACTGATGAGGTTAAGGAAAACAGGAAACAGATATTGGTCACACAGTATGAAGCTTTCATGGCACAGCCCAAGGAAAGCATCACTGAAATGTTTGAAAGGTTTCACAAGCTAGTTACTGAGTTGCAAATGAATGGCAAGGTTTACAGCACCAAGGAGTTAAATATGAAATTTCTGTTGTCTTCACCAAATCATCTGGAGCAAAGAGTCATTTCTCTAAGGGAGAGAGATTTGAACAAAGTCACCTATGATGTGCTCTATGGAGTCCTAAAGACTCATGAACTTGAGTTGCTTCAGAAAAGGGCTATCCAAGCCAACCAAGGTAGGATGATAAACACATCATGTGCCTTGATTGTCAACAAATCTATTCTGGACCTAGAAGCATCTGCAAGTCAGCTAAGAATAGAGGAGGTAGCAGATGATGAAGAAACTGAAGCTGGGGTGAGTGAACCTGTTGAGGAAAAGGAGGAAGAAGAAGAAGAGTTTTACACTCTGGATGAACTTGATGGGATGGAAAATACTTCATATGCTTTCATGGCCAGAAAATTTCCAAACATCAGATTTAAAAGAAATCAACCCTTCAAACCAAAAACTCAAAACCATTCAGCCAACAAGAACAAGGCACCTGTGAAACCAAACAGAAATAAGTTCAAAACCAGTTATGCGGATAGGTCATCTGTAAGGTGCTATAGATGCAATGACCTAGGGCATTTTGCCAGTGAATGCAAGAAGCCTAAAAAGAAGGATAGAGATTATCTTGAGCTTGAAGCTAAGTATGAGGCCCTTCTGAAAAAGCAGACACATGGTAAGGCCTACATAGCTGAAGGGAAGTGTTGGGATGATTCTGAGAGTGATGAAGAGGAACAAGAATTCTGCAATTATGCCTTGATGGCCAACTCCAAGGATGACTCATCTTCATCTGATTCTCAGGTACCATCTCTCACTACTATAGACATGTCTGTTTCTGAGTACAAATGCATGATTGAACAATTATCTGTTGAAATGTTTAATATTCATACTAGTATGACTGCTGCTAATGAGGAGATTGCTAAACTGTCTACTAGAAATGAAATATTAACCAAAAAGAATGAGGAACTTGAGCTAACTACTATGCAAGTAGAAAACCTTAAGAAAGAAGTTGAATATTTGCAGAACAAGGTTTTATGTGCTAGTCAAGTAGAGAAGGCTCTTAGGGATGAATTAGCTGAGAATGAATTCAAACTAAAAACTTTCAAGAAATCATCTGGTTTAGTGCAATCCTACTGTGAGAAAATTGAAGCTAAACCCAAAGCAGCTATTGGACTTGACTATAACTCTCTCAAACAAAGGAAAGGCTATGCTGTCATTGAAGAGGACACAGCTGTTCATGAGAAAGTGCCTCACATTTTGAGAAAAACTGAAAATCCAATTTTTAAGGAATCAACATTTGAAATTGATGAGGATGCCTTACTCATCAAGCAAATGTTGAATGATGAGGATGAAGCACAATCTAGTGAACAGCAAGCATCCTCTAAGGGTGAGAGTGTCAAGTCAAAGACCAAGAAACCAGTAGTTGATAGGCCAAGACCTAAGAAGTTTGTTAAGTTTGTCTCAGCTGGGAAGAGTGAATCAGAAAAGAAAGTGACTAAGAAGAAACAGAACAGAAATGGCAAGTTAGGGATTAACAAGGATAACAACTATGCTTATATGCCTAATGCCCCTAGGAAAACTTGTCAGAACTGTTTCAGTACCAATCATTTAACTCATGCATGCAAGAAACCTGTTGGTAGTGTGTCTAAACCTTTCTATGATTGTTCTGTGCCTCTAAGTCATAGAGATGCACCTTTCTGTGATAAATTTGACTGTATGCCATGCAATATGAATGTTATGACTAGTTGTTTTAATTTAAGAAGGCAATTCATTGATGGTTGTATCAGTCACAATTCTCACACACACTACACAAGGTCAAAGTCTTCAAGTCCTCCTAAAGCTAGGAAGGTACCTCTATCACCTAAGTCTGAAACTTCAGGTTCTAAGACTTCCAACAGTGACAAGAAGACTAGCACTAAGAAAGTTGACAAGCATGTTGTTTATGATAAAACTGTCTCTAAGTCACATGGACCCAAACTTGTTTGGGTACCAAAGGAAAAGTAATACCTTTGTGTTTGCAGGGCAAAGAAAGTGAAAAGAAGGTCATGTGGATTTTGGACAGTGGATGCTCAAATCATATGACTGGTGATATGGCCCTGCTATCACAGTATGAGGAAAAGGCTGGCCCAATGGTTGCTTTTGGAGATGACAGCATGGGTAACACATTGGGATATGGCAAGCTGAAAGTTGGTAATGTCATCATTGAAGATGTAGCACTAGTCAAGGGGCTCAAGCATAATCTGTTAAGTGTTGGTCAGTTTACTGATAGAGGTTTCAAAGTGAATTTTGACAAAGATGAATGTTTGATCACCCACAAGAAGACTGGTGATTTTGCTCTATCTGGAGTAAGGAAGGGAAGCCTGTTTGTAGCCAATATGGACTCTGCAAACAAGGACAAAATTTGTTGCTTTTACTCAAAAGCATCAAATGAAGATTGTTGGCTGTGGCACAAGAAACTATCACACCTGAACTTCAAGGCCATTAATTCTCTAGTCAAAAGAGAGTTAGTGAGAGGCATGCCCACACTTGAATTCTGTCAAGAAGGAGTGTGTGAGGCTTGTCAAAAAGGAAAAATGAAAAGATCAAGCCACAAGTCAAAGACAGTGACATCAGTAACCAAGCCATTACAACTCATCCATATGGATTTGTTTGGGCCTGTCAACATAATGTCACTTGGAAGAAAGAAGTATGCCCTGGTAATGGTTGATGATTTTTCAAGGTATACATGGGTGGAATTTCTGGCATCAAAAGATGAGGCTCCACAAGTAATTATTGAGCACATAAAAAAAGTTGACAAGGAAGCAAAGGCAAACGATGCAAGTGTGATTGCACTGAGGAGTGATAATGGAACAGAGTTCAGAAATGCCTCACTTGAAGCATTTTGCAAAGAGAATGGCATTTCTCAGCAATTCTCAGCTCCAAGGACTCCACAACAAAATGGAGTTGTTGAAAGAAAGAATAGAACTCTAATTGAGGCTGCTAGAACAATGTTACTTGATGCAAAAATGCCTACATGTTTTTGGGCTGAGGCTGTGAGCACTGCATGCTATATTCAGAATAGGACCCTCATCAACAAAAACACTGGAAAGACACCTTACAACTTGATGACTGGAAAGAAGCCTACTCTAAAGTATGTTCATACTTTTGGAAGCAAATGCTTTGTACTAAAGGATAATTCTGAATATGTTGGAAAGTTTGATGCAAAAGCATTTGAAGGAATTTTTCTTGGCTATTCTATGGAAAGAATTGCATACAAGGTTTATGTCATCAGTCAAAAGAAAGTTATGGAAAGCACAGATGTAACATTTGATGACAGCAAACTACCTGGACTAGAAGAAGCCAATGATGAAGACAAAGATCCATTGAAGTTTGATAATCTAGATGATTCTGATGAAGAGATTGAAACTGGAGTTGAAACTCAAGTTCAACAAACTCAAGTGATTGATGATACAAGAGAAGAATTTGTGCCAATCGATAGTGGAGAAACAAGCATCCAAGACACACCTGTGAGTAATGGCAACTTCACAGGGGGAGGAAATGAGGATGACTATGATATGGATGATGAAGCAACATCAAGGTTGAGAAGTCAGGCTGAACACTCGAGGAAATGGGATAGATCACACACTGCAGAGCAAATCATTGGAGATCCTAATGCAGGAGTAAGGACTAGGAGAGCAACTCAAAATGAGTGCCTTTATGGATGTTTTCTATCACAAGTTGAGCCTAAGAAACTTGATGATGCACTGTTGGATCCAGATTGGATTATTGCCATGCAAGAGGAGCTGAATCAATTTGAAAGGAACAAAGTATGGGAACTTGTGCCTGCACCAAAGAATAGAACCATTGTTGGAACAAAATGGGTTCTGAAGAATAAGATGGATGAAGATGGTGTAATAATAAGAAACAAAGCAAGGCTGGTTGCAAAAGGATACTCTCAACAGGAAGGCATTGATTATGATGAGACATTTGCCCCTGTTGCTAGATTGGAAGCCATTAGAATATTCTTGGCATTTGCTGCTCATTCAAACTTTAAAGTTTATCAAATGGATGTCAAGAGTGCATTTCTAAATGGAGAGTTGGAAGAAGAGGTTTATGTGCAACAACCACCTGGCTTTGAGGATCCACATTTCCCAGAATTTGTCTACAGATTGCTTAAGGCATTGTATGGACTTAAGCAAGCTCCAAGAGCATGGTATGATACTTTATCACAATTTCTTCTTGAAAATCAATTCACTGGAGGCACATTGGACAAGACACTGTTTTACAAGAAGCATGGTGATGATATTATCCTAGTCCAAATCTATGTGGATGATATCATTTTTGGTTCTACAAATGAGAAGCTGTGTGAGAAGTTCTCTAAACTCATGCAGAGCAGATATGAGATGAGTATGATGGGAGAGTTGACATTCTTTCTAGGGTTGCAAGTCAGTCAAAGGAAGGATGGTATCTTTATCAGTCAAACCAAGTACATCAAGGATTTATTGAAGAAGTTTGACTTGGAAGATTGTTCACCTGCCAAGACACCCATGGCCACTGCCACTAAACTGGATGAAGATGCTAAAGGCAAGAAAGTAGATATCTCAGTCTACAGAGGCATGGTTGGTTCTCTACTCTACCTCACTGCAAGTAGGCCAGACATCATGTTTGCTACATGCTTGTGTGTAAGGTTTCAATCAAATCCAAAGGAATCACATTTGATTGCAATAAAAAGGATCTTTAGATATCTGAAGGGCACTCCTAACTTGGGATTATGGTATCCTAAGGACACAGGGTTCAATCTGGTTGGTTATTCTGATGCTGATTATGCTAGATGCAGAGTGGATAGGAAAAGCACCTCAGGAAGCTGCCAGTTTCTTGGACAAAGGTTAGTTTCTTGGTATAGCAAGAAGCAACAATCTGTGTCAACTTCTACAGCTGAGGCTGAATACATAGCTGCTGGAAGTTGCTGTGCTCAAGTGCTTTGGATTAGAAATCAACTTAGAGATTATGGACTTGTGTTGGAAAGAATTCCAATCATGTGTGACAACACAAGTGCAATCTCTATAGTTGCCAATCCTGTCAATCATTCTAGAACAAAGCACATTGACATCAGATATCATTTCATAAGAGAACATGCAACTAATGGAACCATTGAGTTGCATTATGTCTCTACAGATAAACAACTAGCTGATATATTCACTAAGCCATTAGATGAAGCCACCTTCACAAGGTTGGTAAGTGAGATTGGAATGCTGAATTCTTCAGATTCTGGCTAAGTGAATACACCATCTAGATTGTTGCAGCAGTAAACACTTACTTTATCTAAATCCTCAATATTTTTGGAGTAAGTGTTGGCTGAAATATGATTTATAAATATTTCAAATCTGTTGCATATGTTGAAAATCATATTTCTATTAACTTAAAATTTCTATGAAATTTTGAGAAAATCACTATTTAATTTGCTAGGATATTTTTCAATGAATATGTCTGGTAAATTTTAAAAGATAGTGAAAATCAAATTTTTATGAGTGATGAGTATAGCTCGATAAGTCAGACTTCTCGAATGATTCACTATTCGACATCTCTAACGAGTCTCATTAGAGTACTCTTGAGTTCTCGAATAGAGTCTTTCTGAGATATCGAATAGAGGTATTCTTGACTTCTCGAATATAGTAACTGAGTTCTCGAATGATTGAGTTCTCGAACACTATATTTGAGTTCTCGAATCATTTGAAAAGGCTGAATTCTCGCTGAATTTTAACCGATTTTGGACTTTTGTCTAAAAGCTTAATTCACTCATAAAAACAAATTTTATCTAATTTAGAATTATTTCTAAGTTAGATAACTGCCAGCTGTGAGTTTCTATCTGCTTGAGTTATCGATTAAGCCTTTCTTGACTTCTCGAATAGTTGTTTTCTACTTCTCGAATGCCTGACTTGTCGATACAAAACTTTCTGCTAATCGACAATTCAAGTACTTCATACTTATACAATTTCACATCTATTCGACTCATTTCATTCGATTTCTCAAGCATCTACACTCTCTAAACCCCTGAAACCCTAGCTACGAAAAGCCAAATTTCTTCTTCAACCTTCAATTTCTTTCCTCTCTTCTACACAAATGGCAACAGTAAAGTTCAACACCAACTTCATCGCTCTCACTAGTGATGTTGAAGCACCCAATGCCAATTTCAAGTGCTTTGTGAAATGGATGGCGGAGTCATATATCAAGGATGCACTCTCTGCCAACCCAACTCTGTATCTAGATATCCTGGAACAGTTTTGGGGCACTGCTATTATGGAGGTTGTAGCCCTGGAAAACGCAATCACTTCATATATCATCTACTGCAAGATTCAAGACAAGGAAATCACTATCACTACTGCAGACATGAACCAAGCACTGGGCCTACAACAAGAGTCATTTGACAGAATGGCCACTAATGCAGAGTTAGAGGAATTCTTTGAGTTCATCAACTACTCAGATGGGATCAATCTTGGAAAGCTAAACAGGAAGAATCTGAGAAAGGAGTGGAGCTATGTGTTTGCAACTCTTCTCCAAGTCTTCACTGCCAGGAAATCAAGCTTTGATCAAATCAGTGCACCTGTGCAGCAAAATTGGATATGCTTTGGCCTATGGAAAGAAGATTGACGTTGGCCAAATCATTCTCCAAGAATTATATGGGAGACTTGGTAAGAACACAACCAAGAGAGGTACTGATATTTTCTTCCCTCGCTTTATTCAATCTGTACTTAATTATAAAAATGCTTCATTGATTGAATTGCCTGGGATTGATAAAAATAAAATAGGCTATCCTAAGTCCATGACCAAACTCATTTTTGGTAATTTGGAGACTAGGAATGATGTGGATGTAAGACTGAACATAACTCCCCATATGGAGAGTTTGTTTAGGACTTATCCCCACAACATGCCAACATTTGATGCAAAATCTAAGTTAGCATAGCCCAAGCAAGTAGAACAAAATGCTAACCCAGGGCCTGCTAACCAACCCTCTCAACCAAACACTCTACCACATACTGAGCCAACTGCATCATCCTCTCAAAAGGGTGAAGTTAGTAAAAAGAAGAGAAAGGAAGTAATGTCTGCACCATTAAATATCTTGTCTGAAGCAGCATTAGCTGTTGAATTAGGTCTAGGAAGTGAGGAACCTGAGTCACCCTTACACAGGACAAAGAAGAAGAAAACTAAGACCACCTCTTCAGTCACACAAATGGCTGAAGTTGTAAAATCAGGGGCTTTTAGCTCAAGTGGTAAGCGCTTGATCCTGAAAATCAGGGGCACACAGCTCACTAGGTGTATCCTCTCAACAGGGTGCACCTATAGAATCAAGCATCCTCCTCAATGCACCTTCTTGTATAGAGTCAGCACATGGGAGTGATAAGGCTGGCACAACACTGAGTGGAGAGCACATCACATTTGAAACTCCCTCTATCTCTCAGGGGGAGTTGCCAAAATCTACTCTTAAACACACTTCTCTTCCAGAATCTAACTCTGAAATTTCTTTGGAACCTGCAACTCAGGCAACTGAGATGTAAGGTATTGATCATCAAGAATTCTTTTCTCTTGATGAGCCAATAATTTCAAGTGACTTAGTGCATGACACTTTGTTCACCACTCAGAACCCACATTTAGATGGTGAGGGAATGCATGCTGAGGCATCTCCTGATGACACCATCACAAACACAGAGGTTCCACTAGTTTTTACTAGAGACTCTGTGCCTGTGTCAACTGCTGGTGTAATTCATCCCACTTCTGTGGTGACACCAGTAGTAGAGTCAATCCATCCGGTTACAGAAGTTGCATCTGTAACTGAGGAGTCTAGCTTGCCTAGCTCTAACTCTGACTTCATGTCACAATGGCTGAAGCCTGTGCAACATGACAGTGCTTCAGGATCAGGGTCTGCTCCACAACAATTGACGGTTGAAGCACTTCAAAGCTTAATTGTGGATCAGATTCCTGAGTTCACAAAGATTGCTCAGAACCTTCTCACTGCAGACATGCCTAATCCAGACTATGAGGCTATTCTGTTATGCCATAGGGATGATGTGGAGGTGCAGAAGACAAATATCATTGATGATGCTGAGAGAGATGGCAACATAGATGCCTGGTTGCAAGGAAAATATGATATTACTCTTGATGAAGCACTTCAGTATCTCAGGGAGGAATACCTCACTTCACTGGGCTCCAATGCCAAATCTCTGACCCCTGGTGAAGTGTATGAGGCTATGAATGATTCACACAAGGGATTCCTCAAGGCTGCTCATTATCTTGGAAAAGGTGTTAAGACTGAGGTCAATAGAGTATGTGATAAGACCACCACCACAGTAGAAGCAATCAAGAGGACCTTTGATGCTAAATTTCCTCAGCTAGACAGTGTGTTCAAGGACATCAAACACTGCAACACTACCTGCACCAAGATGGATAATGGGCTAGCTCTGCTAAAGGATACTGTCACAGGTCTGGGGCATCAATTTCAAATTCTATCTGATCAGACCACAGATGCCAATGCCATGCTGAGGACCATGTTCAAAAATCTATATGGAGACAGACTGATCACTGAAGTCCCAGTACATGACATGACTAGATTTGAAGTGCAGAGACTCAAAGAACAATCCCTGTCTGGCTTCAAATCTACTGAGTTATTCAGCAAAGTGGATGCACTTGAGAAGGAGGCGGCTACTCTCACCAAGTCCAATGCTCATCTTACAGACAAGGTTGCACTGCTAAATGACCAGTTGGACACTCAAGCATCCACCACAGCTGATGTCCTTCTGCATCAACAATCCATGTTAGCTGCTATGATGAAGCATATGGGTCTCCCTCTCCCTGATGAATCTTCAATCCCAAAGGACATTTCTACAGCCTCTGTGCCTGACAACAAGCCTAAGGGGGAGAAGAAGACAAGGAACTCAAATTCAAAGGGGGAGAAAGGGAACTCAAAAACAAAGGGGGAGAAAGGCATAATAATAAAATAGGGTGGTCAACAAAGAGCTTCAAAATCTCTACCAAATGTGCCTGGCAAAGGAAAATCCAAAGTGGATGAGCCTCCATCTACCTTGCCAGTTGTCACTCTACCAACTGTGCACATCACTACTCCTGGAGGACAAAAGCAATCCATAACTACAACAGTGGTTGCAGGGAGTATGCCATCTGACAAATCTCCAACCTCCATACCTGAGAGTGCCAAGCCTGTAGAAGTTAAAGTTGTTACTAAGGCCAAGCTACAAGAAGTTGCTAACTCCAATGTTTATCATGATAAAGCCTTCTTGGAGTTTCTGAAAGCCACAAGGGAACAGGTTGGTAACACTCAGTTCTATCTGAGGGAGTTGAAGAAGCAGATTGATTGCATCACTGTCATTCCTAAGAAAGTCAATAATCTATGGATTAAGGAGATAGTGATGATATCCAAATTAAAGATATGGCATCTAACATACAAGACTCTACAAGAACTGAAACACTCAGAGATAGATGCCATACTTGAGCTTATTGAGAAGAAGAATGAGAACAACAAGAGTCTGTTTGATGACTTGAGGAATGACCAACCTTCAAGGCTACCAGAAGTGATCAAGAAGCCATGGACAATCATTTATCAGTCTGGCACCAGAATTGAAGACATCAAGCAATTGGTCATTCCCCATGATCTCACCACTAGAAATCACAGACTGATCATTGCTATCATTGATCAATTATAAAAGAAGGTTGGAGCCAGAAATGCTGAAGAAACTGAGGCACTGCACATCCTCAGAACTTATATTGCAACTGGTGAAATTCCAGAGATGGCTCAACCAAGGAGAAATAAGGATGATGACTCTGAAGATAAAAGTGATGGGAGGAGAAGACATCACAGGAGAGATAAGGGTGATGAAGACAAGAAGAAGAAGGGGGACAAAGATAAGAAGAATGATGATGACCAAGGAAGAGTCTATGAGAGGAAGATTGGAAAACAGCAAGCCTTAGGCATTGCTAGCAGTAACCTCACCACATCACAAGACTCTAAGTCTAGGGTTAATACTGTTAGTGGTGACCTAGCAAAATCTACATCTATGGCTTTTGCAACTTGTAAGAATACTTCTATGTAATTTCTTCAATCATATTCATACCTGTACTTTTAAAGTTTTATCTTTATGTATGTTAGGCTTGTTATCAGACATGAAATTGTGACTAAGGGTCTCACTCACAATTTGGGGGAGATTGTTAGTTACAGAGGCATGCCTGTACACATCTAATAACAAGCCTAATTGTTTGTAATGCTTTGCATTGCTTACATGACCTCTTAACTGAGGGAACCTCTAGTTGTAGAGTTTCTGTTTGTATTGTACTTGTAGTAGGCATCAAATCCTAGTTGTGTAATTGTACAAATAGAGTCTAGAATAATGCTTGAAAGAAGTTCCAAGGTTCATGCCTCAAGCAAGGAGTTAAAGACTGTCAAATAATCACAGTTGGGATTTGAAGAAATGAAGAATTTGCCTAAGTACCAATTCGAGAAGTATATTTGTCTATTCGAGAAGTCCAACATTCGAGAAGTCAGAGATTCGACATCTCAAGACACTATTCGATATCTCTGAAATACACTGTTCGATATCTCATTCGATATCTCAGAGATTCAATATGTCTACTACTCTATTCGAGAACTCAAGAAGTCAACAAGTCAAGATGGTATTCGAGTTCTCAAAGAGTCAACAAGTCAAAGTTTCATTCGATATCTCAAGGACTCAGGAAGCTATTCGATATCTCGAGGATTCGATAAGTCAAATGTTCTATTCGACATCTCAAGGAATCCTGATGGAAAAGAGCTATTCGAGAAGTGGTTCGATATGTCAATATAACAGTATTCGAGAACTCAGAGTTATCGATCAAGTCAATTCTAGTTCTCGAATCACTTACTTAGTCACTTCTCGAATACATTCTTGGAGACAAAATACTGAAGAAATTGTACAAGTCAGAAACCTGCAACAAGCCAATGCACTTTATGGACCACAATCTGTAACGTGCTCTGGAAAGCCTACAAGGAAGCTTGGAGAGATATAGAAGAGACAAGGAGCTAAAGAAGTGGATCTAAACAGGCTTTGCAAAGTCAAATCTGTAACCATTTGGACACTTACTCAAAAAGGATAGACAGACTAGAAAGTAATTTGTTTAGCTACCTTATTTGTAGTAAGTAGGCTGTATCCATGTTCTATAAGGACACAGCCTCACTTCATAACTTAGCAACTTTTGTGAGTCAAGTTTTTCATACACTGTAAGCTATATCTCTCTGAGAAAAACGAAGCTGAGAATACTACCATTTGTATTCACAGATTGTAGCAACCTTTATCTAATAATACATTAGATTAAAGTGATATTGTGTCTTGTGTTGTTTCTTTATCCGCACCTTCACTTCTACACACACAGGCACTTATCTGCTACATAGACTCAATCAAAGAAAAGTTCAAGAATCCATTCACCCCCCCCTCTGTATTCTTTTACCGTATTCAATACTCAACAGTAATAATGGCTTTTACTGCGCGTGAATTAAGTGAATCGCTGCATGTTTGACACGTCTCCCACTTTCACCCACTCACTCATCATTATGTACCACTTTCACACTTCTCAAGGGAATAGTTGCGTGTTTTCAAGTAAAAGCGTTTGAGTTTAATTTTTTAATTACTACTCAAATTACTTTTTGTTACAATCACTACTCACCCACTCATATTTACTTTACCAAAACAGAGAACTCCTTTGTTTTTCACTTTGGCATTTTCACAAACACCTTTCTTGCATATCATTTTCACAGTCGATTTTTGCTTATTTCTTGATCTAATGGCAACAAAACCTTTCACTTCATTTGGTCTACGTTTTGTGCCTAACAATTATGCAGCTCTACTTGAGAATAACCGTGCTCCGGAAGCGTTTCATCTAATGCAAAACTTTCTTCGCAACTCTGAGATTGGGCAAGCGTTGGTTGAACCTGCTACTCTATCTGCTTCTCAGGTTGTCACTTTCTGGCAAAACTCAAGGTATATAGAAGGAGGGGAAAATGGAACTCCATCTATCATCTTCTCTCATGAAGAACAAGAGTTTGTGATTACTCCACAAACTGTTCGAGAAATCATGGATTTTGACACACATACTTCGTATGCTGTTGTCTCTGAGCAAAATCTGAGAGAAATGTTAACAGAGATTGGGTATATGGAATCTCTTGCAAAGCTGGGCAGTGTGAGGAGGCCGAATCTTAGAAAAGAGTGGAATTTTTTCTTTGACTGTATCACCAGGACATTCCAGAAGAAGGTCACCAACTGGGATGCTATTCCAATGGACAGTCTGCAAATTGGGTATTCTCTACTCTATGGCAGTAATTTTGATTATGGTCGTTATGTGTTAATGAATTTGGGTGATAAGTTGTCAGAGTCTACTATAGTTTATTTTGCTAGATTTTGTCAACTTTTGTTTAATGCATGTGTACCTGGGTTAGAAGTTGATGAAGCTGATGAGATTCAACCCTTTAGAGTCAATAAGAGAATATTCTCTGATATGACTAACAAAGATGTTGGTAAAGACATACCTGCTTTTGTCTTGCCACTTGCCTTGCAAAACTTCCTCAACCAACCACAAGATCCCCAATCACCACAACATGACCCACACCAAACACAACAACCAGAAACACAAAATATGCCTGAACCTTTAGACACTGATCGTACTGAAACCATACCATCTCAACCTATACAATCATCTGAGCCAACACCAACAACCACTGTTAAACCTACATCACCACAAACACAGCCTGAACCAATGAATCCTGAACCAATGAATCCTGAACCAACAAACCCTGTCACTACTACACATCCTCAACCAACATCAAAACCAAAAAGGAAGAAACATACTGCCCTCAACACAAAACATTCCAAGGCTAAACAGACAACTCCTACAGCTGTTTATTCCAGAAGATTTGTTAAAAGGGCAAATAGGCCTTCAACACCATCAGTTGAGGAAAGTTCTAGTGAAGATAAAGAACTGATTGCAGTGCCTCAAGCAAAGAGGAGGAGGCTCATTCTTACTGATTCTGATGATGAGCATGTTGATGAGGCTCAAGAGAAAACTTCTACTGATATTCCTACTAATAAGACAGAGGCTATCATAGAACCTTCTATAACAGAATCAGGAGCCAAGATTTCTGAACCAGAACTTGCTAAAGTTCAAGATAATGAAGCTGTTAGAGATGAAATGCCTACAATGGAAGAGTTTGATGAAACTCCAATTTCTTTTAATAATGGAGCATCTACTCCAACACTCATGGAGGTTACACACTCTGTTGATACTGGTGTTGCTGATGGGCCTACTGTTGTTCTTGAAGACACTGAGGTTGCATCACACACTGAATTAAACTCTGATGCTCATCATGTTTCTGATCATGGTGAGGAGATTGATAAACCAGAGAAGGCTATTTCTTCAGAGCATATTCAATTTGATAAAGGAAAAGAGGTTGCTCAAGAACCTGTTGCTGCTCAAGATGAAGACATTGCTTCAGTTGCACCTACTAATGAGTCAATGAGTGATTCAATTGAAGACAAGAGTACAGGAGTTGGAAAAGCACAAGCTCAAGCTGATGGTCAGAAAACAGGAGAAAAACTAGATTTTGTTGGGCCTTCTGTTAATGAGATTGATGATAATTATTTGACCCAACAAACTGCTGATTGGTACAAGTCAGAGTGTATTTTTCCTCCTGGTAGGGCAGCTATGTTTCTCCAGGCACATTCCTCCAAGATTTCAAATCCTGATATCTACACTTGTTTGCAAGGCACAGTGATTCAGATCAAGTCTTTGAATCACAGATTTGATGATAATAAGAAGGCCATTGTTGATCTTCAAACAGAAGTTGCTACTCATGAAGAGAAATCTCAGCTAGCTAATGCTAAGCTTTTTCAACAATTTTCCAGAGCTCAAGAGAATCTTAATGCCAGATTAAGCAAAGTTGAACAGAATCAGCTTTTACTGACTGAGAAGGTTGATTCTATTGCAAACTCTCTTGAGTTAATCACCTCAATTCTGATTCAAGATGGTGATGATGTCAAAAAGGGGGAGAGAATTGCCAAAACCAAGTGTAAGCAAACTCAAACTCTGTTAAAGAAAGATCATCTGGATGATGAAGGTGCCAATGCTGATAAGGGTTTAAGAAATGCAAATCCTAGACAAGGACATGGAAGGTCTACGAGGTCAAAGCCAAATTTGGTGATAGATACAAATATTCAGAGTACTTCTGGTTCAAAGCCAAAGGATTTGTCATTCACTGACAATCCACAGACAGATGAAGAATTGGCTGCAAAACTTTTTCGTGAAGAAAATGCTGAAGCTACACTTGAGGACATACAAGCTGAAGAAAAGCTGTTGCAGAAAGAGCATTTAAAAGCACAAAAGTCCAAGAAAGGGAAGAAAACTGTCAGAGCTTCAAAGTCTTTAAAGCCTGTAATGAAAGGAATTGAGATCAAAGAAAAATTATCTGGTGTTCAAGAAGAAGAAGAAGAAGAAGAAGATAAAGGAAAGTTGATTAGAAAGTCTTCTCTTGATGCCAAGCTGAAGTTAAAAGGGGTGATGGGTGAAGAGAGCAAGAGTAAGATGCTAGTTACAACCTCTGTTGATACACATGTTGTACAGAAGAATGAAGACACAACCTCTGTTGCTACACAAGTTGTGACCACACCACTATTGTCTTCTCAGTTGAAATCAAAGTTTGGAAAAGGAGTTCTTCATGATTCAAGTCTAGCAGCTACAGCTCCAACTACAGCTCCAATGGATTTCACTGATGGTAGAGCCTTATCTGGTAAAATTGGATACAACAAAGGAGGTATAGGCTCACATAGGGATAAAAGACAAAATGTTGTTCCCAGAGATCCTTCTTCATTGGCTGTTCCAGGTCATGGTGTTACTCAAGAGAGTTTAGACAGACTGGAGTCAGTACAGCTTGTCTATCAGAAGAGTTTAGGGAAGGATTTTCTGCTATATTTCATGGCTGATGGAACAGTGTTCAAGATTGCTGAGAATGATATTGATTTAAAATACTGGGAAGAACTAGAGTATGTTCTGTATCTTTTCAGAGTAAGAAATCAAAGAGCTCAGTCAGTTGCAAATGTGCTCAGACAGAAGATGATTCAGAATCTTGCAAGAAGAAATATGAAATACAACAGCAAGTATGTTCCGAAGTACAGAGATTGGAATGGGAATCTGATAGAAATGGAAAAGGGGACTACAAAGCTGAAGACTGATCTTGGAATTACTGTTCTGGATTTTAATGTGAAGCCTGAAGAAGTGAAGTATATCAGGTTGGGAAATGAAATGAGAAGAAACAAGATCTACGATCTCAGAGCTGCTATCTTTCAAACTGATGAGAATGATCCAGATTTAAGAGAGATCAAGGAAGCTATGCAGATTGAACTTGAAAATGCTGAGAGGAGATTGTTGACTGATTATCTCAGAACAACTCCAGATCTTGAGGAGGTTAGGTAGACAGAATTTGTAAGTAATTCGAATTTTCTGTAGATTTTGCTAAGTCAAGTTTAAACTCTGATTATATGTTAAACACTGTGTTTTTATTTGTTTGTTTTGACATCATCAATTACTGTGAACTTGTACATTTTTCTAATGAACAAGTTGGGGGAGATTGTTAGATATAATTGATGTGATTTAATGTCAGTGTTTAAGTGTTACAGGTAAAAAGAGTTTAACTTGTTGGTTGAAAGCAGTTGTAACAGAGTTTGAGTATACGCTGATAGTTGGAAGCGCAAACGCTGACAGGAGAAAGCGTAAACACTGCTAGCTGAACAGATGGAAGCGCAAACACTGTTAGCTAGGAGAGCAACAGAGTTTGCTAAAGTCTGTCTACTGGAAGCGTCTACAAGTCAACAGAGTTTGAAGATTAATTTAATATTAATATGGAAGCGATATCTTTGAAGATTGGATAGCTGTCAAAGAGATCGAGTTGACTTAGAAGACGTGTAGCAATCGTAATTGATATCAATTGTATAGCTTAATTTTAGGAGAATCAATTAACGATTGTACGTAGCTGTATATCTTATAAATATAGTTAGGTTAACCCTAGAAGGGTATCCATTGTGAACGAATATCATTCATTGTAACCTAAGCAGCTCTCTGTGATATTTTACATCACTGAGAGAGGAATTATTAATTCCAAATAGTTTTAAGAGTTAAAACGTGTGTTCTTGTTATTTACTCATACAGTACTTGATTATATATATTGTGTATTCGACCTAACATAACCTTTATAAATAATATCCTCTATAGATTATAATTTTCTTTTTAATATGATATAATCTTGATCGTCTATTTTTAAAAAAATTAAATCGACAATTGAGATTAATTTAATAGTACAGTGACGAAAATTATGGATAAGATCCCTCTCACGCTTTATATATACTAGCCGATAACCCGTGCGAAGCACGGATTGTGATAAATTATCTTAAATTCCTAATTTTTAACTTTTTAAAATGAATAAAATCTTGTGTAAAACATAATGTAATGTAATATGTAATAGAGGACATATATAACTCAACTAGGATAAAAAATAAATAATATTAACTCTATACAGGGATCGTGAAAGTTGAAGAACATGCATCAACAAGGATCAAGTCGCTGAAAGAAGTTCATTAACATGATCAAGCCTCAGTGACAGAATAAGATGTACAGATGATTCAGTTGAAGGGCCAAAAGATTACAGTGGTCTTAAAGACATGATACAAAGACCATGAGTGAATGTTAGTCGTCTGTGAACCAGACCAGTTGCACTAGGCGTCAACACTTCACAAAGGAATCGAAGTATCTAACTTAGAAAAACTGTTAAGAGGTATGATTGAGTTTAGAGCAGTATTGATATCCTCTATTTTGGAAGCTGCATATTTAAGGATGTCAAATTAAGAGGAAAATGAATATTATTCAAAATCACTAGTCATATGAATAGTAACCAAAATTACTATTCATCCGGGGCCCACGTGAATAGTACTATTCAAATAGTGGCTGGTGGGGCCCACTTCCAAAATATTTTCAACAGACACGTTTTTGTGGTTGTTGGAATAGTGTTAATATGCAGGTGGGGCCCACGGGGGTTGTTGAAATAGTGCAGCATAGTGACTTTCTAAAACCTATAAATAGGCCTGTTGTATTTCATTTCAAAACACACCTCAACACACAACTTTCTATTCTCTCTCTTATATCATCTCTGTGTAAGCTGCTAGACAGTCCATCTAGTAGAAAAGCCGGCTTAGCCCGCTTTCAGGAAGTGTCGGGTAGAAGGTCCTCGTGCCTAAACTATCCTTAGGAGTGTTTGATTTTGTAGCAGATCCATATATAGGATTAGATTGTGTAGCAAACCTCCGGATTTTATCTATTTAAAGATATTTCCCACACAGTTGTGTTATTTCGATTTAGTATTTTTGATTTCATATCCATATCAAAAATCAAAATATTTTTAAATAACGTATTCAACCCCCCTTCTACGTTATTCCGGACCTAACAATTGGCATCAGAGCCACTCTGTTATTATACAACAGTTAAGATCCAAAAAGCTATACAATCATGACAGAGAAAACATAAACTCCAACAACAAGCAGATATGAATCAATCAGAGTTCCAATACTCAGGGCATCAGAATATCCCATATGGAAGGTGAATATGGAAATGTTTCTAGAGGCTACAGATCCAGAGTACTTAGACAGAATCCATGATGGTCCACATAAGCCTACCAAATTATCTGTTGCAGTTGCTGGAGAGGAACAAAAAACGATTCCAAAGGAGAAGAAAGACTACACCCCTGAAGATATCTCCTCTATTAGCAAAGATGCCAAGGTAAGGCATTTATTACATAACGCCCTTGACAATGTTATGTCTAACAGGGTCATTGGATGCAAAACTGCTAAAGAGATTTGGGATGCTTTGGAAGTCAGATGTCAAGGAACCAAAGCCATCAAAAAGAACAGGAGAACAATACTCACACAGGAGTACGAGCACTTTGACTCAAATACTGATGAGTCATTAACAGATATATATGACAGATTCCTGAAATTGCTGAATGATCTGTCACTAGTAGATAAAGAGTATGATCTTGAAGACTCCAATCTGAAATTCTTGTTGGCTCTTCCTGAGAAGTGGGATTTAAAGGCCACTACCATCAGAGACAATTATGATCTACAAGACATGTCTCTTGATGAAATCTATGGAATGCTCAAAACTCATGAGCTTGAGATGGAACAAAGAAGCAAGAGGCATGGAGGCAAGTCTAAGTCAGTTGCTCTTAAAGCTGAGGAGAAAGCTCCTAAAGAAGTTGCTGTGAAAAAGAGTCAATTCAATAGAAAGGTTCTTATTATAAAGTCTGATACTGAGTCATCAAACTCTGATGATGACTCAAACTCTGACAATCTCACAGACTATGATGATGATGGCAGTGATGCTGAAATGAAACAACTTGCAGCCCTGATGGTAAGAAGCTTCAAGAAGATGGCTTACAAGAACTTCGGAAAAAGAAAGAAGTTCACACGAAGAGATTCAAATTTTGAAAAGAATAATTTCAGAAAAGCTGAGGGAAAGGAAAGCAGGTCTGGGAAAGTGGACAAGTCCAAGATCACATGCTATAATTGTGGTGAGAAAGGACATTTTGCACCTGAGTGCAAGAAAGCCAAAGTTGATAAAGGTCAAGCTTACATCACAAAGAAGAAGGACTGGGCTGACACTTCAGACTCTGAAGATGAGGTGAACTATGCCTTGATGGCAAATGCTGATAGTATCTCTGAAGCTACTGAGACCAAGGTACCTCACTCAACTCTAGCTTTTGATACTACTGATATATCTGAGTTAAGACTCTTTCTTAAAAACTTGCATGTTAGCTACAGAGATCAGACTTTAGAAAATGAAAGAATAAAATCTGAAAGTCTAGATCTTAGAAAGAGAAATGACTATCTAGAATTAGAATTAGTCCAGATGTTAAAAATTCAGAAAGAGAGAGATGATGCTATTTTTGTTAAAACTGAATTATTGAAAAAGCATGCTTATCTTGAATCTGAAATTGCTAAAGAAAGAAACGTTATTAAAACTTGGACTAACTCTGGGAAAACTACCCAGATTATCATAGAGAATGATTGTTGGAAAGAAGGTCTAGGTTACACTGATAAAAAGAAAACTGCCAACCTAGAAGCTGAGAACTCTAAACCTGTATTTACTAAAAAGGCTGCAAAACCCAAACTTAATCATATGAGGTTTGTACCAAAATCTGACAAACCAAAACAGGATGAAGTCAAATCAGTAAATATTAGTTTAATGTCTCAGAAACAGCTTAAACACAAGCTGAAGGAGTTAAAAAGAGCGAACAAGGTAAAAGAACCTAGGAAAAATAGAAATGGAAAGGTAGGCATCAATAAAAGCAACAACTATATGTCCATTCCCAATGCTCCTAGGAAGAAATGTTACAACTGTGGAAATCCTAACCATCTTGCTACTTTTTGCAAGAAGAATAAAAATATAAACTCTATACCTCCTAAGTCAGGAGTTAAGAGTGGTCCAGTTAGGTTTAAGCCATAGAATCCTTGTTTTCACTGTGGCAATATTTGGCATTCTATTTATCCATGCAAAGGGTATCATAATTTGTATTATGATTATTATGAAATTAAACCTCTTTGAATAAATTCAAGATTGATTCTACATGTATAAATTCTGATAAAAAGAATGTTAGCACAAACTCTGATAAGACTTCTGCTGCAAAAGCTAACAAACTTAATAAGGACAAAGGATCCAAGCAAGTCTGGTTCCTTAAAACTAATCATTAGTGGTTTTTGTGATTGCAGGGTAACAGGAAAAATATCCTTGTTCTGGACAATGGATGCTCAGGACACATGACTGGAAATAAAGCCCTGCTATCAAAATTTGTGGAGAAAGCTGGCCCAAGTGTTTCTTATGGAGATGGCAACATAAAAAGGACTCTGGGATATGGCAATATCAAACTTGGGAATGTCATCATTGAATATGTAGCTCTAGTCTCAGGACTCAAACATAATCTACTAAGTGTGAGTCAAATCTGTGACAGAGGTTATCATGTGGATTTCTTTGAAGAACACGGTGAAGTTGTAAGCAAATCTACAGGAAAAGTTGTTCTGAAGGGATACAGGCATGGTAACATTTATGAAGCCAAGCTTTCAACAAACTCTGATGGCTTTGTAATCTGTCTACTGAGTAGAGCATCAATTGAAGAAAGATGGGATTGGCACAATAGACTTTCTCATCTGAATTTCAACAGCATTAATGAGCTAGTGAAGAAAGATCTTGTGAGAGGATTGCCCAAATCAGTTTTTACTCCAGATGGCCTATGTGACTCATGTCAAAAGGCAAAACAAAGGAAAACTTCATTCAAAAGTAAGACTGAATCCTCAATTCTTGAGCCATATCACTTATTTCATGTTGATTTATTTGGTCCAGTAAATATAATGTCTATTGGAAAGAAAAAATATGCTTTGGTTATTGTTGATGAATACACCAGATATACATGGGTATATTTCATGCACAAGAAAGAAGAAACTGCATCAATCTTAACAGAGCATGTCAGACAACTGGACAAAGGATCTAAGCATACACTGAAAATCATAAGGAGTGATAATGGCACTGAGTTCAAGAATGCAGTCATGGAAGAGTTTTGTAAAGGAAATGGAATGAAGCAAGAATTCTCTGCACCTGGAACTCCACAAAAAAATGGAGTAGTAGAGAGAAAGAACAGGACTCTCATAGAAGCTACAAGGACCATGCTTGATGAAGCAAAGCTGCCAACTTACTTATGGGCTGAAGCTGTGCAAGCTGCTTATTTCACACAGAATGCTACACTCATAAACAAGCATGGTAAAACACCATATGAGATGGTGAAAAAGAAGAAGCCGAACCTGAAGTACTTTCATGTGTTTGGATGTAAATGTTTTGTTCTTAAGACTCATCCAGAACAGCTTTCTAAATTTGATTTAAAAGCTGATGAAGGAATCTTTGTTGGATACCCACTATCAACAAAAGCATTCAGAGTGTATAATCTGAGAACAAAAGTGGTCATGGAATCTATCCATGTGTCTTTTGATGATAAAAAGATAACAGGACTTGAAGATTTTGATGAACATGACCAGCTGAGATTTGAGAATGAAGAAATAAATGCTGATCTACAAACTTCTGATATTCTTTCAGACTCTATTGTTCAATCTATACCAGTAGATCAGACAGCAGCACATGTTGAGGGGGAGCAAGTGAACGATGAAAATGAACCCCAATCAAGTGAAGAAACATCAAAGAATGCATCTGCTGATTCATTAAACTCTGATTCATCAAACTTTGAAAGCAACAGCTCAGGGGGAGCAAACAATGATTTTGGATCTACTAGTCATCACACTCAACACAATTATGAACTTGGGGAATCATCAAGATCAAATCTGCTGAGACAAAGGGTATGGAGTAGAGCGCATCCCTTTGAACAGATCATTGGTGAACCAGACACGGGTGTACAGACTAGAAGAGCAACACAGAATGAATGTAATTTCGCAGGATTTTTTTCTCAAATTGAACCTAAAAAGGTTGATGAAGCTCTTGATGATCCAGATTGGGTAACTGCAATGCAGGAAGAACTCAATCAGTTCTAAAGGCAGAAAGTGTGGAAGCTGGTGCCAAGACCAAAAGATAAATCTGTAATTGGCACTAGATGGGTGTTTAGGAATAAACTGGATGAAAATGGTATTGTTACGAGGAACAAGGCTCGATTGGTAGCAAAGGGTTACTCTTAAGAAGAAGGAATTGATTATGATGAAACCTATGCTCCAGTTGCAAGGCTTGAAGCAATCAGGATGTTCTTAGCATTTGCTGCACACTCCAACTTTAAGGTTTTTCAGATGGATGTGAAGAGTGCATTTTTTAACGGAGATCTAGAAGAAGAAGTCTATGTTGAACAACCCCCTGGGTTCGAAGACAAGGAATTTAAAGGTTTTGTGTACTTTCTCTTCAAAGCTCTCTATGGTCTCAAGAAAGCCCCTCGAACATGGTATGATACTCTCTCCAAGTTCTTACTTGAAAATGGTTTTACAAGAGGTATCATCGACAAAACTCTCTTTCATAAAAAGCATAAAAATGATATAATTCTGGTGCAAGTATATGTGGATGATATAATATTTGGTTCTACTAATGATTTGCTATGCAAGAGATTTGCTAAGCTAATGCAGAGTAGGTACGAGATGAGCATGATGGGTGAGTTGTCCTTCTTCCTTGGACTTCAAGTTGTTCAGAAGCCTGATGGTATTTTCATTTGCCAATCAAAATACATAAAGGATCTTCTGAAGAAGTATGGGATGGAAGAAGCAGCTACTGCCAAGACCCCGATGCCAACTACTGTCAAGCTTGATGAAGACAAATCTGGTAAGTCAGTTGACATCACGAAGTATCGAGGTATGATCGGCTCTCTCTTGTACTTAACTGCTAGTAGACCAGATATTATGTTCGCAACTTGTCTATGTGCTAGATTCCAGGCTAACCCTAAAGAGTCACATCTTATAGCTGTTAAACGTATTTTCAGATACCTTAAGGGAACCCCCAATCTTGGGATTTGGTACCCTAAAGGAACAAGTTTTGACCTAATTGGCTATACAGATTCTGACTTCGCAGGTTGTAAGATTGATCGGAAAAGTACTTCTGAAAGCTGTCAGTTTCTAGGAAGAAGGTTGGTATCTTGGTACAGCAAGAAGCAACACTCAGTATCTACATCGACAGCCGAAGCAGAATACATTGCGGCAGGTAGTTGTTGTGATCAGATCTTGTGGATGAGGAATCAACTTCAGGACTATGGACTCATGTTGGACAAAATTCCAATTCTATGTGACAACACGAGTGCCATTGCCATTGCCAACAATCCAGTTCAACATACCAGGACTAAGCACATTGATATCAGGTATCATTTCTTACGAGAGCATGTCATGAATGGAACTGTGGTATTATATTTTGTTCCCACAGATCAACAAATTGCAGACATCTTTACTAAACCACTGGATGAATCCACTTTCTCCAGGTTAGTTGGTGAACTTGGGATGTTAAATCTGTCTAATTAATTTTGGATAATCAATAACTGCAATTTGTTATAAGTTCACATGTATTTTAAATGTCCAAATGTTTAGAACTTGTGAATTTATTTGCATCCAGTCCTCATATTATAGTTATCTCTATATTAATTACCACGCATATAAATGCTATATTTTATGGTAATTAGTTAGTAAATAATTGAGTTAATTGTAGCATAATTAAATAAATATCTTATTGACATATATCAATTAATGATATTTTGTTAATTTTATGTCTATTTAATTGTGAGTTTATCTGATTATTGTGGATTAATTCTTGATTTACTGTGTGACTATTTTTAAATCCATAATAATTAGAAGTATTAAATATGTGTATGTGTATAGGCTGATAGGTTTCGGCGATAAGATGTTTCTTCGGCCGACAGGTTTCGGTGATAAGATGTTTTTTTTTCGGCTAATTAGGTAGTTAGGTGAGAAATTATTGAGCGGTGTTATTTTTCAAACATAACCTGTCACTATTACACCTAACCTACTAATCCTTGAAACCTTATAAATGATGAGTTTTTGTTTGTGTTTAACATCATCAATTTTCAGATATACAGAGCATATACACACAATTGCTGAATATTTCAAGCTTTGACCGGAAAGATCTCACAATCTAGCTGGTGGTTTTTAGAGCGGATTTCATATTCTTGTTATACGCACTAACCCTTGTTTTTGAATTTCCTCAAAGTTTTTGAAAATGGCATTGCAGGGAAGCTTTTTAATTGCTAAAGTTAATCCTATTTCCATTCAGCTAATCGAAACCATTAAGGATGAGCAATTTCGGGCTTGGACACAATTTCTGAATGAACATTCATTAATTCGCTATGCTTTAGTTACACAGGTGCAGCTTAACCATGATGCATTACGTGAACTATATTGCAGTGCGGTTAACACTTCTGGACAGGACGGGTGTGCATTCACATATCGGCTATTTGGTAGGTCGATTAGGGTCACTGAACGAGATGTTAATCGAATTCTTCATTTTCCTATGGAAAATCTCGTTTCTGATCCTACACCCGAACAGATTGAAATGTTCTTTCGCTTTATAAGGTACCAAGATGGCAATTTCAACACTGGTAATCTATCTAGAACGTTTCTAACCCAGTATTGGAATTTCTTCTTTCACACTCTTAACCATGTTTTTTCCTCAGATAGAACAAATCAAGATCGAATACCTGAATTTATTCAAATAATAGGGTATGCGGTCGCCAATAATTTGAGGATTAATTTTGGAAAAATAGTGCTTGGTCAAATCATTTTAAAAATGAAACGCTTGGGAACAAGAGATGTTCGGACTCAAAATGTCAAATGTCAAATGTCTATATCCAAGGTTTCTACAGTTAATATTAAATGATTTTTTGAATGATGAAGACAGGGTACGCTTGGAAAATGGTCAAAAGGTGGAATGTTCTTCCATGAAGACGAATGTAATTAATTACATAAGCAAAAAGAAATATACGGATGTGCCTACAGTCCTAACTGAATATCTAAAGACTGTCCCACTTCCGTTGTTACCACGACCAGTGAGAGCAGGTATACGACAAGGTAATATTTCAATCCCTGCTATTCCAACCTCTGTATTCCCTATTGTGTCACAGGAAATACAGTTTCTACAGCCCCCAGTGGCCATCTTACCCGACCAAGAGCAGGAAATCCCACCGACTCTAACACAGGTCGAAGAGCCCATTCTACAAATGCAAACACAAACACAACAAACTCCTACACCTCAATTGTCACTTAAACGACCAGTTATTCACATTATTGAGGGAGATAGTGCCTCAGCAGCACCACATAAGGAGTTAGTTACATCAGCCGCTCTACCTCATTCTAAACGGAGTAAACCCAATGAACCTGAGGTAACGGCAACTGTTAGTGAAACAATTATTTCTTATCCAGTGAGTGAAAATGTAAATAAGGTTGAATTGACGGGAGCAACTGGTGAATCTTCCATTTTACGGAAAGATCCATTAGTAGGAGGTTCTTTTATGAACCAAGTGTCTTCACAGACGTACGAGGGAAACTTGGGTTTGGTGCCATTTAATCGATTCAAGTTTAACCTTCCAGAGGGAAAATCTCTAGATCTCTTTCGAGATTTACCACTTTTTACCAGTGGTCAGCAACTCGCTTCACGCGAGGACGGAAGCTCACGAACTTTCATTGCACCATCCGTGACCTCTGAAAAAGGGGCTAGGATGATTTCATTTGCAGGTACACATATCGGTGGAAGCTCTAGAGGAAAGTTGAGGGAAACACCAACAGAACATGTAAGTGTAACCCAAACCACTAAACCGAGTGAATATAGAGTGTTGAGTGAAACACCTGCAGAACATACGAGTGAGCAACCTACTCAACCACATGCACCTGTAACCAGAAAGGAATATAGCAGACTCTTACACGGGTCCAAACAATGGAGAAAGAGTTGCAAAATATCTGTAAGTCCATTGCAGAAATCAAAAATTTGCAACTTATTCAACATGATGCATTCCAGGTTCAATTAAGTTCCATGGCATCCCAGTTTAGTCATGCAATTCATTCCTTGGGGAAAACAGCTTCTTCTAATTTACCAACTCCACATCCTACTAGTCTGGAGGATAACCCAACTGAGGGGGAGAAGGTGGATGATCAAGAAGCTACTAGGCGTAATAAGGGCAAGGAAAAGGTTGTTGACACAGAATTAACTTTATTTTGGGAAAGGAAAAGCTAATCGGAATATTCGTGCTATGTGGAAAGAAAGCAAAAGCAAACTTGAAGATATGTTCAGTCTAGAGGAACAATTGTATTGCACTTGGAAATCTGGAAAATGTATATATGATCCAGAATGTACTTTAATATTATTTATCTTTGTGTTTCATTTTTTGTTGTATCAGTTGAGTTATCCTCTAGGAATTTGCTTGTCAAACCCTAACAATCAAATATGGGAGATTGTAAAACATAATGTAATGTAATATGTAATAGAGGACATATATAACTCAACTAGGATAAAAGATAAATAATATTAACTCTATACAGGGACCGTGAAAGTTGAAGAACAGGCATCAACAAGGATCAAGTCGCTGAAAGAAGTTCATTAACATGATCAAGCCTTAGTGACAGAATAAGATGTACAGTTGATTCAGTTGAAGGGTCAAAAGATTACAGTGGTCTTAAAGACATGATACAAAGACCATGAGTGAATGTTAGTCGTCTGTGAACCAGACCAGTTGCACTAGGCGTCAACACTTCACAAAGGAATCGAAGTATCTAACTCAGAAAACTGTTAAGAGGTATGATTGAGTTTAGAGCAGTATTGATATCCTCTATTTTGGAAGCTGCATATTTAAGGATGTCAAATTAAGAGGAAAATGAATAGTATTCAAAATCACTATTCATATGAATAGTAACCAAAATCACTATTCATATGAATAGTAATAGTAACCGAAATTACTATTCATGAATAGTAACGAAAATTACTATTCATCCGGGGCCACGTGAATAGTACTGTTCAAATAGTGGCTGGTGGTGCCACGTCCAAAATATTTTCAACAGACACGTTTTTGTGGTTGTTGGAATAGTGTTACTATGCAGGTGGGGCCCACGGGGGTTGTTGAAATAGTGCAGCATAGTGATTTTCTAAAACCTATAAATAGGCCTGTTGTATTTCATTTCAAAACACACCTCAACACACAACTTTCTATTCTCTCTCTTATATCATCTCTGTGTAAGCTGCTAGACAGTCCATCTAGTAGGAAAGCCGGCTTAGCCCGCTTTCAGGAAGTGTCGGGTAGAAGGTCCTCGTGCCTAAACTATCCTTAGGAGTGTTTGATTTTGTAGCTGATCCATATATAGGAATAGATTGTGTAGCAAACCTCCGGGTTTTATCTATGTAAAGATATTTCCCACACAGTTGTGTTATTTCGATTTAGTATTTTTGATTTCATATCCATTTCAAAAATCGAAATATTTTTAAATAATACTATATTCTCGACTTAACATCTTGAATCACCAAGTTGTATATAATACTATATTCTCGACTTTTATTTCGATTGTTAGTTAATAGACTCCTAGTATATAACTTCAATAATAAATTAAATTAATATTTAATTTTATTATTTTAATTAATTAAATTCATATAACTTATCTCTTGTAATATAAGAATAGTTATATTATTAATATTATTAATCTATTATAGATATATTTTAAATATTAATTAATGGAGCCCTAAGTCCTATATTCTCGACTTTTATTTCAATTTTTAATTTAAATTAAATTAATATTTAACTTCAATAACAAATTAAATTAATATTTAATTTTATTATTTTAATTAATTAAATTCATATAACTTATCTCTGATAATATAATAATAGTTATATTATTAATTATATTTATTATTAATCTATTATAGATATATTTTAAATATTAATTAATGGAGCCCTAAGTCCTATATTCTCGACTTTTATTTTAATTTTTAGTTTAAATTAAATTAATATTTAATATTATGATTTTAATTAATTAAATTAATTAATATTTAGTGGCATACCGCTGTATACATGGCATACCGCGGTATACATTAATTAATTAATTAATTAATTGGCATACCGCATTTTAGTTCAGAGAGGACTTGTTTCATTAATAGTTCTTATTCTTATTGGCCTTCTATACACTTAAAAAACAGTTTTTAAAGTAAAATCAAATAGTAATATAAGTTATTATTAATTAATTAATTAATTGGCATATCGTCCATACCGCGGTATACATGGTATACCATTCAAAAAGGGTTTCTGCTTTTAATAAAGAGTATAGATATAAGCTGCATTAGTTTAACATTGTTTTCACTTTTCTTAAAATACTTTTAAGCTTGATGGATGTTTAATTACTACGGGATGAGCTTCATCAGCTAGACTTCTTCATTCATTATCGAGTATAATTGAAGGAATAATATTGCAGGAGGAGGACTGTGATTTCGAGATTTAGGTATAGTTCAAAAGATGGCTAAGAATCCTAACTGGGCAGCAGGGAGGCATGCGAGCAAAGTTTTTTGACCTGAAAAGATCATTAGATAGGGACAAATGTAAAATTTTGTCGACGGGCTTCGATTTGCCAGCCGATGCATGTGAATATGTGATATACAAATGCAAAATTGTGTGCACGTTGATTGTATAAAATTAAATATTAATTAAATTTATTTTTAATTAAACTAAAATTATGGCTAAAAAATAGGATTGAACCAAACTACCAAACTACCAATTATCCCCTAGTTTACTTATTATAGTATAGTATAGATAAGGATATAATGTACTTATCAGTGTGTAAAGAACCGGTGGGGCTTCCACCGGTTTTTCCCGGTGGAAAGCCCCAAATCCTTTCTTTTATTTTGTTTCTCTTATCTCTTTCAATAATCTCCCTTTTTGGGCAAGGATTTTTTTCCTTTTGATTTGCGTTGAATTATTTTTCTAGATCTACATTATCGGAGCTTCCGGCCATCTTTCTTTTTCGATTCAAGCGGGGATTTCGAGAGTTAGCCGCCTATTTGTGGTTTCATTTGTCAGATCTAAGTTTTTAATTTTTTTTGTATTTTCAGTTTGTCTTATCGGTTGTTGGCTTGTATTTTTTTGCTTGGTTTCTCTCCTTTGTGAGAGGTTGGGTTTCTCTCCTTTGTGAGAGCTTTGTTTTTTCGCTCCTTAATTGTGAGCGCGGGTTTTTGATTTAGTGATGAAAGTTTGTAGGGGTTTGCAGTGCTGGTCGATAGCTCAAACAATAGCTCCATCGGGGCATGATGAAGTGGGTACCGGTAATACAACGATGATGCACGAAGTGGGTACTTGTATTTGTATATACATCTTCAAAATATCGTTTAACTGTCTCCTCTTTATGAGAACAGACGATTACAATTTTCTGTTTGTTCAACTCGATCAATGGTGTAGATGCCGTATGGCTTTTTATTATTGAATTAACTCCTTTGTTCTTAAAAAAAAAAAAAACTTGTTTATTTAATGAAATTATTTATATTTACATTAAAATCTAAGTTTTGGGCCAAATATGATCCAGACTGCAAAGGTTTATTGGTGATTTGGTGGGTGGGCCGGTGGGCAGGATTTCAGGTCTATAGGCTGTTTTGTGGGGCTTTAATTTTCGAGTGTAACATACAAAGTTTGCTGTGTAACATATGAATGAAAAAGTGATTTAAAATCAGCTGAAAATCAGAAATTGTTAGAGAACTTTTGTTCTCCTTGAACAATATATTTTATTTTTATAATTTTATTTTAAAAATAATTAATATTATCATTCAAATGAGCAATTTTAAATTTTTATTTTATTATATGTATCCAAACAGATTGAAACTTAAAATTTTAATTTGACTTATCATTCTAAACAATTTCTTAATAACGGATTATTTATGGTTTTTTTTAATTAAACACACGAAATTATGGTGCAACTAAATTTATAATGTGTATTCTTGTTCCTGACTTCAAGAATGTACAGGAATAAAGTTTAAAACATTGGTCACGATATGCTAAGAATTTGAATTTTATGAAAAAGTGAATTAAATTAAAATTAAAATTAAACCGAAATTAATCTAAAATTCGCGGTTGGATTAAGATAGACCGAAACTAATCTAAAATTTCATCGTTTTTTAAAGTGGTAGAACCGAAACGAAAAAGTTGAATTCGATTTGAATACAAATCAAATTAATATAGATTCATACTAACAAAATTTTTTACAATAATTTTAAGATGAAAATGGGTACAAGTGGTCAAAGGTGAGCCCATGACCAATAATCAAGTCGTATATCTTTCAATCAAAACCATCACTATAAACGCCAACTAAGACCCTCGTGCGGTGATGGAAAAGTAGAAAGCATTACTACATAATTTGTAACCAACACATTCCCCTCTTCTTTGTAATCTTTATATATCCTGTGTCCTTTTGCATTTGGAGTGTCCTTGTCAACTCTCTAAATTATTGCAGCCTAAACTCTGTGGAGAAGAATATATTACAAGTCCCATTCCCACTGTTTAATAATTTTCAGCTTTGATCCATACTAAATATATAGCCTTAATTTTGTTTAGATGTTATATCAATGGCCAGTTTAGATTGATGTTATCAGTCTTTCTATGTAAACATAGATAAGGTTACTGTGTATATCAGAACCTGCATGGCTTCTAATAACTAAACTGTATGATCCTTCATAAACCTTTACTCAACCACTAGTGTTCGTTTGTAATCAATAATTTTTAGTCAGTACTTCAAATAATTTTGCATTCTTAATTTCCTCACCTAATAGACTGTAGATAGTACGGGCATTTGAATTATTAGGAAAGGGAGATTCATGCGCAAGTACCTAATCCAACTTTTTTTGAAAACCCGAGTTACTCGTGATCTTTAAAGGGTCTGAATCTTGACAAACAACGGATTATTGCGGTTTAACTTTTCGCGCTTATTATCCGCAAGATGGAGTAACTCATGTTTTCTAGGTGTAGGTAGGGGCAGGAGTAGGAGTCAGACATGTCGCAGAAACATGTCTCATATTTCTGCAGATAATAAGCGCGAAAAATATGTTGCAACGTTCGTCTTCCATTACTTGACTCCAAATTTAAAGACCTACTTGATAACTCTGAATCTTGATCGGGTACTTCCTCGCCAACTCCTGCCTCGGAAGTGGTGTAGCTGTAGTGAGGTACCTGCAAAACAACACCGGAGGGGGGGTTTGGCCCCGAGGTGCCTCCGGCGTGAGAATAAGAGTTGGCTTTGGAAGGTAATAATCAAGTAGAGTATCACAAAATAATAAATGTGTGTAGGTGTGTAATAATGGCTAACCCCTAAACCCTATTTACTAGGGGTATTTATAGCCCTAGGCCTAGGGTTTAGGGGTAGGTTACCTTCACCCCCGACCGTTGGATCTGGGGGACAAGCCGCTGAATTCCCGGGATGTAGGACACGTGGCCTTGTCTGGGGTGACCATTGACTGGAATGTGGCCATGTTGTGGTGGGCATGATCTGGCATGTGTCTTCCCTTGTCTTTTAGTGTTGGTCAGCGCCACAAATAGGAGTGTCAGCTGAGGTGGGGTGCCACGTATACTGAGTGCCACAAGTCGGGGGGTCCCCTAGTCCGGGGTGGGGACCATGCCGCGTCGTGGTGGTCACGGGCCCGGGGTCCACTACTCTGGGCTGGACCATTCTTATTCTCATGAGATGATTTGCTTATTGTTTTGGGCTCCTTGTTGGGTCTTGGCTGTTTATGGCCTATCATTTGCCCCCCACTCCCTTATGCGGATTCTCCGGATAGGGGAGTAGTGAGAAGTGTTCTTGCCCTGGAGAGTGAACTTTCTGGATTCTCTAGAGTGCTGGACATATGTCCTCGGGGCCGGAGGTTTTTGTAGTTGTTCTGAGAGTCCGTGTCTTCTTTGGGGGATAAACTTTTGCCTTGGTTGCCCCCAGTTCCGGGGTGTGCACTGAAGTACGCATGTCCGGGGCTAGAGGTTGCTTTTGTTGCTTTGGCTGCCCCCAGGCCCGGGGGTTGTACTGAGGTGTGCATCCCGGGGCTCCGTCTTGTGTAGATGTGCGGAAATATACTTATATGAATACATATAATGTTGTATATATGCATTTTTGGATTTCTTCTTTTCTTTTCTCTCTCTTTCTTTTTTTTTTTTTTTTGAAAGACAACAGCTGTCACCCACTATCTCCGGATTTTGGAGATAGTAGGCCGATTTTTGGGCCGCCACCTGTTCGTGGCGTTTGGGGTTCAAGATTTTGCCTATAAATAGTGGCCGCTTCCTTCATTCTCTCTTTTACGAGTTTTTCATTTGTTGCCGTTATTCTGCTTCTCTGAAGACCAGTGCTCCGGGCTATCGGTTTTTCTTGCTTTCTCCATTCCGGCCTCTCTACTCTTTGTAAGTCCTCTTGACCCGGACTCTTGTCAATTTTACAGTTTTTCTTTTCCGGGGTTCTGGTACTTCCAGTGGTCGCCCTTTAGTAGCGTCTTATTTTCATTCTTTTATTGTGTTGGGTAGCCCGGGGTAGTGTCCTTGTATGGTTAGGCGACGTGTTACAGCTAATCGAGTGTTGATTCCCTTCTCCGAACCTAGTAGTTCTTCTTGTAGTTGTAGTTCGTCGGATAGCAATTTAGACTTGATAGACTTAGAGTGGTGCACAATGGGTAAAAAGAAGAGCCGCCTTTCTGTTCTCATGAATATCGCGACTAAAGACATGGGTCCGGGGTATAGTCTTAGTGAGCCGGATGGTAGCTGGGGCCATTCCAAATATTACTTTGTTAAGAAGGATCCGGGGATCCCACAGGCCTTTTACTTTAGAGACCTTAGCGTTGAGTTCTCCCAAAACGAAGATGTTGCGAGGATGATAGAATATGATGAGGCTTCCTTGGACTCGAATTTCGGGGACAAGCCTGGTTCCGGGATGGATGTTGCTCCTTTCCGAGCCCAGTATCTGGAGGCGCCTGTGGAGTGGGATGGGATTTTCCGAGCCACTTTCCACTTGGATGATGATGTAGAGTGGAGGTGGCCGAAGCCCGGGGAGAAGATATACCATAGGCCGGAGGGCGGTTGGGTCGGAGTATGGCTGGAGCATCTGCGGTCAGGTTATGGGCCTAGGTGCCATCAATTCGTCAAGTCGCTGTGCCTTTTTGAGTATGGGATCCCCATAACCCAACTCACCCCCAATGCTGTGAAGTGGATTTACTACTTTCTGGGTTGTTGTGAGGCCGCCGGGGTACTACCCACTTTCAAGCTCTTTCATCACTTATTCCGCTTAGTGCACTCCAACAACGTGCCTATGTTCGAGTTCAGGTTTCAGGGCAAGGCTTGTGGGTATCCTTCTTCGGGTTCCAAGCCCTTGGGTGCGTTGCCTTCTTTAAAAGGTTGGAATGGGGAGTTTGTATTTCTCCGGGGCGTCGACATCCAATTTATGCCCACCTTCAAGGAGGAACCCCTGGCCATGAGTTTCGAGACTTTTGACCTTCAGGATGCGGCCATAGACCGGGTTAATGCCTTTTTCCGGGGTCTTGGGAGGCAAGTGACTCGGGATGATCTCATGAGTCACAAGTATCTTACAGGATAGGATGTAAGTTTGGACAGGATTGGACTTACTTTTAGTCTTGCGGTTTCTGCTTTTGCTCCGAACTAATGTCCTTTTGTTTCCTTTTCAGGTCTTCCCGGCTATAAGCCTGAGTTTGAGCAGTTTGTGGAGATGAGCAAGTCGACGAAGTCCCTGGCTGCTGCTCTCCGGGGTATTGGCCATGTCCGAGATAATACAAAGGCCCCCCAGGAGGCCGGCTCGGAGACCCGGGACCCGGAGGTTCAGGAGGTGGTCCCGGAGGGCAGCCATGACACCGGTCTAGTGCCAAGAAAGAGGCCTAGGGCTCCTGAAGTCCAGGCTGAAAAGTTTGGAACGATGCTCTCTGATTGTGAGTTGGTGCGGGATCCTCCAGATGGTGGTAGCTCGAAGAGGGCCAACTTCGGGCCCCATGAGCCTGCGCCGGTTTCTCCGGAAGAGCGAAATTTTATAGGTTTCTTGGCCGATCTCCCTAGCAAGCAGGAGTGGGAGGATATGGGTAAGGCTCCGGCCGTCTCCCAGTTCCAAGATATGATGGCAGTTTATGGCCAGGTATGTTCTTCACCGGGCCTTTTTCATGTTGTACGTTTTTTTTTTTTAATTTTGTTCTCATATATGCTCTTGCATTGGGCAGCTCGGGGTCAGGATGGCCGGAGCTGCGACCACTGCATTTCGGGAGCTGGAGACTATTAAAGAGGCCCGGGATGTCCTAGGCTCGGTCACTGAAAAGAGAAAGGAGATGGAGAAAGAGGCGGAGGCAGCCCGGGCTGAGCTCCTTGAGCTGCGGGAAACCATTAAGAATGAATCGAAGAAATTCAAGGAGACCGCCAAGGCCCTCACTGAGGAGAGAGATTCAGCTAAGGCCAAGATGAAGGAGTACAGGGATGAGGTAAAGAGGCTCCGGGATGAGCTGAAGGCGAAGAAGCCCGAAGAGCAGGTGATTGCCGAGTTCCGGAAGTCAGATGCTTATGATGATGATTTGGCAGCCGTGGCTTCCAAAAAGATCCATCGTTGCTGGGTCATCTCTGAAAAGATGTTAAAGACTGCTCCTGAGACCGCTACCTGGGACAACTTCATCACGGAGTACCTTGCTGCCGAGGATGCCCTGGCCCGGGGTGAAGGCGAGCCTAAAGCTTTCGGTGCTCCTGATGCCTCTCCTCCTCCTGAAGCTTGATTCCCCTTATTGGCTGCGTCCATAATTCGGGCTATGCCATTGTAACCTTTTAAGTAACTTTGAATTTGTTGTATAACTCTAAATCTTGCTGTTGTATAACTGTCGGGTGTTTCGGGCTGTTGGCCAGCCCGGCCCGTTTCGTTTACGTATTTTTGGGTTTGTCTGTTTATAATTTGTAATGCCCCCCACTCTTTAATTCGGGTGCCCCGGATTGAGGAGTGGTGGTTTGTCCCCGGGCTTTGGTCTTACTTGGAAAGGATGAAAACTTTTCCAAGTAGGAATTGGATGCGTGTGGCTTCCCGGGCCGAAGCATTGCTAAGGGTCCCGGGCTTTGGCCTACTTGGAAAGGATGAAAACTTTTCCAAGTAGGAAATGGATGCCCATGGCTTCCCGGGCCGAAGCATTGCTAAGGTCCCGGGCTTTGGCCTACTTGGAAAGGATGAAAACTTTTCCAAGTAGGGATTGGATGCCTATGGCTTCCCGGGCCGAAGCATTGCTAAGGTCCCGGGCTTTGGCCTACTTGGAAAGGATGAAAACTTTTCCAAGTAGGAATTTGATGCCTATGGCTTCCCAGGCCGAAGCATTGCTAAGGTCCCGGGCTTTGGCCTACTTGGAAAGGATGAAAACTTTTCCAAGTAGGAGTTGGATGCCTATGGCTTCCCGGGCCGAAGCATTGCTAAGGTCCCGGGCTTTGGCCTACTTGGAAAGGATGAAAACTTTTCCAAGTAGGAATTGGATGCCTATGGCTTCCCGGGCCGAAGCATTGCTAAGGTCCCGGGCTTTGGCCTACTTGGAAAGGATGAAAACTTTTCCAAGTAGGAGTTGGATGCCTATGGCTTCCCGGGCCGAAGCATTGCTAAGGTCCCGGGCTTTGGCCTACTTGGAAAGGATGAAAACTTTTCCAAGTAGGAATTGGATGCCTATGGCTTCCCGGGCCGAAGCATTGCTAAGGTCCCGGGCTTTGGCCTACTTGGAAAGGATGAAAACTTTTCCAAGTAGGAGTTGGATGCCTATGGCTTCCCGGGCCGAAGCATTGCTAAGGTCCCGGGCTTTGGCCTACTTGGAAAGGATGAAAACTTTTCCAAGTAGGAAATGGATGCCCATGGCTTCCCGGGCCGAAGCATTGCTAAGGTCCCGGGCTTTGGCCTACTTGGAAAGGATGAAAACTTTTCCAAGTAGGGATTGGATGCCTATGGCTTCCCGGGCTGAAGCATTGCTAAGGTCCCGGGCTTTGGCCTACTTGAAAAGGATGAAAACTTTTCCAAGTAGGAATTGGATGCCTATGGCTTCCCGGGCCGAAGCGTTGCTAAGGTCCCGGGCTTTGGTCTACTTGGAAAGGGTGAAAACTTTTCCAAGTAGGAATTTTGTAATCACTGTAAGATTGAAGTGCCAGGTAAGAACTAGAACTCTTTTTCATTGATAACAAAACGATTACACGATTTCCAAGTACCGTTCCCAAACAATGGCCATATATGGGCTAAAGCTATTTTATTTTACTAGTAGTACTTTCGTAGTCTGAGGCCATGCCAGGTGTTGGGGACTTCAGTGTTGTCCATGTGACTGAGCTTATAAGTTCCGGGGCGAAGTACTTCCTTAACCCTGTAGGGACCTTCCCACTTAGGCATAAGCTTTCCTGTGTTTGTGGGGTCTGAAGCTTCGGTATCCCGGAGTACTAGGTCCCCGATTTGGAAGTTTTTGACCCTTGACTTCTTCCCGAAGTATTCTCTTGTTTTCTCTTTATACTTCTCCATTCTTTGTACTGCTTTGTCCCGGACCTCATCAACTAGTTCCAGATTAACTCGTAGCCCATCTTCATTTGCATCTTCATCAAAGTTAATTGCTCTGTGGGAGGGAGAACCCACTTCAACTGGCAGCATTGCCTCAGTTCCATATGCTAGCTTGAATGGGGTTTCCCCTGTTCCGGACCTCGGGCTAGTTCTGTAAGCCCATAGCACATGTGGTAGCTCTTCGGGCCATTTGTTCTTGCTTTCCTTCAGCCTCTTCTCGATTCCCCTTAGCAAAATTCTGTTTGTCACTTCCACTTGCCCATTTCCCTGGGGATAGGCTACTGAGGATTTCTTGTGTTTGATTCCCCTTTCCTTCAAGTAATTTTCAAAATCTGAGCCGACGAACTGGGGACCATTATCTGAAACCAGGACCCTGGGTAGGCCGAACCGCATTAATATATTATCTATGAACTTGATGCAATCTTGTTGATTTATGGTCCTCATTGCCTTTGCTTCGGCCCATTTAGTCATGTAGTCAATTGCTACAAGGAGGTACCTCAGATCACCCTTGGCCCGGGGGAAAGGTCCTACTATATCGATGCCCCATACAGCAAAGGGGATAGGTGATAGGACTGAAGATGGCAGGACCGGGCTTTGCCTTGGTATATTGCTGAACAATTGGCAGTTTCTACACTTCTTGACGAATTCTACTGCATCTGAGTGGATTGTTGGCCAGTAGTAACCTTGCCTTATGATTTTATATGCAAGGGCCTTTGCGGACATGTGGTCCCCACAAATCCCTTCATGAACTTCCTGTAAACAGTAACTGGCTTCTTCCGGGCCTACACACTTCAGTATTGGAGATGAGAAGGTTCGGCGATAGAGTTGGTTGTCTTGTATGAAGTATTTTGAAGCCTTGTTTTTCAACCTTCTGGCCTCATTCTTATCTTCGGGCAATTCTCCTTTTTCCAAATAGAGGATGAAGGGGGTCATCCAGTTCGGGGTATCGTCTATCTCCATTATCACTTCTTGGTCGATGGCCGGGGTTCCCAATTCTTCAAAGTAGACCGAACTTCCTAGTTCGGCTGAGTTCTGGACTAGTTTGGATAGCTCATCAGCTTCGGAGTTTTCTTCTCTGTTGACCTGACTGATTCGGTACTCCGGGATGGTGGCTAAGTAGCTTTTGACAAGTGCTTGGTATTGGGCTAGTTTTTTATCTTTGGCTATGTATTCGCCTTTGGTTTGCCGCACCACGATTTGTGAGTCACTATAAATATCCAGGTTGTTGATTTTCAGAGTTCGTGCTAACCTTAGCCTGGCTAGGAGAGCTTCATATTCGGCTTGGTTGTTGGTTGCTGGGAAGTTGAATGTTATGGCCTGTTTGATTTGGAAGTCTTCCGGGCTTTTCATGATTATCCCTGCCCCGGACCTGTCAGCTGTTGAGGATCCATCCACATGGAGAGTCCATGATCCCGGGGCTCGGTTCTCGTTTGCCACTTTCTCAGCTACTGTGGTAGCTTGCTGCGGTTCTGGGAAGGAGCATTCTACTATGAAATCTGCCAAAGCTTGTGCCTTGATGGCTGTCCGGGGTATGAATGTCAAGTGGAATTGGCTTAGCTCAATTGCCCAATTTATCAATCTTCCAGATGCGTCCGGCTTATGGATTATTCGTCTTAGTGGCTGATCTGTTACAACCTTGATTTCTCTGCCTTGGAAATAGTGTCTGAGTTTCCTTGAGGCCGTGACTAAGGCAAAGGCAAATTTCTCTAGATTGGGGTATCTGGTTTCTGCATCTTTTAAGACTTGGCTGACGTAGTACACCGACCATTGGTTTCCCTCGACTTCCCGGACTAGGGCCGCGGCCACAGCCAGGGGCCCGGCGGAGAGGTATAGATGTAGGGGTTCCCCGGGCTCCGGCTTCGTTAAGAGGGGTGGTGATGATAGATATTGCTTGATAGTGTCAAGAGCTTGCTGGCATTCAGGGCTCCAAGCGATTTCTTTCTTGTTGCTGGCCCCCTTGAGCAAATTGAAGAAGGGTAAGCACTTTTCTGCCAACTTGGATATGAATCTTCTTAGGGCTGCCAATGATCCGGCTAGCTTCTGAATGTCTTTCTGGGTTCGGGGTGGTTGCATGTCCAAGATGGCCCTTATCTTCTCCGGATTAGCCTCAATCCCTCTTTGGCTGATCATGAAGCCTAGGAATTTTCCCGCTGCTACTCCGAAGGTGCATTTCTCCGGATTGAGCTTCATCTCATTTTTTCTAAGGTTTTCGAAACATTCCCGTAGGTCAGGGACATGTTCCTTGACGGTTTTAGACTTGGCAATGATGTCATCGACATAGGACTCCAGATTCCGGCCAATTTGGTCTTTGAAGACCTCCACCATGGCTCTTTGGTATGTAGCCCCGGCATTCCGGAGTCCAAAGGGCATGAACTTATAAGCGTAGACAGCTCTGTGAGTGATAAATGCAGTTTTGGCTATATCTGCAGGGTTCATCTTGATTTGGTTGTACCCGGATAAGGCGTCCATAAAGCTAAGCATCACATGTCCGGCGGTGGCGTCGATGAGCTGGTCTATACTTGGCAGTGGATATGGATCTTTGGGGCAGGCGTCATTTAGGTCCGTGTAATCGACACACATCCTCCATTTTCCACTAGGTTTTTTGACTAAAACCACATTGGCTAGCCACTCCGGGTACTTGACCTCGCAGATAATATCTGCCTTGAGTAGTTTGTCCACTTCCTCGTCTATAGCTCTTTGCCTCTCCGGGGCGACGTTCCTTCTCTTCTGTTTCACAGGCTTTTTCCTAGGATCAACATCCAGGCTATGCATGGCAAGGGATTCCCGGAGCCCGGGCATGTCAGATGGGCTCCAAGCAAAAACATCAGCATATTCCCGGAGTAGATGGATCAATTCTTGCCTGAAGGCAGTTTCCAGACCGGTTCCGATCTTGATTTTTCTTTCTGAGTTTCCCGGAATGAGCTCGATTGTCTCAATTTCTACGGCGGGCTCTAGCTTGGCTTGATCTTTCACCAGGGATGATTTTTGGACCCGGGCGTGGGAGTTTGAGGCTAAGTACTCCCGGGCCTCGGATGTACCTGGTTCCTGGTTCGGGGCCCTTGTGGTTTCAATGTTTTGTACCTCCTTTCCGGGGTTCTTGTAAGTTGAGGCTCTGTGTTTCTTTCTGCTTAGATTTTTCTGGTAAGAGGAGGCTTTCCTCTTATTCTCTGGGTCTGTCTCGGCCATGACCAGGGCTTGGCCATAACATCGGCTGGCTGTTTCGGTATCGCCCTTTACCTCTCCAACCCCGGAGGCCGTGGGAAATTTGAACTTAAGGTGTGGGGTTGAGGTTATGGCTCGGAGTTTGGTCAAGGCTGGGCGCCCAAGGATCACATTGTAGGAGGAAGGAATATTGATCACGTAGAATTTGACCATATGGGTAATTTGCTTCGGGGTGGTGCCGAATTGGACAGGCAAGTACAGGGTTCCTTGGATGGGGACCAGGTTGTGGCCGAAGCCGTATAGCGGGTCTTCCCTGCACTCGTTCATTCTGACATTTCCGAGCTGCATTCTGTCCATGGTGTGTTTGAATAATACGTTGACAGAGGAGCCATTGTCAACGAGGATTCTCTTTACCTCATTTTCAGCAATGTCTAGGGTCACCACTAGGGCTTCATTGTGGTTGGGATCCACTCCTTCAAAATCAGCATTACTGAAAGATATGATCTGCTCTGGGGCCGAGTCTATCATCATTACCTCATCTCCGGAGCCCGGACTTGCCGGAGGGGAATTGGATCCTCCCAATACCACGTGCACCACATTCTTGGTCTTCTGAGCCCCGGGTCCTTCTCCCCTTTCCGTGGTTCTTCGAGCTAGGTATTGGCCCATGTTTCCTTTCTTGACCTGGTCTTCGATAAAGAACTTAAGGGAGACACAACTTTCTGTCCCGTGGCCATGAGTTGCATGATAGTCGCAGTGTTTGTTCCGGGGCCTGTTCTCCGGGGCTGACACCAAGGGTTTAGGAGGATAAAAGAATGGTTTGTTCCGGACTTCTTTTAGTATATCTGCTCGTGGCCGGTTCAGAGGTGTCCAGTCTGGTTCCGGCCTCGGCTCGGCTCTCCCCGGTCTCGGGGGCTTGGCTTCGGATTTGGCCCTGGAGGAGTGGTCTTTGTCCGGGACTGTCAGCTGGTGACTTGGGATGTAGTTGTATTGCTTGTTGGGTTTAAACTTCTTGTCTGGGTTGTGGTCATTTCTAGAGCGATCATCTTTACTTCTTCCCGAGGAGGTGCCCTGCCGGGTCATCCTCATTGCTTGTAGGATGTCAGTTTCTTTGATGAACTTGGCGGCCATAAAATAGGCTGCAGCCAGGCTCTGGGGCTCCTTGTTTACCAATTCAATTACATAGCGTTCGCTACGCTCCGGGTCTAGGTTCTTCCGGAAGATGCTCAAGGCTTCCCTTTCATCCAGATTCGTGACTTGGTTTATGGCTTCTTGGAACCGTTTCATGAAGGCTGAAAGTGTTTCGTTGTCATGTTGCCTGATTGTTTCAAGGTGGCACATGTGATATTCCGGGGTTTTGTTGGCTCGGAACCTCCGGAGGAAAGCTTCCCTGAACTCCTTCCAGCTATGTATGCTCCGGGAAGAGATCCGGCTGAACCATCTCTGAGCTGCTCCTTTTAGTGTGGAGGCAAAGAACCTGCACTTGGTTAGGTCGTTATAGAAGTATATCAGGGCTATTTGCTCAAAGTAGTTGAGGTGTTCTTCCGGGTCTTCCAACCCATTAAAGGAGTCAAAGTTGTAGTGCTTGAGGTTCTTTTGCCGGGGCATGGCTTCAAGAGAGCGGCTAAAAGGGGTGAGTGTGTCTTGGATCTCGAACCCGGAGTCATTGTTGACTTTCCTCTGTAGCTCCTGGATCATTTGAACCAGGTTGTTGGGATGTTCTTCATCATCTGAGATAATCTCCGGGCTTACCTCTCTCCGGGTTCTTTTGGATTTGGATTTCCTCATTCTTTCCTCCTCTTCTTGGAGCCTTCTTTGGATTCTGTGCTCCAACTTAGCTTGTTCCTCTTGTCTTATTTTTTACCGGAGTCTTTCCATCCGTTTTAGCTCGTCAGCCTCATCATCTCTGACCTTACTCCGGGTTGGATGGTCCCTTTCGTTTCTTTGGTCTTGATTCCCGAGGCGAGCAAAGACCGAGGCTCGCGAGTTGTGGGAGTTGGCTGATCCTTCGGAGTTTCCCGCCTGGTCGGGTTCAGGTTCCGGATGGGGGCGATTTCGATAAGCCCGGATTGCTTCGGCCAGTTCCTCCGGGGTTAAATTCTCCATCTGGGCAGAGTCAGGGGGTACGTCGGTATACTTGTACCGGTTCACTTCAACTGTGACCCGAGCATCATTCGGACCGATCCCGAGCCTCTCTTGGACCGGGACCTGGTTTTGCGGGATGGGCTCCGGGATCGGAGCCAGGGGCTCTTCCCTCGGGGTGCTATTTGCTGGGCGTTGGGTGGATTTGCTTGGTCGAGGCATGGTTTGCGGTTTTAGGTAGTTCGGGTTGTTTCAGTTTGGCTGTTGGTTCGGGTTCTGGGGTTCGGAGGTTCGCCCCTCCTTCTAGCGCCAATGATAACTCTGAATCTTGATCGGGTACTTCCTCGCCAACTCCTGCCTCGGAAGTGGTGTAGCTGTAGTGGGGTATCTGCAAAACAACACCGGAGGGGGGGTTTGGCCCCGAGGTGCCTCCGGCGTGAGAATAAGAGTTGGCTTTGGAAGGTAATAATCAAGTAGAGTATCACAAAATAATAAATGTGTGTAGGTGTGTAATAATGGCTAACCCCTAAACCCTATTTACTAGGGGTATTTATAGCCCTAGGCCTAGGGTTTAGGGGTAGGTTACCTTCACCCCCGACCGTTGGATCTGGGGGACAAGCCGCTGAATTCCCGGGATGTAGGACACGTGGCCTTGTTTGGGGTGACCATTGACTGGAATGTGGCCATGTTGTGGTGGGCATGATCTGGCATGTGTCTTCCCTTGTCTTTTAGTGTTGGTCAGCGCCACAAATAGGAGTGTCAGCTGAGGTGGGGTGCCACGTATACTGAGTGCCACAAGTCGGGGGGTCCCCTAGTCCGGGGTGGGGACCATGCCGCGTCGTGGTGGTCACGGGCCCGGGGTCCACTACTCTGGGCTGGACCATTCTTATTCTCATGAGATGATTTGCTTATTGTTTTGGGCTCCTTGTTGGGCCTTGGCTGTTTATGGCCTATCACTACTCTGTACAATACATTTTCCCGTGATTATTGATAGCTTAAGTTTGGGTACATAGTTACATAATAAATACTACAGTCTCAAACCACACAACATTGTACTTAAGGGTATACAAGAGAAACTTGCACGGGGCGCTGTTGGCTTGATGCAACTTTAAGCCTCCTGCTTTTGCCCCCACTTAAAAGTTTCCATGCGTGTGTATGTACTATTCTAAATGTCTCTATATATGTCTATTAGATGCTCATGAAGCTGATTTATTATAAGCATGCTCACACTCCTATTTACAAACCCGCTAATTACAGTACTACTCCAGCAGCCTTTTCTTATACTCACCTCTGTCTCCTCGATCTCAACTCTGTTCCATTCTAATTGTAAATGGCTTGCTTAAGAGCACCTTTGATCTTTATCTATATCATTTTAATTTGTTGCATAACACCGAGTATTGAATCAAGAAAGACATTGAAATCAACCCTCAATGACACTATGGTGTCAACTTCACTTCCAAAAATGATCGTTCCACCTTCAGCTCCGAGTGGTAAGACCCACTCTACAAATCTTGTTAGTCGAAGATTAATCGCTCGTGTCGATCGGTTCTTGCATTCATCTGCTCCTAGTCCCGGAATTGGCCATTGATCAAATTTGTTAGTGCAGTGTTCATCCCCATGCCTCTGTGCTAGCTGTACGTGATATTCTCCGTAAAAATTGAGTTGATCAATCACGTAACTCTTATTTTTGAAGCTCTTAAAATTTGTTTGATGAGTTTCTTTTTTTCTTTTCTTTCATATATACGGATGTAAATGAGTGAAACATTGTAAATCAATAGAGTGAGACATAATTATCATCATCTTTGGTTATATGAGTAATGGAACTGATGCGCTGTGTACAACTCTATTCAATAAGATTTTTTCCCCTTGTTTGATCCAAATAAGCCGGGAAGTGGGTAATCGAACCTGTGACCGCTCCTCATCGGCCTATTCAATAAGTTGGGAAGATACGTATACATGTATTTTGTGCAAAGTCACGAACCATTTCATGTTTATAATAAATTGCAGAATTCTCAGCTGTGACGGGATCGTCAACAGAACTACTGCATATAGTGCTAAGTTGTGTAATACTCCCTCCGTCCCGGCCATTTGTTTACATTTGGTTTGGGCACGGAGACCAAGAATAGTGGGTGTAATATTGTTAAAATAAATGAAGTAGTGGGTGTAATAGTGATTTTATTATTAAAATAAGTGAAGTAGTGAGTGTAATAGTGATTTTATTGTTAAAATAAGTGAAGTAGTGGGTGTAATAGTGTAAAGTATTATTAAAATAAGTAAAGTAGTGGGTGTAATAGTGTTAAAACTTACTATTTTAGGAAACGTAAAGAATTGGTTGGGACGTCCCAAAAAGGAAAGTGTAAACAATTGGTTGGGACAGAGGGAGTAGTTAGCTTGGCTGTCATATTTTGGATGTTGTCTGTATGTAGGGACTCGGGTTGTAAATTGTACTCCCTCCGTCCCAGCCAGTTCTGGCGGCTGGGCACGGAGGTCAAGGATAGTGGGTGTAAAGTGGGTGTAATATTGTTAAAATAAATGAGGTAGTGGGTGTAATAGTGATTTTATTGTTAAAATAATTGAAGTAGTGGGTGTAATAGTGATTTTATTGTTAAAATAAGTTAAGTAGTGGGTGAAATAGTGTAAAGTATTGTTAAAATAAGTGAAGTAGTGGGTGTAATAGTGATTTTATTATTAAAATAAGTTAAGTAGTGGGTGAAATAGTGTAAAGTATTGTTAAAATAAGTGAAGTAGTGGGTGTAATAGTGTTAAAACTTACTATTTTGGGTAATGTAAAGAAATGATGGGATGACCCAAAAAGGAAATTCTAAAGAAATGGATGGCACACAGGGAGTAACGTGCAACCTATCTTTGTCGCCAATAAACTCCATTCATTTCATCTAGTATCCTTCTTGATTTATAAGTGTCTGTCTTCAAAGAAATATTTGGTACAAAAACTTCGTTGGGAAGGAAAGTTCAGAGCATGGACTCAGATTGATGGGTGTGACTATGACATGACTTTTTACAGTAAATCAATCATCCAAGCAGGGCGTAGTAGCCAATGTATCGTTAGCTGGTGTAATTGATCTTGCTAAAATTTTAAAAAATGAAAATTTTGTATGTTTAGAATTTTTGTAAAAAATATTAATAGTGAAAAATTTCAAATTTGATCCCACTAAAAAACTAATTTTACACTAATAATAAAAATTTGACCCCATCAAATTGTGTAGATAGTTAATTCTGTTCTTAATAATTTAAATTTTAAATTAATAAATTTATCTTTATAAAAATTTTACACTCGCCATTGAGTTACAAAATTTTTTGACCTCACTAACTCCTATTTCTGGCTGTGCCTGGGCATCCAAGGGCGTGTTACTCTTACATCCTTTTCCAATAAATACTGCAATAAAAATTCATATGAACAACTCCCCGATTATTTTTCATTTTTATACGCATTCTACCGGATATGTTATAAATTGAACTCGTTCAAATAACTTTTTCTGCATGATAATCATAACGGTTTCAATCGGATTTTACTTATCATTTTGGGGGTTTCGCTTACTGTATGTCTATAACTGGTACCTGACAAGTAAATAGATGGGGTGCAATTTCTCCAACCTCACTTTATGCAATTGGGGTTTTAAAACACTGAGCTACCAATGGTTCTTATGTGTTAAGGTCAATTGTGATACTACTTTCTTCTTTGAATACTACTGTATTCAAAGAAGAAAGTCTTTAATTTTGTTAAAGATAAAGTCTGGAAGCGGGTTCAAGGGTGGAAGTCGAAAACTATTTCTCGAACGGGCAAAACAGTGTTGATAAAAAATGGAGCTCAATCTATTCCTTCATATTGTATGTCCTGCTTCTTGCTGCCAAAGTCGTTATGTCAAGAAATTGAGAGAATAATGAACAAATTCTGGTGGAGCTCGAATTCAACCCAGAGTAAGGGCATAAATTGGTTATCTTGGGATGATATGAGCTTACCTAAACATAGAGGTGGGTTGGGATTCCGCAACTTATTTGGCTTTAATATTGCTTTGATTGGGAAGCAATGTTGGAAGTTTATGAAAGAACCTCATTCGTTGGTGGCTCGTTTTTTCAAGGCTAGGTATTTTCCTAATTCTGATTTTTTGCAAGCCAAGGTGCAGACAAAATCGAGTTTTATATGGAATGGGTTAGTAACTGCAAAGGATTCTCTCTGTAAGGGATATAGGTGGGTCTTAGGCAATGGTGCAAACATTGATGCAATTCATGATCCATGGTTAAAGAAGAAAGAAGGCTTTTGTGTTGATCAGAACAAAGATTATGGAGTTCCAACTATTCCTGTTTCTGATTTCATCATGACGGAGACGAACAAATGGGACGTACCGAAGGTTGCTGATTTTTTCTCAGAAGATGATGCTCGATTGATTTTAGCAACTCATATTCCAAATGGCTTTGTTAATGATCGTATTGCCTGGTCGAGCTCAACGAATGGGCAGTATAGTGTCAAGGCTGGTTATCAATTCTGGTGCAATAGCAATCGAGTTCTCTCAAGCAGTATACAGGATAGTGGCTGGACTAAATTATGGAGAATAAGTATTCCTCCTAAAGTCAAAATTTTCTTATGGAGGTTTTGCAGGAATAATGTACCTGTCAGGAAGAGGCTGAGATCGAAAGGTGTGTTAGTTCCTATTATCTGTCCAATGTGTGAAGTAGACATTGAACATAAGCTGCATGTATTCTTTGATTGTCCATTTGCCACCAGTTGCTGGAATTATGTTGGGATACACCTTGATATGAGTCAAGTAGAGTATGCTCCTGATTGGCTTTTACAGAAGCTTAATACGACCAGTCATGATGAGATAGTGATGATAGCCAGGGTTTTATGGGGGATCTGGTTTTTTCGAAACAAGAAGGTCTGGGAGGGTAAGGTTGTTAGTAATGTTATAGCCATGGAGTGGAGTGCTAAGTACTTTACAGATTGGAAGGTTGCTAATGCCAACAAAGCTATGTCCTCGACTACAGGTGCCCAGGCTGGTAGGTCTATGCCCCATAAATGGTTACCCCCACCTGCAGGAGTAGTGAAACTGAACACTGATGCAACAGTTAAGCTAGGTGATGAGTCTTTCCCTGTGGGTTTGATTCTGCGTGATCATCTGGGTTCTTTTATTGCTGGTAAAGTGAAGCGTATGAAGAATGTGAATTCTGTCTTCGAAGCAGAGGTGGTGGCGATCAAAGAAGGGCTACAATGGCTGTCTTCGTTTCATCATCAAGTAGTAGTTATTGAAGCAGATTCCCTTCTTGCAGTGCAAGCTCTCAGTCGTTCACAAGACAATTGCCTGGAAGTTGGTTATGCGTTAGATGAGTGTCAAGCTATGCTCAAGTCTAGACCAGGGTTGTCAATCTCTTTTGCTAAACGGCAAGCTAACAAAGTAGCCCATTTGATGGCTAGGATACCTTGTTCGCTAGAAAGTCATAGCATTTTTTTGTCTCCTCCAAGTGTTTTGTTGGAGACGTTGATGTATGATTCTTCATTTTAATGAAAATTTGCTTTTACTTCAAAAAAAAAAAAAAAAAAACTCCCCGATTATTTTTCATTTTTATACGCATTCTACCGGATATGTTATAAATTGAACTCGTTCAAATAACTTTTTCTGCATGATAATCATAACGGTTTCAATCGGATTTTACTTATCATTTTGGGGGTTTCGCTTACTGTATGTCTATAACTGGTACCTGACAAGTAAATAGATGGGGTGCAATTTCTCCAACCTCACTTTATGCAATTGGGGTTTTAAAACACTAAGCTACCAATGGTTCTTATGTGTTAAGGTCAATTGTGATACTACTGTATTCAGGATGTCGGTACAATTTGGATTGATTGGGATGTATTTGATTTCATTTTTAGCTTCAATAATATTTAAATTATGTTTGTTAAACGATCAAGAAACAAATCAGCTAATTATGTTAGTTTGTCTATTTGTTTTTCAACCTGATTGTATTGTTAGTTGAGGTTTTGTCCCGATTGAGATTTTGTTCTAATTAATGAGAATTGCTATATTTTCTTGGTAAAAAAAGTTATGAATCTTCAGTTAACGAATTATTTATATTTGATCGTATTCGAATTATTAATCAATAACTTGCATTCTCTCTGAATGTCACTATCTCGAAGTTCTGAATTTTCTGCTAATAAACTGTTTGTATTTTGTCGTGTTCAAAATATTCACAAATAATTCAAGTTATATTTGAGTATTACCTTATTCCAGTTTCAAATCGTCTATTAATGAACTATTTGCATATGATTGTATGCAAAATATTTACAAATAGTTCATGTTCTGTTTGGGTATTATTAATACTTCGATTCTGAATCTTTTGTTAAAGAATTGTTTGTACTTTATCACGTTTGAAATATTCACGAATTATTCATGTTTCATGTGAGTATTATCAAATTTAAGTTCCGATAAGAAAATTGTTCAAGTATTCCATTTACATATTAACATATTTGATTTCACACAATAAAATTTACTCGACAAAATTATGGAGCATTTTTTCGTTGGTTAAAATTTTATGGGAAATTCTCACCGGTACCACTGAAGAATTGGCTTTTCCCAAACGTACCAACTCGTTTTTGTCTCATTCCAGCGGTACCCTTGTGATATTAGTTTGTAATCAATAATACCACTGACGTCTGTAAACGTTTGGGAAACGTTTATATAAAACAGTAAGGCATGAAATACAACTTTCAAATAGATTTTTGGCGTTACATTCAACAGTTTAAATCAAAGTACAAGTGTAAGATCTGTCCTAACTGCATCTAATCATGCAGTTAGGACAGATCAGCATGGAACATCATCTAGGAAAAGGAAGGCTGGGTTTGGATCACAGGCATTTGGTCTTACTGCAACTCAAACTGACCAGTAGAACTAAAATTTCTCAATGTTGAAAAACTGGAATGATGAAGATCTGCTCATATGTTTTTTATGGTTTTAATTATGTTCCTGCTACTACACCTTGTTGTGATTGGCCTTATTTATCAGTTGAAAATTTATGTCCTGAATCATATTTTTGGCTTCATCAGTACAATCTAAATTAGGACCCATATGATGTTTTTGGATGATATTTTTGCTGATTTGATGTTGTTTTTGATATCTTACACTTGTACTTTGGTTTAAACTGTTGAATGTGACGTCAAAAATCTATTTGAATGTAAGTATTATTGTTTTATATATAAACGTTTACATACGTCACTGTTTACATACGTCACTGATATTATTGATTACAAACTAATATCACAAGTTATTCTATGGTACCATTAGAAAAAGCAAATTTTTGGATGGTACCAATGGGAATTTCCCAAATTTTATTCAAAGTTCGTTTAAGATTTATTTCAGCTCAGTTCATTTGCTGCATTCAAAGTTCAAACCCACCCACACCAAGCGGGCCTTGAAGTAGTCGGAGATTCGGAGCCCAGTTATGTTTAGCCCTCTACAGCCGCATTGTACCTTTACATTTCGAGATTACAAATTCACATTCGCCTCCCGCTCTTTCCCCCAACTTCAATTTTTTACCCCTCTCTCCCAACACCACTGCTCTCTCTCCCAGTCTCTCTCTCGCTACTCTCTCTCCCAGTCTCTCTACCTATTTAACTGTATATCTATACAATTGAATTGAATCCAAAGATGAGAGAAGAAGATATTGAAAAGCTAAGAGGCGTAATTAGGGACTGTATGAGCAAGCATCTTTACTCCTCGGCGATCTTCTTCGCCGATAAAGTCTCCGCCATCACTTCCGATCCCGCTGATATTTATATGCAGGCACAAGCTCTGTTCCTCGGCCGTCATTATCGCCGTGCTTTTCATCTCCTTAACGCCTCCAAAATCGTCCTCCGTGATCTCCGTTTTCGATACCTCGCCGCCAAGTGTCTCGTCTGTCTCTCTCTCTCACGGACACACACACAACTTTATTCAGTTTTAATTTTATGATATACCGCGTGTGTGTATATGTAATTGAATTGTTAGCGAATTAGGGTTTTTCGATTTGGGATGCTCAATTATGTGTGGTTTTGGTAGACTATCGGCGGTAATTATTTTTTTTATTGTTAAATGTATTTATTCTCGGGAAATGTTAGCTGCTAACTATAATTAATTTGTGGATGTTTATATAGAGTTATAAGCTTATGCAGGCCAGTAATTTTGTAATTCTGATAAATTGGATGTTATGCGTATTTGTAATTGTGTTAATTAGAATTTAAGAGAAATGAAAATAAGGATTGAAGTAATGTTATCACGGTGACGATAGTTTGCGAATAATCCTGAAGTAGATTTTTGAATTTTGGTGTTTTGAATATCGGGAGATTGTAAGCATACTATATTCTCTTCTTTGCTAAATAAATGCTTTCTATATATCTAATGTCCAGGAAGAACTGAAGGAGTGGGATCAATGCCTTTTAATGCTTGGTGATGCTAAAGTGGATGAGCACGGGAATATCAGCCACACAAAGGATTGCAATCTTATGTATTTCGATAAAGATGCTGAAGATCGCGAAATCAATGTGAGTTTCCTTTGAAATATTGAATGTGGGAAACTCTGCTGGAAGCTAAGCACCCATTTCTATTCATAGTGACTATTCCTCTCATATCTAATCATACGCATAGCAATACATATTTACTTGTCGATGACAATTGAAAGCTCAATTTTCAATACTGAAGTATTTTCTTTTTATTGTAAAACAGATTTCGTCAGCAATATGCTTCCTTAGAGGGAAGGCATATGAAGCTCTAGAAAACCGTACACAGGCCCGACAGTGGTTAGTTCATAGTTAATCTACCTACATACATATTCTTATAAGGCTATCTGGATATATAAAAGTTGTAGCAATTTTGATCCTCTGAATTGTCTTAGTGCTTTCAGTATAAGGAGAATGATGTGTTGAGTAAACACCCACTTGTGTAAAATTTTAGTATGCAGACACAACAAAATTATCCAATGTTACAGATCTTGGTTGTATTTCTTTCATAAATTCATAAATGTTCTGATTTACTATTTACCTATGGAACTAACATAAACGTGTATGCTTTTTATTTTCTTTTTCCGAAACTATGTGTATGCTCATATGCATGTTTTATTGTTAGAAGTGCCACTGCGACCAGTATAGGCAGGTTATATATATATATATTTTTTCTTTCTGTTATCTATAGTAGCCTAATTCATGAACGTAAAAGTAAGTGCAAAGATCAAAATTGAGCATAAACAATTTATGAAAATAGGTATATTCCAAACTACAGTGATTTTAATCGTAAAAGCTTCTAAGGCTTTATTGAATTGTATAGGTAGCATAGTCACCTTCCTCCCCTCTTTTCCACTTGAACCCTCAAAATCTGTGCCGTTCACCACTCGACCAAGGTTAAACCATAACCCCTATTTTTTTTCTTCACTACTATAGTGGAAATGACATATTTCGCTATCACGTAGATGTAGAAGATTAAACAGTGATTCCTACACAACGGATACGATGACGGTCCAGATATATCTAACCTTTATTATGTTGAAAACAAAAGAATATTTTTGTTTCTTTGTAGTTGGTTAATTTAATGTGCTCGTCTGCTTGCACGTACTTGTATATTTGAAAAATATATTAAAGAAACAAAGTATTCTACGCATGGTTATGCAAATATTGACCGTTATATCATATATGCTCTTCTTAATTTCACATTCGGATATAAAGTTATAGGAGGAAGAATTTACTATCCTGTTTTTGCTTATGCTAAGAAGATTGAATTGAATTGTTAGAATAAACTCAGTTAGGAGTTAGGACTAATATCGGCAGCCGATTGAGAATTTTTTTTTACTTGTACTAATTTTTTGACAAGTTTAAACATCTGTTTTATGGAGAATGTCGCTATCGCCCTGTATTACAAATTTGCTTTTGTGCATATTATATTAATTATTTTATTTCAATTTGTTTAACTATGGATTGGTGAAGGATACTATTGATTTTATGTATCCATTATGCTAGGTACAAAGCTGCTGTCAAAGCTGATCCTTTATGTTACGAGGTTAGTTCCTTGCTGTAGTCAACATTAACATGCAACTCGAGTTGTGTAAATGCCCTGACCATTTTGTTGTGCGTTTTAAATCATTTAACTTATTTTGAACAAATTCTGTATCACATCATCCTAAAAAAGAAAAAAGTTAACAACACCAGGTATTTTATGGGGCTCTGTACCACCAGAGCTGCACAATACAGGGCGGTGAATTTGTATATGGTATGAGTCAAACACAAAATCTGATACTTCTGCTATCTCCATTTTAATAATATAGCTAAGTGAATGAGATTATTTATGTTGAATATCGAAGAGTATTTATTATGGGAGATTTGTTGTCAAATTGCTCCTAAAATATATAGGTCTTTTAGCAATTCATATCATGTCTAAATGCACCAGCACTACTACTTTTTTACACATACAATTATTTTCCTGAATCATGTTCTTTTTCAGCTAGTATTTTCTACTTTTCCGTCCATCTCATGCTTGTTCGAGCATTTTTCCCCTTTATAACTCCTTGTCCTTTTCTTTTCCAGGCATTAGAATGCCTTATTGAAAACTTTATGCTCACAAGTGAAGAAGGTGAGATATTTAGTCATCCATCAACATCTAATTGATTGGATGCCAGCAGCTATTTAATTTGTATTTTAACGTAAATTGGCATTGTTTGCCCTTTCAAATTAGTATTCTTCGTAATTTAAGATCCAATATGCTTCCTTGATTTGTCTATATATTTCAGAGGTAACTCTACTATCATCACTGCAATTTGCTCCTGAAGATGAGTGGCTCTCTTCCTTCTATTCGTGCTTAGTAAGAAAGGTAAATTCTTGCAGATGTTTATATACTTTGAAGAATGTACTCCTACCTATATGTACCTCATCATCAGCTTGTAAGCTAGTTAATCTTATCACCTTAATTGACAAATTGTTCTTCTGTGTACTGAAATAGTGTCTTTCTTTCTTTTTCTTGTCCAGTATGATAAAGAAAATACTGTAGAAGCCAAATTCAAAGAACTAGAACAAGAAGTCTTTGATACTAAATCTTCTAATCAGTCCATATGTACGCTGAAAAACAACACTGATCTTCTGGCTTGCAAGGCCGAGTACTACCATCAGTGTGGTGAATACCAGAAATGCTTTGAATTAACTTCGAAGTAAGTTTTCAACGGCCGATATGTATATTTGTTTACTCTTGTTTTGTTTGTGTTTCCTTTTCTCTCCCTACATCGAGCATGTCCTAAAATGCTGCATTCTGTTTGTAATTCTACTTCAGTTTGCTCGAAAAGGATCCCTTTCATCTAAAATGTACCTTGGTGCATTTAGCAGCTGCTATGGAATTGGGACATTCGAATGAGCTCTATCTCATGGCTTGCAACTTGACAAAGGACTATCCTCAAAAGTAAGAATGGTTTCTTTTAGTTACGAAGGGTTTTGACGCTCCATTTTTTTTTTTTAGTTTTTCGCTATGTCTATACTTTTGGTGTTTTGCATATTGGCAAGGATAGTTTTCAGCCCTTTTATTTGTTAAAAGTTTTTACATAGCCAAACACAGAGACGTTGTAGATTCTGAAATAAGTTGTGACGATACTCAAACTGGTAATCAGTTAGAACTCATACTGCATGTTGTTATACATTCATGTTCATGAAACTAAGCTATGATCTTTAGCATTGAGATGAATAATCGTGTCAGCTTTCGCTAATAAGTATTTGCTAATTCGTTTCCAACTTCAGCCGCATGATGTAAGTAAGCTTATGAATTTAGGATCTCTACTTTCCGGCTTTCTGACTATTAAAATGGTCAGTTTTTTTTTATTTATTTATTTTGGAGCTTTAAATATAACCTTAAACTCATACGGTTTTGAATGAAATTTAAAGTACTAAAATCTAGCAGTATTTATGCTTTTATTATGCTGTCTTTCTATTTCAAATCACTTGGTCCTATTCATTTGAAGGTTCATACCATTTGTATTCCCCTGTTTTCCACCATGTTGAATCATAGTATCATACTACCACAATGTAGTTTTTTAACTTTCTTCTAATGTGATTTTGGATGTTTCATGTTGAGCTGACAACTGACTCTTTTTTATCTTTTCTACCAGGGCTCTATCTTGGTTTGCCGTTGGTTGCTACTATTATTGTATTAAAAAATATGATCAATCAAGGCGTTATTTCAGGTAACACTGCTAGGTTATCATCCATTTGACTAGCTACAGAGCCATTTTTAAAAAAGGATCGAGATTACTGTTGGTTTTCCATAATTAGCTCTCTAGGTGCCTTTTAGTACATCTTTTGTTAATTGTTATGCAACTATTAGTTAGTCGGACCGGAGACATCACGATTAGAGTGCTTTGAAGATGATATTCCTCTAGTTTACCTGATTTGTGGATGATTGTGCATTTTTAGGGATTATCCTCAAGTCTTAAATTCGCAATTTAACAGTGGCACATTGCCTACCAAAAACTTAAAAATATATACTTATCCCTAGCTGCATCATCTGAATTTCTTACTGCGTAGGTTCACCTTTCCGATTTTAATATGACAGCAAGGCTACAACATTGGATAAAACCTTTCCTCCAGCTTGGATAGGTATTGGGAATGCTTACGCAGCTCAAGAAGAAGGGGATCAAGCAATGTCAGCTTATCGCACTGCTGCTCGTTTATTTCCTGGGTAATTTTTCTCTTATAATAATTTTTACCCTGAAGGGTATCCTCTAATCTTGTGTGCTGACACGTCCATATCCCTTTTGCTAGTTGAGTTCGATCATCTTATGTATGCTCAAATCTAGCATGTAATGGTTTGACCAAAATCGATTAGAAACTTGAGCAATTCATGGCTCATGCTCCTTGTTCAAGTAATGGGCTTCATTGATATTATAAGATATTACTACTTAAGATTATACAAAGGTTGCAACACCGTAGTTCAAGTGCAATATAAATTAATTAATTAATTTAAAAGCTAGAACACTGTACTGCAATTTGATGACAAGATGTTTACCTGGGATTTTTTTTTCTAGGTACAGAATTTATTAAAGCTTATGTGGGAAAATGGTGAATTGTTTTTTCTAGTTCATTATCATTATGATATTGGACAATGCACCTTGTTCTCATAGTTATTAAATCGTCGATATCTCGTCGATATATCGACGAAATATCGTCATCTCGCTCTAGCAGCAATATCGAAATACATCGAAATATCGACGAAAATCGAAATATCGATATCTCGTCGATATATCGACGAAATATCTATATCTCGGTCCACGACCGAAATGGAGCGATATGACGAGTTAATAACTATGCTTGTTCTACAATAAAGCAACTGGCATATGAAGTATAAATAATGCGATATGTTATACCCCGTCCTTTTAAAACAAATCGGCCTGGTTGGCTTTCTTGGTTAGATTGATTGTTGTAATATTAATACCTTAGATTATATAATAAGTGAAAATTAAAAAATGTTAAAAAAGCTACATTCTATCTATTATTAGTTTAATTTTGAGTTTGTGAAATTGTAAAGAAATAATATATCGTTAGTCAAAGATTGGCCAGTTTAACAGAAATTGGTCAAACTACCTAGTTTAAGAGTATTTATCATTGGCAATCTTCAAGATGTCAAATTGCACTTAAGATCCTATAACAATCTGAAGGCAATTCTGTTGACGATGTCTTACCCTTTATATGATTTTTTCAAGTACCAAATTTAATATTAGTGTTTTTGTAGCATATCTCCAATTATTGTGCATGTATTAAATCTTGTCCACCTTAATGGCTCTTGAAAGGAGTCATAGTTCGCTTTATTGTTGTAATACTGCTTAGTGACTTAGTGGTTACTGGTTCCATTTACATTGTTCTTTCTTTAATTTCAACTTTTGGAAGTATTTCTTGTAAACGATGAGGATATTAATGTTGGTCAAGTGTGTCAACGATTCAACATTGGAAGAACTTTCACATTATTGTATTTATAATTGTATTTATTATGTCAAACTTTAAAAACTTACAAATTACATAAAAATAAGCTTCCAAATCAGTGAGATTCTCATAACTCTTTCAATTAAATCGAAATTATATCCCTTAATTCCAGGAAACTAAACAATGTTTAATGATTCTAGGAAAGTCTGTGATATAATAATTTCTGCTATCTGTGCTAGTTGTAAATTATTTGTGTATAGATTGCATATTTCTACATAACACTTATTGCTTGTGTGTTATTAATTACCTTTCACAACTTGATTCTATTGTTCTAGGTGCCATTTACCAACTCTATACATTGGGATGGAACATATGCGGACTAATAGCTTCAAACTTGCTGACCAGGTAGTTTTTTGTTGATATTATACATTCCATACGGCTCATTTTCCCTTTGATACGTGAGATTCAATTTCATCATAATCAAACTAATTGTTTTAATCCTTTATCTTCCAAATCTGTGTGAATAAATTCCGATCAAGTTACTATATTGCACATATAGATAATTTATGATCAGACTCAGTCACATAATTTCTCCTCCGGTGGTTTAATTTTGTCACTGTGCCGACAATTAGGGGCATTCCTAGCTTCAAAGTTTGCAATATTAAGAGTCCCACCGACAATTAGGGGGCATTCCTAGCTTCAAAGTTTGCAATATTAGAGCCCCTCCGCATGTGAACAAACCACTACACACTATACCTATGCACTATGTTACTCTCATTAATTTTGGTCGCAAAACCCTTGTTGAACACTTAGATACTTGGAAAGACACTTATTTCGTGTCAGATCCTTTGACTGAAATGTGGACACTTTGACCAACTAAGAGAGACCATATACGAGAAGAATTTATGAGACAACAAGAAAATTGATTATATGAAAGGCCAAAGGAAACTTGAGAATTAAAATTAATGGCAAAATCGATTATTTTGCAAAGTCTTTCACAAGATCGTGTTCAGTTGAGTCTATTATTAATTTTTGCTATACGATATTATACAATATACTTTTTCATAATAGAATGTTGTGTTCCTGTACCCGTGTCTAAAAAGTGGACAAGGTCTACGTGTCTTCGAAATTTAGTCCGACACTCTTATACCCGAGTCCAAGTAACATAACTTTCTTGCATCTTTCTTTATGAAAGTGCAGCTAACTCACCTGAGTTTGTTTCTCACTTCGTCTCTTTTCGTGTATCCACACATTGAATGAAGCAATCACACTTCTTCTACACTCACTTTGTCGATATGAATTTGTTGGGAACCTAACCTTCTGTCCATGAAGTAGTATTGACATTGACATAATAACATTTTTCAGCACTTCTCTTTAATCTCTTAATGCATAAAATCCCAACACCTCTCCCCAGTTTGTCTGGATTTTGCGTCTGATGTCACTATTTATTTCTCAACCCTTTTTGTAGAAAAGATTCTAAGTCTAAATTGGTTGTTCGTTGGGATTTGCCACTAAAGTAATAAACTCTCATGCTAAGTTTGCATTCCCAATCTTCCCTCCCAAACTAACTTAAGTCATGTCGAAAAAATTAGGAAAAAAATGTTTTGATCCGGTCCGTCCATACCCGAAAAAACAGATCGGGTTCTGTTTATGAAGTTGTGTTTGCATTTCTTTACTTCTTATATTGTCTAGTTTAGAACTTTAGAGTAAAAATATTGCCACTTAACATACTTTAATTAATAAGATCAGTAGGTAATATGTTGCTGGAATAATACTGATCATTACTACAAAGTAAATAATAAACTTTTATGCTTTAAATAGGCAAAAAAGAAAAAACCCATACATTCACAGATTAGTCATACTTTACAAAGAAAAAGGAGATTTACAAAGTTATATTACAAAGTCGCGGTGGGTGAATATTACATCTCAACTTTTCCTGCATCTACATTTTGTGTTTGTTGATTGGTTTGTTATTTTTTTTTTGCTGATGCTTCTACCTTCAACATTTACCATAATTTTACAACAAGATATAAATTTACCAATGGTTCCTCATATCTTATTAGAATACCTCCATAAACCTTTCCATTGAATCATATCAAACTTAACTTATGATGTAATCAAGTGTTTACGAGGCTGAAAGTTTTGTAATAGTGGCTATTTATTAGTTAATGAGTTATGGTGTATAAGCATATACCTGTTCTTTGTTTTTCCCCTTTTACTTTGTGAAGCAAGTGTGTTTTTTTTAAATGTTCTAATGTAATATTTTAATCAGTTTCTGGCACAGGCAAAAACAATCTGTCCATCAGATCCACTTGTACAGAATGAACTTGGAGTTAGTGCATATCATATAAAGGAGTAAGGATGTGTGGCTCTTATATTTTTACCTGAATTTTAAGATGTATATATTGAGCTATTATTTTGGAGGGGCTTGATCTGATGTTTTATTTAAATCGTCTCATTTATTCTTAAACTTCTGCTTTCCCAACTCTAGAAGTTGAACATGGTATAATTTCTGAAAACAGTGCACGTTGTACATAAACAAAAAAGGAAAAGGCAGATTTTAAACTTTTATGGTAGACCTCAGACAAAGCAATACCGCCCTTTTGATAGGCCAAGAAATTTTGATAAAAGTGGAATCTAAAATGAAAATATGAAACTCTCGATTCTTCAAGACAGTGCTAGCCAGGTCATAGTCTAGGTGTGTTCCACCTCACAAATAAGCCGTGTTATAGCCCTCCTTGCTGCCCTAAGCTGACCTCGCCAATTGTTGTAATAATTAGAGTTTACTACAACTATTTTAGCCGTCTGGATAATTTGAACCAATTTTGGTAGTTTTTTTTATAAAAAAAACTGAAAGCTACTTAGCTACAGCGTTTAGCTTCATTTATGTAATCTGAATTGAGTGTAACAAAATTAGATGCTTTGAAATATGATCCTTCTCAAGGCTAATCAACATCATAAACACCACATTTTTAGTAATTCGACAGCGTATCTTGAAAATAGCAGATGAATCCACCCCAGGCACACTCGTTTGATCCTACGACTACAGTGGTAATGCATTTAGATAGTCCGAGCAATAAAGAATCAAACATGTCACATGTAGAATTTGAGTGTCCAGCATCTACATTAAGCTCACTGGAGGGTCATTGTTGTTTAAATGCATATAACTTTGAAATCCCAGCAGGGGACTCGTAGACTTACCTAGCTGGGCTATTGTCGTGTATGTAAATTGTAATTATATTTTAAGGTGCTGGGTCTCTCCTTGAAACCTGGATTCTGTGACTTTGCTATAACTTGTTACTTTTTCTAATTCACTCCCTGCTTACATCTGTGTGTAGAAGTTTGTTAGTCTACTTTTAGCGTGTAGAAACTGCATGGGGGGATTCCTGAGACACAGTTACAAGACCAAGTTGTTAGACCTGTTTGGGTATCATAAGTCATGTCGTTTCTACTTTCTCGGGAAAACCGGTTTAAAATCAAAGATTGCACATCATACGAAAAGAAACATTTCCCCCTTGAACAGATCTTCATTGATTTTGATACCCCTAAAATAAGTTGTAATATGGACTTATGCCTATATTATGTTGCCATTAATACTCTCTGCACTGTGATTTGTTACTGATTTATAATCTCTCTCTGTGACACACACAATAAAGCACGACATATTTGTATGATATGTATATGTAACAAAAGGAGCACATCTTCAGTAATCTTTTGGTCCTCTATTTAGCCGATGTTTCTGGTGTGTTTTTAATCGGAATCAGTGAAATTGTGCAGTCACTAGAATCCGTATGTGCTGAATGATCCGAATAAGCACTGAAAAGCCAGCAGAATCCACTAGGACGGTCATGAGTGATGGGGAGGCAGGGGTTAAATTAGGGTTTCACAAAGAACTCTCGCAAGAGAACTTTAAAACGACAAAACATTCTCAATAATAATATTCTCTGAATAGATTACAAGCCAATAGTCCTATATATAATAACCTAAAGTACTTTCCTAATACAAATAAAACTCTAATATAATAAGAGAGTATTGTCCTAAATTAAATTATAACTAATAACAACTAATCAAATGGGCTTCCAAAGCGTCCTATACTGTTCCCAAATACTTTCTTTGGGCTTTTTGACCCGTTGTCCTGCATCAGTGAGAACCCTTAAATTACAGATTGAAAAACATAATAGCAACACAGATTCGCGTTCCTTAATTTATAACATTAGTGTAAGCTAAGCATACTCTGTTTTGCAATTCTAAATATTGAGTGGTTCATGAGATACTCTCATTTAAGTACTTTTACTTACATTTTTCATTGTTTGTGGCTGCATGAGACTTATATTTTTGCAAAATACTTTCAGGTATGTAACAGCTGAATATTGGTTTAAGAAGACCTTGGCTCACATTCCGTCCTCTTTAAGTGTAATGTGGGAGCCAACGGTGGTTAATCTTGCACATACATTAAGAAAACTAAGGTCCGTTTAGCAGCATCCCTTCTAAACTTTTATCTGCTCACTGTTAAAAGGGAGTTGAGTTAAGTTATAGTTTATTCTCCTTGTGTTATATTATGAATCAGACTTTTAAATAAACCTTACAGGGTGTACAATTAAATCTCTTATTCTGTCATGTCCGATCTATAAACTAGATAGATGACCTTCTTCCCTTTTTATAATTGTTTTTCTATTAAAACACTAAATTAAATAATTTGTATGAAAAGTTACAAAGTATTAAAAATATATTGAGAGATTAGCAAAAATACTACCTTTTGCAGACTTCTTTGCAACTCTTCAACCTCCCTGAAAATTTGCAAAAAAGACAGTCCACAATAATAGCAACGGAAATCAACACTTTTGAGTAATGTAAAAAAATTGTTGCAGTTGCATCATTTTTATGTTTTCGTTGTGCAGGGTTGTGAATTGATAATTTTGCAAATGCTATTCAAAAAATTGTATTTTTGCAAAACTCTTCTTTATTTTTATTTTACTTTTGCAAAATAGTTTAAAAGTTGTGTAAAAATGAAAAATTCTCAAAGCTACAAGTAATGCATCTAGCATTAAACATGCACATTGTTGATTTAGTTTAATATCATAATTCATCTGCACGCCTTTAGTTAGTATTAAAAAGCCCCTCCTATTTTGGGAGTGAACATTTAACAGAATCGAACAGATTATATGTACAAATATGGCAAGTGGGACTCCTTTTCTGGAAGAGAGCTAGTATATTTACTTTGCTTTTTATCTAAATGTATAATATTCTTTAGTCTGTCTACTACCACAATGAAAGTTTTCCAAATTAAAGCTTAGAAAGATTACTTTGGGATTTTAGACTGGATAACAAACCAATCTTCTACCAGGAGGTACCAAGAGGCAATTTCTTACTACGAAAAAGCACTGACTTTATCAACCAGAAGCTTAAGCACTTATGCAGGTCTTGCGTACACTTATCACTTGCAGGTATTTAGCTTCTCTCGTAAATATTGTTCAATTTGTATTTGTTTGTATAACATATGGTGGAGGTATCTATGTAGTTGATTTGGCATTAAGAAGGATATTTGTAGTTAAGAGTTATAGCAACTGAATCTCGGTTCAGGTCATATTCTTGTACATACATGAAGTATTTTAAAATCATTTAAATCCACAAAATCAAGTACTTAAACGTTCCTACAATATGTATGCAACCAATTAGGACCAAACTAGAAACCCCACATGGCCACATACGAACATTAGACGTCAGTATGGTGTTCTAGTTACTATGCAAGACAAACCTATTGCAAAGTATTGACCAGTATGAAAAATAAAGTATTTCTGACTATTTTAATGATTTTTTCTGAAATGTTATTGTACATAAGTGTTAAAGGACCTAATATATTAGAATGACAAGACTAATGAATTTTAAAAAGATGAAGTAAACTCCTCACGGGTTATGTTTCCAAAGCACAAGAGGACCAAAATATGTTTCTATGTTTTAAAAAGATTCTGTTGATTAAACCTGTATGGAGGTTTATTTATTGTATTGTAATGAGCTTTCAAATTGTCATAAAAAATCGTGAAATTCTGACATGAAACTGATGTTATGAGCTTCTTACGATGACAAATCTATTCTATTGATGATGTTTTTCCTCGTACTTATCTTAAACCTAGTTTAAGCATTAATATCTAATATACCTCCTAACGAAAATGACAGTCATATCCACTCATACTAAGTTTAGTTATTTCATAATATATTGAAGAAAATAGTCATGGGTATTACATGTATGCTGTTATGTATACCTGACAATGACATGGATGCATATAACATACTTGGTTAACTTGTGCATAATTGTTTTTCTTCATGAAGGCATGTCCTAAACTCTGTTAGTTTGTATCTGAATATTTTTTGCTTTGTTCTTGATGTTGGGTGCTTCAAAATTGCCTTGGTGACTTTGTTGTTTACAATATCTGAAACAAAAATTGTGCTTTTTTTTTTACTTTCAAGTCATTGCATAAAAGTCTCGCGTGAGGTAGAGGAATTCTTTCGAAGATGCTTAAATTTGTACTTCTCGACATGCAATTTGGAAAGGGTTCTCTACAAAAATAATTCGATTATTCTCAACTGCTTTTAACTAAAAGGGTGCATTTGATCCACCGATATTAATTCTGTAATTAGCAAAATTTCTAGCTTACTGTTTATCTTGTGTCCGCCGCTAATGCAGGATAATTACAGCGAGGCAATTACGTATTATCATAAGGTAAGTTACTCTATGATCTCAATGCTTTGTAGCTAATATGATAGCAATAATGCTGCTTAGGACATTGAAGACTTTAATGGAAGACTTCAATCATTTGAATGGCTATTGTATATATTTTTTACTGTCTGTTAGAAAATCAGTTCAGCAGCTTTGTGTTGGTCATTGGCATGATTCAATTTCTCACTTTCATTTGCAATTAGGCATTGTGGCTGAAGCCTGATGACCAGTTCTGCACGGAAATGTTATCGTTAGCCCTTGCAGATGAAAGCCGCAGTGGCATTGATTCCTTAACAAAATCTCGACGAGGTGAATTATTTTTGTAGTTAAAGTATAACTCAGTGTTGTATTTATGTTGTATCATATCTTGGGTATGGGTATCAACTTCTGTTGTGCCATGAGAGCCAAATTATTATTGTGATTCGTGTCGGGAATCCAATTAGTAGGGACTGATGTCGGGCCCGGGGAATAGAGCTTTTAGTGTTACATTTGTATTTAGCAGCAAGGAAGTTATTGATTTTTCAGTTTTCTGTAAACTTGTTTGCTGATTATTGCGTGGAACCTGGGGATAAACCATAGATTTTTGCATGTAAAACTTATTTACTCCTTGGATCATCCGACTGATAACCAGCACTTCAGTAAATACACAGAGTATAAAAATACTAGTTCGAGTTATATACTCGCAACAAGAAAGGACGCGCTGGAGTATTTTACTTTCGATGAAGGTTTTGGTGAATAAAACAATAAATCTGATCATCACTTCATATTGTAGAACGTGAAAAGAAAATAGTAAACTGTTTTTAGTGTTTGAAATAGTAAATATTTATAGTACATTGCCTTGTGTTTCAAGAGATTTCCCCCCTAAATGAGTATCATTCTGGGAAAAGGGTGTTGATTCGATTATGAACCTGACTTCATTTGCCGTGGTATGTGTATGTCTCAAATCTATGTGTTTATATACATCCAAAACATAAGTCATGATGTCTATTAATGATGTTTCCAACTTATATATATAGTTTAGGGAGAACTTTTATTTATTTGTTTTTAACAAATTCAATTATTAAAAAACTTAGTAAAATGCCTAATTATTTTGATAATATGTTTTAATCGAACATGTAATTGTACGTACAGAAAAAATTAAAATATGAATAGTAAAATATTTAAAAAATCGAGCAAGGTTCTACGGTGACTCAACTTAAATGGAGACTATGAAGACTTATTCTATTAGCATTGATCCAATTTTCGTCTTGTTGCTAAGATTTAAAAAAAGTATAATAATATTTGTGTACATATGTTAATTGAGGCTAATGTCCTCCTGCAACCTGTACATCAAATGTGCCTATAATATTTTGTAATGGAGTAGTGCAAACAATCGACTCGAAATGTATATCTTTTAACCAGGGTTCTAAAAATCGCCGAGTCAGGTGAGTACTCATTCCGAGTACTCGTTTCTAGCCCCTCGTCCAATTCGAGTTCCGAGTTTCGGAGTTAAATCGATTTACACTTACTTGTATTTTTACTGTTTATCTATTGGTTTTAATATTATTAAATAATTATTATTAGTATATATATAAAATATATATTATCGTTAAATTCTAAATTTTAATACATGTACATTAAAATATGAATGAATAGATTTAATGTATGAGAAAAAAAATTAAAAAAATATTCGATTTGTTCTCCGAGTACTCATTCCGAGTACTCTCCGAGTTTCCGAGTACTCGTTTTTCCGGAACAAAACCGAGTCGAACCGAGTTCCGATTTTTACAAACTTGCTTTTAACACATCGTTTTTGAGGGGGTGAGAGTTTTTAGGATAATCTTTTAATTGGATTGAAAAGTGGCAAGTGCAGAACACATAGTAACTTGAATGAAGGCAGTGCAGTACTTTGTTTGTTTGGTATGAGTGTCAAGAACTGCATATTACATAGGTTCGCCAGGTTGTGATTTTTCGAAATGTATATCTTTTAACACATCGTTTTTGAGGGGGGAGAGTTTTTAGGATAATCTTTTAATTGGATTGAAGGTGGCAAGTGCAGAACACATAGTAACTTGAATGAAGGCAGTGCAGTACTTTGTTTGTTTGGTATGAGTGTCAAGAACTGCATATTACATAGGTTCGCCAGGTTGAGATTTTTTGTTTTCCGGTGATCGAGTACTACCCAGTTATAATACCATTCAAAGTGGTGTCTGGAGAGGATTGGTTGGGAAGGGTAAATACAGAAAGAAAACCTAATACAAACTAGAAAACTCACGCACACGCAGGAGTCGAACCCCTGACCTCTTTCAGGAGAGGCCCGTGGCTCAACCACTGCACCAACATGTTGTTGACCGGGTACAAAATGCACTGCTTACTGTAAATAATGCAGTACCATGAGTGGCTTCTGGCTTGATGTGATTAACAAGTACTTCAAAATGCAGAAAATTACAAGTTTGGTACTCTCTCTGTTCCATTTTACATGTACCTTTCGTAAAAAACACACATATTAAGATAAAAGTTATTTGGATAAAATTTTCCAACTAATACCCTTATTTAATACATTGAAAAATGAGAATAGAGTTAAGTTTGAAAAAATCAAATTTTAAATATAATAAATGTAGGAATAATTTTGTAAAACTATCCTTAAATTTGCATTGAAAGAAGAAAAGAGACATGTAATTTGGGACAAATTTATTTTTCAAAAGGAACATGTATTTTGGGACGGAAGGAGAATTTTTGTCTTCGGATTCGGAAACAACCTAGTGCCGATTCAAGGGACACTATACCTATCTGTTCAGTTTGGAACCTTCCCGAAGCAAGTCACTCATATGGTAAAGTTCTACGTCATCAATACCCCATCTTCTTACAACATGATCCTTGGTCGTCCAGCGTTAACAAAACTCCGGGCAATAACCTCTACCCCTCATCTAAAGTTTAAATTTCCTACTCCCTCAGGAGTTGGGGAGGTCAAAGGGGACTCCGAAACCGCTAGTCGTTGTTACGGCCAGGCACTGGTCATGGCTGAAACTGACCCGGAGAACAAACGAAAAGCGTCCTTGTACCACAAGAACTTAAGCAGAAAGAAGCACAGAGCTTACTTCAAAAAGGAGTCCGGACATGAAGTCCAAAACATTGAAAGTATAGAAGCCCAGACAAAAGAAGAGCTGATTGCCAAAGCCAGAGATTATCTAGAAACAAACACCCAGGCCCGGGTTCAGCAATTTATGGCGAAGAAAGATTTGGGTAAAGTCGAGTCGGCAGTCGAAATCGAGATGGTCGAATTGGAAGAAGGTAACCCGGATCGAAAGATAAAGATAGGATCCGGACTGGACCCTACATTCAAGAAAAACCTGGTGTAACTCCTCAGGGATTATGCGGATGTCTTTGCCTGGAGTCCGGAGGAAATTCCCGGACTCGATGAATCGGTGGCCATGCACAGCCTGGATGTCAATCCTAACAGGAAGCCAGTAAAACAGAAAAGGAGGAACTTTGCTCCGGATCGGCAAAAGGTGATTGATGAAGAGGTTGAAAAGCTCCTTAAGGCAGGAATAATTTGTGAAATAAAGTATCCGGACTGGCTGGCCAACGTAGTCTTGGTTAAGAAACCAAACGGCAAATGGAGAATGTGTGTCGACTATACAGATTTGAATGCCGCGTGCCCCAAAGATCCATATCCTCTTCCCAGCATAGATCAACTCATCGACGCTACTGCGGGGCATGTGATGTTTAGCTTCATGGACGCGTTCTCCGGATACAACCAAATCAAGATGAATCCGACCGACATAGCCAAAACCGCCTTCATAACTCACAGAGCTGTTTACGCATACAAGTATATGCCGTTCGGATTAATGAACGCCGGGTCATCCTACCAAAGGGCAATGGTGGAGATTTTCAAAGATCAGCTAGGCCGGAACTTGGAGTCTTATGTGGATGATATGATAGCTAAGTCGAAAACGACGGAGGAACATGTTCCGGACTTACAAGAGTGTTTTGAAAATTTGAGGAAGCATGAGATGAAATTGAATCCGGAGAAGTGCACCTTCGGAGTAGTAGCTGGAAAATTTTTGGGATTCATGATCAGTCAAAGGGGAATCGAAGCCAATCCGGAAAAGATTAAGGCAATAATGGAGATGGAGCCGCCCCGGACTCAGAAAGAAATCTAGAAGCTGGCGGGCTCTTTAGCGGCTCTGAGGCGATTCATCCCAAAGCTGGCCGAACGATGCTTGCCCTTCTTCGAGCTTCTTAAAGGGGCGAAAAACAAAAGAGAAATTAACTGGAGTCCGGACTATCAGAAAGCCTTTGACTCTAAAAAGCAATTCCTGTCATCACCACCAATTCTATCAAAAGCTGAGTCAGGGGAAGCATTGTTTCTTTACTTAGCTGCAGGACCACAGGCTGTGGGGGCAGCCCTGATCAGGGAACATGAAGGGCAACAGAAACCAGTATATTATGTCAATCAAGTACTGAAAGATGTAGAGACCAGATACCCGAACTTGGAAAAATTTGCTTTTGCTCTGGTAACAGCTTCAAGAAAGCTAAGGCATTATTTCCAAGGAAGAGAAATCAAAGTCGTAACTGACCAGCCTCTGAGAAGGATAATTCATAAGACAGATGTGTCCGGCAGACTTGTAAATTGGGCTATCGAGTTAAGCCAGTTCCAACTCACATTCGTACCGCGCCACGAACGGCAATCAAAGCTCAAGTGTTAGCTGATTTCATTGTGGAATGTTCTTTCTGAGAAGGATAACTCACGTTTGTATGTTGACGGATCCTCAACAAGCGAGAGATTCGGGGCAGGGTTAGTTCTGAAAAGTCCTCATGGATTTCAGATACAGCAAGCTATAGCCTTCAAATTTTTAGCAACAAATAACCAGTCAGAATACGAGGCACTCTTGGCCAGACTCCGTTTGGCCAGATCCTTGAAGGTACAGAGCCTGAACGTTTATAGTGACTCCCAGATTGTGGTGAAGCAGACCAAGGGAGAATATATTGCCAAGGATCCAAGACTAGCTCAGTACCAGGCCCTGGTCAAAAGTTACCTGACTATGATCCCAAAGTTTGAAATGATTCAGATAAATAGAGAAGAAAATACAGAGGCCGATGCTTTGTCAAAGCTGGTGCAGAATGATGCCAAATTGGACAGCTCGGTTTACTTTGAGGAGATTGAGAAACCCACCATTGAAAATATCGAAGTAATGGAAATAGACGATCAACCTAATTGGATAACCCCTCTGATTTCGTATTTGGATAAAGGAGAATTGCCAGATGACAAGAATAAGGCTCAGAGACTCAAGGCTAAAGCTGCTAAGTTTTTCCTAGAAGAAGGACAACTCTATCGCAGAACGTTCTCCAGTCCGGTCCTGAAATGTATTGGTCCAGCCGAAGCAGAATACGGTCTACATGAGGTTCATGAAGGGATTTGTGGAGATCATTTATCTACAAAGGCCCTGGCTTACAAAATAATAAGGCAAGGCTATTACTGGCCCACGATTCACAATGATGCGGTAGAGTTTGTCAAAAAATGCAAGAATTGTCAGTTGTTCAGCAATGTGCAAAGACAGAGTCCGGTTATGCCTTCATCAGTCTTGTCTCCGGTGCCTTTTGCTATCTGGGGTATTGACATTGTTGGTCCATTTCCTCGGGCTAGGGGAGATCTCAGGTATTTATTGGTAGCCATCGATTACATGACTAAGTGGGCAGAAGCCAAAGCCATGAGAACTATAAATCAGCAAGACTGCATCCGGTTTATGGATAACATACTGATGAGGTTCGGGCTTCCGAAAGTTGTGGTCTCAGATAATGGACCTCAATTTGTCGGTTCAGATTTTGAGAACTACCTAAAGGAAAGGGGCATCAAACATAAGAAGTCGTCGGTGGCATATCCCCAAGGTAATGGACAAGTGGAAGTAACAAACAGAATTTTGCTAAGGGGGATAGAAAAGAGACTTCAAGAGTGCAAAAACAAGTGGCCCGAAGAACTTCCTAGTTCCTAATGTGCTCTGGGCATACAGGACTAGTCCCCGAACAAGTACTGGCGAAACACCCTTCAAGCTGGCTTATGGGACCGAAGCGATGCTCCCGATAGAAGTGGGTTCCCCCTCTCACAGGGCTATTAACTTTGAAGAAATCGCAAATGAGGAAGGGCTCCGAATCAATCTAGATCTGGTTGACGAGGTTAGGGACGAAGCAGTTGCGAGGATGGAAAAATATAAGGAGAAAACAAGAGAGTACTTTGGAAAAAAGGCAAGAGTCAAAAATTTTCAAGTCGGTGATCTAGTTTTGCGAGATACCGAGGCTTCGGACCCAACCAACACCGGAAAGCTCAAGCCAAAATGGGAGGGTCCGTATAAAGTCAAAGAAGTGCTTCGTCCTGGAACATACAAGCTGGTCAATATGGATGAGTCCGAGGTCCCCAACACATGGCATGGTCTCCGGCTAAGGAAATTCTACCAGTAAAAAGAAGGTCAAGGCCCGAGTAATCAATCAAGGAGCTACCTCTAAGCCCAGAAAAGTCTTCAACAGATAGATTAGCCACTGTAATGAAGCAAGAATAAGTTATTTGTAGTAGGAATGTTATGATTAATGAAAATAGGCCTTGCCTTGTTCTATTTATATTTCGTTGTAAGTTTATTGTATCACTCACAAACACAAGTCCCTGGTCCAAAGCCATAGGAAAAATTGGAACCAGGGCAAAAGCAGTATGCAACAACCCAGACTGGGGGCGAAAACGGAAATTTCTCTAAGTAACCCAAAGCTAAAAAGCTTTGAACTTAGCCAAAAAACAACCACTCTAGTCCGGATTTGTTCCTATGAAACAACCCGGACTGGGGGCGAAAACGAAAGAATTTCTCTAAGTAACCCAAAGCCATAAAACTTTGGACTTAGTTAAAAAACAACCACTCTAGTCCGGATTTGTTCCTATAAAACAACCCGGACTGGGGGCGAAAACGGAAATTTCTCCAAGTAACCCAAAGCTATAAAGCTTTGGACTTAGCTAAAAAACAACCACTCTAGTCCGGATTTGCTCCTATGAAACAACCCGAACTGGGGGCGAAAACGGAAATTTCTCTAAGTAACCCAAAGCTAAAAAGCTTTGGACTTAGCCAAAAAACAACCACACTGGTCCGGATTTGTTCCTATGAAACAACCCGGACTGGGGGCGAAAAAGAAAATTTCTCTGAGTAACTCAAAGCTATAAAGCTTTGGACTTAGCTAAAAACAAACACTCTAGTCTGGATAATTTCCTACAAAACACATCCAGACTAGGGGGCCATATCCAGTCCAAAGTCCGCATACTTTGAACTTACCTGGAAAACAACTACCCTAGTCCGGATTCTGTTCGACAAAGCATTTCCGAACTAGGAGCAAACACCATTTTTCCTAAGTAATTCAAAGCTATCAAACGTTGGAATTAGCTATTACTCTAGTTAAGACAAATCACTACTACGGATCCAGAGCTAGAGGCAAAAGGGATACAGATTCAGAAAAGACTACGCTAGAATTATTGTTTTGGTTCTATCCAAACAATGAAATCAAGCACAAAGATGCAACAAATTTAAAACGGACGCCAAAGAAAGAAAAGCAAATGATTATGGCTGTTTTTCAAGCCATTTTTATTGAGTAGGGGGAAGGGGAGGTACAACGGTTATCAAAATACAAAATATAAAAAGATTATATTTAAACGGCGGTAGCACCAGCACCTTCCCCGCCATTGCCAGGCCCGCGACGTCCCCTCCCAGCCTGACCTGCCACCATCCTGCGCAGAGCTTGAGCATCATCAATCCTTTTCAGGACTGCATCGATCTCGGCCATGGTTGTGGGGCCATCAAACACCATCCCATCTACTATAATTTTGTTGTTCTCATAGTCGTAAACGAGAGTTTTGGGATCCATGGGAGAAAAAGGGGAGAAGAGAAGAAAAGAGAACTGAGAAAGTTTTTTGCAAGAATGAAAAAGGAGAGGGGGTATCACGGATATTTATAGGAAGGAAGTGAGGAAGAGCTCCAAGCGTTTCCAATTATCAATGCATGGGAAACTGACAAGACATTAATGCTGGTCGACTAATGCAGGGACCAAGGTGTTTGACCCTGGAAACCACAATTTTCACCGAGTCCCTGGCTGAATTCAACAAAAAACGAGGTAAACCCAAAAAACTAAGAGAACAAAATCAATCCTCACCACCATCCGGACTCCATCTTTTGGGATTAAATCTAGACTGAAGGGCAAACCTTACGAAATCTCTATAAGTTACTCAGCGTCCTCAAATGTTGAACTTAAGAGAAAATACGTGAAGCTCTTACCACCAATCCGGACTTAATTTTTTATCTCGAATCCGGTCTGCGGGGTAAATTGTAGGAGATTCCTCTAAGTCACCTGAGGTTCTTAAACTTCGAATTTAAGAGAAGCAACAATATTGAAAGCAAAAAATGCAGAGCAACAGGAGTAAAAGAAATTGTAGAATATGCATCACAATATAGATAGAGTTCAACGAGGGACCGAACCAGCCATATGGTTCGAAACATCCCAGAGAAAATTCGACCACTAAAGTTGTAGTTCGAGATTACAACAAAGACATTAAAATGAAAAGGGGCTGAATAACTAGATGGCAGGAGGGTCTTCGACAGGAGGTACTTCGGTTGGAGGGTCCTGAGGGACGACGTCTTTGTTCGGAGACGGATCCCAGACGTCCTCTTCCCTCTCTTCTCCATCTTCATCATCCGAACCAGATTCCTCCCCGGAGTAGTAAGGTTCTGGATCTTCTCCGGTGGCAATGAAGTGTTGTTCCGCGGCAATGAAGAGAGGTTGGAACTCGTCCCAGCTAGCTGATGGGTTCTCCTTCAACAACTTGTGAGAAACGACCCAAGCACGGCAAATTTTAGAGGCGGCCTTTTTACCCAACTCCATATAGCACTCCTGGGAGTGGTGGAACTCATCCAGGATGGCAGCAGGTTCTTTATAGCTGGCAAACTTCGCCCAGAGATCCTCGAGTTCCTTCTCGGCGGTATTAGCACGAGCTTCCGCATCATCAGCCTTTTTCTGGAGGGTTACGAGCATCTCCTCGGACTCATTGGCCTTCAGCTGCAATTCTTCAACACTTTTCTCCAACTTGGAGTTGGCGTGATCCAAGTCGAAAATTTGAATGTCCTTCTGCTCCGAAGCGGAAATAGCAGCCCGAGCAGCTTCAACGGTCTCCAACTCCCTATTGCCCACCGCAAATAGCCCGGCCATCTCAGAACCCATCTAGAAAGATAAGATAAGTGCGTTAGAAAAGAATACGTTAAGCAAGGACGAAACTTAAAAAGGCAAGAAAATCTACCTTCAGCCAAGTATTCATCATCTCTTTGAACAAGGGGTTAAACCCCAAAGCCTGATAGCGCGCCCATTCCTCCTTATTGGGCAGATCTGCGATGAATTGGCTGCATTTCTCAGCCTCAATTAGCGGCTCATTCCCTGGATGGCTTGTCTGACTGGGACCGGAGACAGTTCCAAAAGTCTTAGCAACCTCTGGCGCAAAAGGAGTAGAGCCCGGGGCAGGAGTTCCAGATGGCTTCCCCCCGGTGAGATCCACAACCACATTTCCAACATCTCCTCCCCGAGCCCGTTTTGGTCTCCTTTCGAGCCCGCGTGACAATTCGTCTTCAACCTCGGGGGGATAGATTTACCTTCCAGATTGGCCCCGGACTTCGAATCCTGCTCAACACTCGCGTCCGTCTTGGAACCCTCCCCTTCGCCAGCGGTCCTCTTCTTTTTCCCTTTCTTCGAACGCTGATTCACTTTGTGTATGCCACCTATCCCCTGCATAGCTGTGGCCAGACATGCCGTTTCAGCATCCAGTGCCTTCATCCTCTCTTTATGGTAAGGGCTGTATTGAGGCAAACCTGAAAAGAAGACAGAGTAAAAAACAATCAGAACAATCGACAAAGGGAAAGATGAATTCAAGATATAAATGATTACACACTACTTACATCCAAAGGAATGTAATATTTCATGGTCCATGAAGGAATGCCGAGTTGTTGAAACCCCTAAAGCCCTACAGAAGTCATGAACCTTTATCTGGGCATTGCCTTTTAATTCATATTCTTGGAAGTTACGACAGGCCTCAACCCGGAATAGAGGCATATAGTCAATATCCTCGAACTGCAGAAAGGCCCACTCTTCATGCCAGCCCTTGAGGGAGGACATCATGGTGACAGGCATCACCCCTCCCTTCTTAAAACCACACCGTTGGTAATTGAACCAGAGCTCATACAAGGGCACTAAAGTTGACTTGACCAAAGGAAAAATATAATGGAAAAGCCTGAAAGTAGGAAGGAATCCTTTGACGTTACAAAAACCAAGGAACCACATGATCCACTTGACGGCATTCGGGGTGAGTTGAAACAAGGGGATTTCATATTGAAATTTGCAGAGGCACTTAATGAATTGGTGACAGTGAGGGTTGTATCCCGATCTAAGGTGCTCCAGAGAAACTCCTACCAACCCGTCCCCGGGCCTATGGTATATTCTTTCGTGGGGTTCGGGCCACCTCCAAACAACTTCATCGTCTAGATGAAAGCACGACCTAAAACACTCATCCAACTTGTCGGTATTGGCAATATCCAGCAAAATGGCCATGGGGGTGCTAGTTCCGGGGAGGTGTGATAATTCAGCGTCCATAGAGCACTTGTCATAAAAGACAGGACCCCCGGAAGACATTTTATACACCTCGGATAAGTTCCTGTAATAATATTCGTCTGGGACGGAAATATCTTTCTCAACAAAGAAGAATTGGACATTTTTCCAACGACCCTCGGACGTACTAAGGGTCTCCCCCGGGGAGAGTCGCAGGGTAGGGAGCTCGTCTAAAGTGGTCTTTGGGAGTTTCCTAGTTCTTTGGGTCATGGTAGATGAAGAGGAGGAACAAGATCTAGGCTCGGTAGAGAGGTCTGGGTCCGAGGAAGAGCTGGAAGGTATAAACGAAGATCGGGGTCGTTAGCCAATTGTTTCCTATACACCATAAAACACTATACTACCCCAGATCGCCCACCAACAGCGCAACCACGAGCCAAAAGACAGAAACAAAAAGAAAAACACAAATATCAGAAACACCCACACAAAACCGGAAATCAGAATCAAAGATCTGCGCAAATACACACACATATATATACACATATACAAAACAAAATATGAAACCCAGAAGTTTCAAAGCCCGGAAGTTTCGGATAACTTAGACAACCACCATAGTCCCAAAACCGAAGATTCAAAAACCAAAAGCCTCAAACAACCCAAAAGCGAAACAATCACTACAACCCTAAATCCCAGCAAATACAGCAACATGAACAATAAGCAGTTACACAAACAATGGCATATGAACAGTTGGAACAAAAATAGTATTGAATTATTCTACACAAAGTTCAAGTACAGGCAAGAAAAACAAAGAAATAAGGAGAACAAAACACTTACAATGCGGAAGAAGAAGCAGAAAAGCTCTCACCACCGATCAGCAACCAGGATTTCGAAGGAAAGAGGAGAACGAAAGAGGTATACAGTAAAAGTAAAAAAAAAGGGGAGAAACACAATTGAAATATACTTATAGAGGAGTCAAAATGAATGAAGGGAGGAGATTTGGCCACGTGGACGGCCAAGATGAACCTCGATTAAAACAAAAGAAAATGCCAGAAAAAGCAATCATGGCTGCACAGCGCTCGAGAAGAATGGACAAGCTCTGGATATTCGAAATATCAAAAAACACGTTGAGAAACATTACAAATCCATTAGCCTACAGCCCCGGATCACGTGCTCTACACACAATCCGGGCCTGGGAGGCAAGAGACATGGAATTTTTCTTCCAAGCCAATCATACGGGAACTACAGCCCCGGATCACGTGCTCTACACACAATCCGGGCCTGAGAGGCAAGAAATATGGAATTTTTCTTCCAAGCCAATCATACGGGAACTACAGCCCCGGATCACGTGCTCTACACACAATCCGGGCCTGGGAGGCAAGAAATATGGAATTTTTCTTCTCAGCTATTCAAAACAACGAGCATGGAAGTTAAGGCTACTACTCCCCCATCCAGACAAATCTGCATAGGGGAGTGGGGGAAAATGATAGGATACTCTGTGCAGGTAACCTGAAATACCGCCCGGGCCCACGACAGTTACCGAGTCCGGGACAACGCCATCGTTAGTCGGTCCGGACCCCTGAAGTAACCCCAGTACGGGGTAAGAGAGCACGTGGCATCTCATGGCTCCCGTCACCATCAAAGGGTCCCAACAAAAAATGACAGCTAATGATTACCAATAATGGACATAATCCAAGAGCGGGGATGTCACACTCAAAAAGGTGCCTGGCACACTTTCCCACAATTATTCTCCTGGACAGATGTGGGGCATCTAAGCATCCCAAGTGTCCTATCTCCCTTGGATTGGACGTTCATGATTAAAGGTACCAACCCCTACACCCTAATCCTGGGCCTATAAATAGACCCAGAAAAGAAGGTTTGGGGCTTACATTCTCTTTTTTACACACTCATGTACACACACCTTCTATAATTAGATACTCTAGTCCTTATCTTTTACTCTCCAAAGCCATCACTTATTCTCACGCCGGAGGCGCCACGGGGCTCGAACCCCCCTCCGGTGTTGTTTTGCAGACACCCAACCACCAGCTTCACCTCTGACCAGGCGTGGGAAAGGCGGAGGAGACACTAGATCGGGTCTTGGAGTTATCACATATGATGATGAAAAAATTAGCATACATGCAATGAATTATAGAAGAAAGTATGAATGGGTTCGGAAAGAAGATCAATGTTTTCCAAGAGTATAAATTTGACCATAATAATAACAGATGGTAACGTGTCAAATATTCCCTGAAAAGCGTACACTTCCTTAAAAATCGCCCAGATATACATATAGCAACATATAAATTCTAATCGTACCCACATATCCGAGTATATATATACAGGCAATTGCTCAAATGAGAATCACTCTTAAAATGAGAATTTAGTTCCCAAACCATATCGGATGATTGTTAAAAATAACCATTTTTTAAAACTTCATCATGAAAATACCCATTTTAAAAGTGGATGGTTATTTATAACAGTTGGGATACCCATTTATAAGTTGGGTATCTCATTTTATATAGGATACCCGTTTATAAGTTGGGTATCACAAATTTTTTATATTTTTAATTTTTTGGGATACCCATTTACGGGTTGGGTATCTTATAGGGATACCCATTTTTGAATTGGGTATCTTATACAAAATGTGAAACCCAATTACGAGTTGGGTATCCCATCGGGTAAAAATAACCATACACTTTGAAAATTGTTATTTTTGTCATTCTTAACTCAAAAATGGGTATTTTTAAAAGTTTTTCAAGCATATCACCAAAATGTAGCAGAATCACCAAATCGTTATAATTAATAAAAAAATTAAAAAAAATCAAATCAGTACATCCATCAGCATGATTCGGGAAAAAATATTTTCGAATGAATATTTTGAAAAAAAATATTTCCGAAAAAATATTTCAGAATAAATATTTGGAGAAAAAATATTTCCGAATAAATATTTCGGGAAAAAATATTTCTGAATGAATATTTTGGGAAAAATATTTCCGAATGAATATTTTGGGGAAAAAAAATTTCCGAATAATTTTTTTGGGAAAAAATATTTCCTAATAAATATTTCGGGAAAAAAAATTTCGAATAAATATTTTGGAAAAAAATATTTTCGAATAAATATTTTGGAAAAAAATATTTCCGAATAAATATTTGGGGAAAAAATATTTTCGAATGAATATTTCGGAAAAAAAATATTTACGAATAAATATTTCGGGAAAAAATATTTCTGAATAAATATTTTGGAAAAACTATTTCCGAATGAATATTTTGGGAAAAAATATTTCTGAATAAATATTTGGGGAAAAAATATTTCTGGATAAATGTTTTGGGAAAAAATATTTCCGAATAAATTAAACAAGAATTTGCTACTAATTTGCTTGATCAATAATAAGATACCTATAGATTTGAAGATGACAAAGATGGATGGGTATTTGGTGTTCTCTTGTTGGATAAAGATTTCGTACCTGCAAAAGACATGAGCTAGCAAATTGAAGAGAATTATTAACAGCACATAGCTAGATCAGAAAGCACAAAAGGCCGCCTTTGTAAGCATTAAAAGGACCAAAAAAATGTGCTAGAGAATAAACTTTATTTTATATTAAATGCATCAGCTATTAGCTACCCCTGTGCTTGGCTGTATAATTGTAACATGATGGTATAATAGGAGTACACATCCAAGCAACTACTAAATTACAACTTTGAAGAGAATTTAAGATAAAAACGCAAGCCCTGTGTATTGTGTCAAGTCCTGTGCTTTACGATTTTGGTCTTTCTGGCAATATTAGTTGTAAAATAGTATTTGTCAAAAGGTAAGTGAAGGAAAATGAAAAGAAGGTTACTTGCAATAGACCAGAGACAGAATGAAAAACCATAACCAGCAGTAGATATTCACTTTATATAGTTTACTATATATGACCCAAGACAAAATATTAGAACAATAGATTTGATTTCTCTTGTAAGAATTATCGGTAATAACTTATATAGAGCCAGTACATTGAATTGGAACATACAATATAGTTTTTACCTGAAATACACACCACAAAAAATGAATGCAGCTTGGGCACTAATTGTGGACAATCTATATACTAGGTAAATTGATTAACATTACAATGGTGAACAATATTAAATAGAGGTTCCTAAATCAAATAAGTACATCAATTAAATAAAAGGCAATCATACAAAAACACTGTGCTCTATCGAAGATAGAATATGCCCGCAAGTGCTTGTAAAGCATAAATAGGAACAATAAAATACTCTGTTTCTTAAGGATCAGGTATAATACCCATTTCAGATTTTTATTTCATTAATGAATTTTATAATTCAATAGCCATGTCAGATCAGGTATAATACCTGTTTCTTAAGCTCTTTCTACAAGAGCTTGACATATGATTGGGAAGAACATCTTGCAATTAATCAATATACATTTGAGAAATCAGTATACGTGTACGATCCATTTGAGAAATTTTTACCTTAAGGAGACACTTTGCATTATCTAATTTTATGCTTTCCAACTACAAATCCGGACTACCGCTTATGATATCCCTGCAACCACAACACATAAATATAATACGTCACATCAATCTAGACGAAACTTTCGTCTGTTCAATGAATGCATTGTGTTACAAGAACAGAAGATGCTCTGTGCTTGATAGTCGATATCACTGCACTATTAATTTTAATAACAAGACATATTTTTAAAAATAATACATAGTTCTAAATGAGTATAATGTAACCTTGCAACTTAACACTTGCATAGCCTTTAGCAAAACAGTACAAACATACAAATTCAGTGTACAGCAGAATATAAAACCACCAACACTGCAAAGGACGAAACCCGACAATATATCCTCTTCTTCAATCCCAGATAATCTGACCCGTAAATTCTCCCCGGGTCCAGCTCGCTTAACTTAATCCTCGTCATAATATATTGCAAACACTTTCACATGAGCCTGTAGATCAATAACTAAAAGTCAATCCTAGAATAACTGTCACTAAGTTTACGATAGGGGTAAAGATGTACCTTGTTTGGCATAATTATTAAGCCATCACCCTCGCTCACACTACCAGATTCTGATTTACCCATAACAACGGTATCCATATCTTTAAATATGTCCATAATAGGCAACTTACAAACAAATTGAAATGAGATAACGTAGACAGTCAACACATCAATAAGGATGTAACCGTAAATATTTCAAACTACAGCTAAATCATCAACAATTCAATTAACTGAGATATGTATAATCACAGCCCTGAAATGTGAACCAGATCCAAAACATCAAGAAGACCATGATCACCTTGAGTTAAGAGCATCTTGCATACCTAATTGGGGCATCTGGATCGCGAGGCACATATATATTTAAATGTGAACGCGTGCACATATATAAGCAATTGGTTTTTGAGATGGTCAATTATTTTGAAGCTCAAAATTGTTCAAGTAAATTAGCAGCTAAGCTCTGGTAAGTGGTCTGAATTGTTTTGTGTGACAAGTGTAAATTAGCACATCAAGACTAGTTGATTAACATCTACTAATTATTATTTTACATCAAAGAATAATAATATTACAAATTTCAAGCACGTTCTTATTAGCTAATTAAACTGGTGTACAGTGATATAATAGTTTTAATTTTCGTACTCGTTGCAAACAAATAGGACTGTGAATCATCATGTATATGCATTAGATACCAATGAGGAGGCCAGTACCAATTTTGAAATTTATATAAGCAAAAATAAATTTCATAGGTACTGGCTTCCCTTCCGAAGATTACATGATTAGTCCTATATGATTCCATATGATATAAATTTCTAAGAGCAACTTGAGAAACAGAAATAGGAAAAAGTATGCTTACAGATGCTTTGTCAAAGGTGCTGAGTCCTACCACTACACCATAAAATGCCTACGACCACATTTAGAGCCTGTGTTGCCATAGGATATGTTGCCTTTGCCATGCTTGTTTTTGGCTAAGACAACATTGTCATTTTTATGTTGCCTCAGATAGCAAAAATATGTTGCCATAGAATAAAAGTGTTTGCATGTTGCCGTAGGTATCAAATTGTGTTGCCATAATTTTTAAATGAACAAAATTTTACATTTTCTACTAATTAAAATAAAAATTTTAACCTTTTTTCACATGAAAATTAATTTATTTGAATAAAAATAAAGAAATTTTTATAAAAATCATGAATATGCCCAATAGAAGTGTATATTTCATTAAAAATATTAAAATGTCTTAAGGTGAATAATTTTATTTTTATATTCATTAAATATTGTTCAACAAAATTTTTAAAATAAATTTTGTTCTAAATATGTTTTAATATATTATTAAAATAAAAATAATTTTTTATATGATTAAAAATATTTGAATATATTACTACAAATTATGTAAAAGGATTTGAATACTTAATGAAAAATTAATCTGTTTTATCAAATAAATTAAAAATGAAAAATTAAATTATTTTTTCCTTCTAAAAGATTAAAAGATGAAAATTTGGAGAATTTGGTGAGCGGCAAAAAACCCGCCCAACCAATTCATTCCTTGTACCGCTCTTTAACTTGGTAAAAACAATCTCACTTCAGACAACTCTCTCTCGATCTCCTCTCTCTCAGGGCTGTTGCTGCTTGCGCACACACTCTATACTCACATTCACATTCACGCACATTCTCTATACCCTCTCCTCTCTTTCTCTCTCACATTCTCTAAACTCTCTGTATGCACATTTGTTGCATTTTTCGCAGCTTCAATGGTTCAATTTGGGTTCAATTGGTTCAATTTGGGCCTTTAATTTAGTATTTTATTTCACTAATTTGGGTCTTTTTTTTCTGTCTCTCAGGGTTGATTTCAAATTAGGGCTTCGAATGGGTCTCGTCAATTTGGGGCTTCAATCGGGTTCAATTTGGGGCTTCCAAATTAGGGTTACTCGTGTTCGATTTGGGCTTCGAGTTTAAGGTATATCTTATGTATTTGCTGTTTTGTGAGTATTTCATGTTTTAGTCGTGTTCGTTATTTGCAACTGCGTGTTTCTCTTCCTTTCAGGTGAAGTACTGTTCAGAGAACAATAAGCGTCTTATTCACTTCTCCACCTATGAAGTCTATGGGAAAACAATTGGTAGTTATCTTCCCAAAGACAGCCCCTTGCTAGGTGAGGCTTTGCTTTTTATATGTACATGATAATGGTCATTTTTTTTATTTTGAAGATTTCACATTATGCTCAAGCTAGTTATTAAATGTTCCTGCATATATATATATGTTTTACCATCCGCTAAGTTATCCCACCCATCATATGTTGTTATCTTATCATAGAAAGTGTTTTTGCTTAGATTTCTTAATATTAGCACATAATTAAGGATGGGTTGGATTAGCTAATAGCACTCCAACCTTTTGTAGTCAGGCTACAATGTTAGATCACATATTCGTTTGCCTAGTAGAATGTAGACAGAATGCAGAAACAAAAGATATTGCATCCAATATTATTCTCTTTAACTAGATGATATACCTCCCTCAAAAGAAAACTAGATCAGAAATCTGAAGTCACCATAAATTATATATATGGCACTAGCCTTTAATTACAAGTTCTGCTGTTGCGGTCAAATACTAATGTGTAAACTATAACTACATACTGATTACATAGTATTGCTGGTAAGTACTGTTTCCCAAATATAATTGGCTAGTTAATTGATATGAATATTTAAATGTTTCAAGTTTTGCAATTTCTGAAAAGATTCCATGTCTCCATTCTGTTAAAATGTTGTAGGATCATGCTTATTATATTCTGAAAGAGGATGACTCCCCTTGTAGAAAGAAGTTCTAACACATTAAGTTACATTGTTGTAACATTTAAAGTGCAACCAATCTTAAAATTAAAAAAGTGCTGGATGTTATGTTAAAATAAGAAAAAAAATCGTTTTGTATTAGTTGATCATGACTTTTAGTGCAACTATGCTTTAATAACAAGAAAGGAATTACCTTCCATCGGAGGATTTAGGCTTTGTCAGGATTACACATCTAATTAAGGTTAGGATTTTGTGAAGCATTGAAAAACTATATCATAATTTTTTTTTCAACTCTTAACACTGAGAAAGTAGAACAGTCTAAAAGGCAGGGCAGTGCGTGGAAGGCTAGTTATATAATTTTCCTTGTTAGCTAACCTGTTCATTCTGACTTAATGTTATCAGATACCTTGTTCCAGCTGACCTGACTGTTGGGCAATTTGTTTATGTGATTCGGAAAAGAATCAAACTAAGTGCTGAAAAAGCAATATTCATCTTTGTGGATAATGTGCTCCCACCCACAGGTAATTGCATTGCTAGTGCCACAGTAAGTTATATCACATCTGTGTTTTGTTTCAACTAGTTAAACTGTAATGTCTGTTATTGCAGGAGCAATAATGTCCAGCATATATGATGATAAGAAGGATGCAGATGGCTTTCTCTATGTCACATAAAAGTGACCAACAAGACTATAATAATGTCTGTTTTGTTTCTCAGGCGTATCCTGAGGCTGGTGAGCTCAATTTTACTTCTGAATTGTCACTCAATCAGTTGTTACTGTATTTTTTGATATTAAAATATTGTTACTATAAAGTAGGATTCTAGTTCTTATTAAGCACATAGAATGTCAGTTGTACATTGTCATTCAAGTTTACTTGGCACCCTTGTATTGGTTGTTCAGTATCTCAAAATAGTTCACGTCTGCTATATCATTTGTTCTCTGTTGTTTATCGAGAAATGTCGTTGATATCAAATTACTACTATTAGTTTAATTATAGTCCTGCTTTTACTGTATGTTATGCATTGCGATTGTAATTACTCTGTTCTAGTAAGAACTGGCATCATCATTGTAACTACTATAACTCGTTTTATTGTTATTTATAGTGATTATATTTAGCTTATGATTTTTTGTCTGTATTTGGTAGTCAGAAATGCTAGCAAAATCTTGCAATGTGAAAACACCACCTTACATACATGAATTGCTTCAAGGTTTTTGCACATTTAGTACTTCATAATTCATAAATTTTTAGGGTTGAATATACTTAAGCGGGTGTCAAAATCAGAAAGGTACTAATATGTCTTTTATTGCAGTGAATGTTTTCGCTTTGGGACTGGCTAATGTTATCGGATGACTATTCATCATTGGTCACACCGTGAGTAAATGTTAGCAGATATATATTGTTAATTTGATAATCCTAACAGTTCAAGTTGTTATTCAATTTGAGTAGACTAATAATTTGATATCCTGCAAGTAGTAGTACTATATGATTCAGAACATTATCTATGTATCTTACTAATAAAATAAAGGTGTACAGACTATCAACAGTTGATTGGTTTATGTTTAAACACGTTTGGAAACATTTTTAGTTAGTTTTTCATTAACGTGAATTTGAATGTGGATCTGCACAATTTGTGCCTTGATATATTAATGTATGTTAAATTTTATATTGGCTTCATGTATCCTGTGAACTGTTATTATTTATGATATTTTGAGCCTTTATCAGGGCTGAAGTTGAAAGGCTAGAAGCCAGTAGAGCCGAGTTACTACATAAGATCGAGAAGGAGGTATGTAATGTAGCCTTGTTACCCTATTCCAAACTTTATACTTTATATGTTGAACAATTGTCATGTATCATTTTATTAATTTTGTTTCTTCTGCACTGCACTACAGGAAAAAGCAAATGCAGTTCTATATGAAAAATTGAAGAAACACAAGAATTCTTTACATGAACAACGGCTAATACTTGAGCAAGATGTATGTGTGAGGGTGCCTCTTCCAGTCTACATAAATTCATTTACTCTTCCAGAACATATAGTTTTTTATATATGTTATAAAAGAACAAAATCTATAGCCATTTCAATTTTATTAAAATAAAAGACATGGCTAATCTTCACCGAATGATTTTTAGAATAGTTTTCCTTTTTTGCTAAATGATTTTGAATACAGTTTCTAAAGCACCTACTTGAATTTCTTCTCTGTTGTATTTTGATGTAGATATCAACACCATGTTAGATTTCATTTGTATTGTCTAACCATATATTTCTGCATTAGCAATTCTGAGAATGTTGATGTTAGCCTTAAGTTGAATTGTTATAGTGGAGTCTACTTCCATCCAAAAATACTGCCCAGGTTGACTATAAACTCTGTCTTGATAGGTGGAAAGACTCCACGAACAGTTGCAGCAGGAGAGGGACTTGAGGGCTGCACTGGAAGCTGGACTGGAAGTGTCTGAGGGTGCCTCCTCTGGTGATGATAAGGTCAGTTTCTGTACAGTGACCATCATTCAGGAACTATACTAGTCAGTATACTGAATGGTAGTTTTTAAGGTCAAGGAGGAGATTGAAGATATTTCAGGAGCAAAGACAAATGCTACCATTAGGAGCCAGGACGCTGATGATCCCAAACCACAACTTAATCAACAGGAATCTAGATTATTCTGATTGTAGTGAATCTAGATTATGTAGTATGGATTATTCTGATTGTTTGTTGTATTGATTTGGTATTTTGTGAATGCATATTTTAATATATTTGATTTTCTGGTGGAAATAGAAAAGTGTTGCCATTGATGGTATAAAATGTTGGCAAAAGGAAAATTAATGTTAACAAAAGTTACTAGAAAATGTTGCTATAGGCTAAAATTTGTGTTGCCATAAAAATGGGTCCCACAATGGGCCCCACAGTGGGTCCCATAAGTGGGCCCACAGTGGGTCCCAAAAGTGGGCCCCACTATGGGTCCTAAAAGTGGGCCCAACTGGGGGGTCCACTGGTGGGACCCAATATTTTTTAAAAAAATATTACATAAAGGCAACATAATATTATGTTACTAAAGACTACTAGTAATGTTGCAAAAGAAGTCTACGCCAACATTAAAAATGATGTTGCCATAGAGAATAAGAATGTTGCCATTGACCCCCAAAGGCAACGGCAAAAATGGCAACATCAGCAAAATGTTGCCTTGGGGGTTTTTTGCCCCTACAGCAACATATTTCGGGCCTACGCCAACACTTTTTTGGTGTTGCCGTAGGCCTTTTATGGTGTAGTGTACCCTGACAGCAACAACAGGAAGACCCTGAATATATTATAAGAGAATTAGAGAACTAGGCTTGTAATTTCTTATTTCTAGAATACCACAGCAATCTCACCGGAGAATTCAAGTATGCAGCGTAATGAAAGTGAGTGGAGAAAGTAAGAATAAAGCTTTGATTAGGGATACGTATTAATGTGCAGCAATTAGTGAGAGTCAGCGATTAGTAAGAATAAAGCTTCGATTAGCGATTAGCATCGAGCAATCATGAATAAATAAACCTTGTAGTTCTGACAACAATCATGAAATCTCAACTTTGTATCACTTGTACGACTTTCACTACTAACTGCAAAAGCTCGATGATGTCCTGATCCAAGGTCTCCACTACCCCCAAAAAGCCCCAAACCAAATGCCACAGCACCAGCTGACGCTCGAGGAATCTATCACATAGTTAATTATAAACATACCAAGGTTTAGTAACAATAAAAATAAATAAAAAGTTTGATGAAACAACTCGATAATTATAAACTTACAAATAAGACAGCCCACCAAGAAACAACATTATGTGCCAAGTACTTTGTCTTAAGCTAAACGTATCCAAAAGAAAATCAAACAAAGTATAAAGGAATGAAGCATTTACAGCATCAGTTATATCCCTCACTAGCACACCTAGGGGAACAATCATGTGATAAAATAAACTTCTTATATTAATATAGTAACCTATTTCTACGCACTAAAAATTATTAAGAATTATATGAATGCAGTTGCACTTCTTCTCCAATTGATTATATAGCACCTAAATTAGTAAAACATCTGCAATCAAAACCGAAATTAGGATTGTAAATGACCTGTGATGCCCCCAAATCCGAGGTCAGAGATTCAGGTCGTCACATCACCATCCAACCATATCATACCTGTATTAACTTTACAACTCAACAATACATCCATCCAGACCTCAATCTTACGCACATACAAGTTAGAGCCTCAGAAACGATAATCAAAAGTAACATTAAATATTACAATTCATCTGTACAATCCAGAATCTTACGCACTTCCACTTATACAACTACACTTGAAGACAAGTCTTACTATTACAGTTGAAAACCTATCAGACTTACTCTGTAGTATTTTTCAGGAACTAAATCACCACCGGGGTAAATCTCCTACTCCTCTTCAGCTGGTGCGGAGTTAACCGACCAAGTTCTTCTCTTTCTGAAAAGTTTTTATAAAGCAAGAATGAGCTACATAATGCTCAGCAAGTTCACCATTTTAGAAAATGATAAAGTGGTTTATTTTGAAAGCGTTCCCAACTGTATGGGTGTATATCTCAGATTACAAAAATAACTCGACAATATATATGTCCGAGTTTGAATAAAACATTTATACTCACTAAGGAGCTTTAAGAATAACATATGAATCCTTTACAAGGTTCTCATTTCAATATATCTCAAGTTTGAATATATATGTATATAAGCATATCATTTTCGGCAAAACACTCTACGGTTATCATACTGTACAGGGAATACGTTATTGCAAAACCTCTTTACTTCCATTAGCTTAGGAGGTTTCTCATTCAAAAGCATTTCATTCTTTTGAAATAATTGCAAGAGTGCACTAACACGTGCTAATCTTTATAGAAAATCTTGCAGTTCTAGATACTGCACAATATCAATATTTTCTCATCAAAAACCACACTATCGGCAACTTGGCACTTAGGCCCAAGAAGCAGTGTTTGAGTATTTTTCCAAAGTGGAGGATGGGACTGGAAGAAAACATGAAAACCTGACAAGGATTGACGATGATCAGTCGCCACATCCAAGTCCAATAATCCGCGGGTCTTCTCTACCGGTAGAAGGATAGAAACTACATCCGTAACTATCCTCGGGTGAAAACTACATCCGTAATCACCCTCGATGAAAACTACATCCGTAATCATCCTTCGGCAACACCTGGGCCGGAATAATAATTGATGGGCCGCCTGGCTCACGGCCGCTTACACATCCCGGGAATCGTTCGTCAACGATTCCCACACCTGCCAGAGTCCCCTTTTTCTTTTCTTTTCAAAATCATTTTGATAGAAAACTTGAGTAGTTGAAGTTCGACCTCAGTCGTTCGATAATTCTTGAAAAACGTACAAGAAGCAAATGCTGACCGGGGGTTTTCAAAAAATGTTTTGGGTCCGAAAGAGTTCAAGTTTGAAAACGCTGAAGGTATCTTGGATTAGTTTTGTCTTTAAAATAATGAACGATAATTAATAAATAATATTTTTAGATTTAATATATAAACAATTAGTAAAATAATTATTTAATTAAAATAAGCTTTCAATCCAAGATAGATATTTTTGAGTATTTTTAACAACGTAAAAATAATAAATACGTAAGTATACGATACTTCCCGAATGACCTCTCGGGTTTTTGTAATTTAATCATGATACAATAATATACCGCTCCCCGGTCAATAGTATATTTGGACCGCTACGACCTCTATTGCTAGAGTCGTTGTCCGAAGAAACATTTTCATTCTAAGTTCAAGGGTGTACAAACACATATGCATATATCTCAAACTTCAACATAATCTCATAAAACATACGCATATAATACGTTCGGAACTACAAACACAACAGTGAAAAATCCTTATATATAAGTTTTGAAAAGTAAACTTGCATGGGTAAAATCAAGAATATAATCTTTTGAAATTAAATACTTAGGGTTGGAAAACTTGCCTTGGTTGGGTTGGGGTGGTCGAGCGTGCGAATTCGAACGATCTATACATAAGCAATAATCGTTCGTTAGTACCTTAACAATTTCTTTCTAATTACGGGGTTTTAAGGGGATACGAGATTAACTTAACGACTTCGTCTTATGACTCCCTAGCCTCACTATAGGTCCATGACATCACTCGTTTACGCTCGTCACTTACTCGACTTAATTTAGTTACCACGTTTGAACCATAACCATTACTTCTAGAATTATGCTCCACTAACGACTTTTTCCCTTGCGCGAAATTTACTCTAGCATTTTTATAAAATTCAAAAATTCGTATTTTAATCCAATTCTTTTTGGGTAGCCTTCACCACTGTGTTTCCTAGCTTCTCTAATTTTTCCATGATCCCAAATATTTGTTTTAGGTGTTTAAACAAGGTTCACAAGGGGGTCACTTTATGCAGTCCATAGTCCAGAAACAACATTCACTCCTCCGGCCATAACTAAAAATCCACACATCACCTAGCTATGAATCTTACATATCCAGAAACTACATTCAATTATCTTTCCAACAATATAAGGTAGGACATCAGGGGACATCATTTGGGTGTTCAAAATCGTGCTACAACACAGATCAAAGTTCCTGGACAAAATCAGCAAGCTCAATTCACTTAGATCAACCATTTTTCATGCTTCCATAGCATAAACACCACTTAAAACACTTAGATCATGACTCATAACACTCATGGAGATATATATGTTCACCATAGTCATAAAATTCACCATCTCAACATCAAAACCCAAGATCCATGTTATCCAATACATATACATTCAAGATAACCCCTAAAATGCATGGATCTACTACCATACTACATGAACAACACATAACCAAGGGTGGTTTGAGATTTCATACCTTCTCGAGCTCCTAGAGACCTTGAACAATATTTATACAACTTAAAATCACCTTAGATGGCCTCCTACAACACTCACAATGCAAGATCTAAAAGATAGCAAACTTATGTTAACATTTCTCTAAACTTCCAACAATTATAACTCAAGAACCAATGGATGGAAGGCTTTGAAATTGATACCATACCTCTACTATGATGCAAGGAAGCCCTAGGAAGGTTGTAGATGGAGAAATCTTGGAGAGAAAATCTCTCCCTCTCTCCCAAGGTGGTTCGGCCGAGAGCTTTTCAAAGGGGGGGGGGAGAGTGTCTTTGCTTTGTTTTGTTTTGGAATGGTAAAAAGGAAATGCTAGAATGACTTGTATTATTAAGGAGTAGTCACATGTTGCCAAGCTAGCCTAGGTTGCATCCATGCCCTATTGTCCCCTAAGTACATCACCCATCATGCTAGTCACTATTCACTTTTGCTTTTATGTTTTCTAGTTCCTTTTTCTAACTATCTAGTTACATGGCACTTGCATGTAATTCCTTCCCTTGTAATATTATTCTCCCACCAATGCTTGTTATTTAATCCTTAATTCGTATCATATCTTAATTAATCTCTCGTAATAATATTTTGTCGCGTAGAGATTTCCCTTATAATTCCTTAAGTACTAATTGTGTAAATTCCTCTAATGTCCATAATTCCTTGTCATAATCCTTAATAAATCTTTTAACACTCTAATCATTCTCAAATCCCAACTTTTATAAATCTCACTAACAATACGACTCTTGCCTTCACAATCCCCCTTTTTATCTTACATAGTGAATACAACAACATAGTTTCTCAGACAATCAATTATATTAATCAACAGGGATGACCAGAAAGGTTCCACATTGACATTGCCACAAGATATTAAATAAAATAAAATATTACCAAAAATTAGGGTTCTTACAGCCTCCCCTCCTTAAATGGATTCCGTCCCGGAATCAGGTTGAAAACAGTTGGGGGTGCTTTTCACGCATTGCGCTTTCTAGTTCCCATGTTGATTCTTCGACATTCTGGTTCCTCCACAAGACTCTCACTAGTTTGACAACCTTGTTCCTCAACACCTGTTCTTTTCTATCCATGATTTCTACGGGTTGCTCCACATATGTTAAGTCTGGTTGTAGGTCCACTTGGTCGTACTCTATCACATGCCGATGATCGGTGTGGTAGGGTCGTAACATAGACACATGAAACGCATTATGAATTTGCTGCAAGCTTGGGGGCAAGGCTACTCGTAGGCTAACTTCCCAATACGCCTCAAAATCTCAAAAGGTCCAATAACCTCAGACTTAGCTTCCCTTTCTTACCAAACCGTCTCAACCCTTCTCAGGGGGATACCTTTAGCATCACGAAGTCTCCCACCTCATACTCCTTTGATATCTCATAAAATTTGACCATTCGAAATAATGGGTTTTGTAAAAACTAAGGACTTTTACATATACTCGTCTGCACCGTAAAGGCGTAATATCAATTCGAAATCTTCATTTAATAATTCGTACATATCGTGATTGCAAAAATTTCTCATCCACCCATAAAATTAATTTTCATCCAGGTTCGAATATTCATGAAAATTAGGGTTATTGCAGTCTCACCAACGCTTTAATGTTGCTTCTCAACGCATGCTCTCCTCGACCTGTATTCCTTATCGGTTGTTCTATGAATGAAAATTGTTATCCCACTACTTATACGTTACTCTTCTACCTTGTTCATAGTATCCGTGTTGAGTCCTTGTATCGTTGGGCCGTGAATACTTTGTGGTCGTGTTCTATAATCTGAGACAACGTCATTACGCACGGTATTCCTCATTTTCCTTGGCTTGATTAGCACGCATATGTTGCCTCCCGTCGGTCGTTACCACTTGCTGTGGATACTATATAGTCTTCGGTATACGTCGAACCAGTTCAGCTACTATATCCCTCGTTCATTGACTTCTTCGTAACGCAAGAAAAGCGAAACTTCTTCTCTCGTAGTACGCTTTACAAGAGACGGACTTGCGTTCGCATGGTGACGATCGTGATAACAACGTTCATTTCATGGACAAGTTTTTATTCTCGACTGCCCCGTGAAATCTAAGGCACGACACTAAATATAAATTCGATCGTCTGGATAATTCTTCGTCCCTGTCCATCAACCACAGGTCAAATTAGTACATACGCTCAATCTTCTTTGTTAATTATACTTGAAAGCACCTTCAATATTCGAAGTCTAACCTTAAGTCTCTATCTGACGTAATCACTGCAGAATTTTTATATTGCACCACCATCTCTTCCGTATATAAATCGATAATCTTCTAAATGGAAAGTCTCTCGTAGGTAAATCACTTGGTCCAGCAATTATAAGTCAACTAGGGCCATCTCTTGGCTCGGTCTTCGGCGACCTACTCATGAAATTCATTATAATTCTGTCCACGTTCAAGATTTTTCTACGGGCGGAATTGATCCACTAGATCCCTATCATTCTGCTTTTGACATGTCGCGTTTGTACTTAATAGTTTGCCAATACCATTTTCCACCTCCGTTTGCCAAACATTCTCTTAATTCTCTATACATCTTTGTCCTTCCCCATAATTTACTCATTTTCCTCTAACATTAATCTTTATTGTATATACTCTATTTTCTTGGTCAATACTGACCGAATTCCAATTTCGAATAATCCCTTCTATAGGTATCGGTCACCACACTGGCCTTTCCTGGGAAATAACAAATTTCTCCATTATACTCCCTGCTCCCTTTCGTCACCTTCTATTTCTTATGTTTAGTTCTAATATGAAGATATACTTATGGCACTTGTGGAAAACTTTCACACTTTTCTCATAAGGTTAACGTCTCAGTTTTATGCGTGAACGCTATCATGACTAATCCCCGACTCACGGTTAGTATATCCTATCCCGCAACCTTTATGTTGTTTAGAAGTATAGGCTATCATCCCCTTTCTACTGCACCAGCACACCTCTTAAACTCTTGAAAGACGCATCATCGTGACTCTTAAAGTCCTCTTTTTTTTATCATCAAGTATAGCTAACAACGAGGTTGTTGCTAAAATCTCATTTCATTCCAAAACTTTGTTCATTAATCCATAAAGGCTTCTAACTCATTAGTCAATCCACATGATACTACCAGAATTTATAATGTTTACATTAATGCGAAATGCCGACTTTGGTGCAGTACAGAGGTCGATCTGGAGTTGGTGAAACCTTCTCTTTAACCTTATCTTTGAAAAACAACTACGCACTTTAACTAGTCAACAATTCCTCCATTTCCGATAAGGGTTTCAGTTCTCGATGGTATAGGTAAGATGTCATGCGCTCGTCCTCTTTCACAACTGGCGCCAATCAGCCTGAGGCCTGTATGCTGCTGCGATTCCCAATAAACTTGATTAGGTGGTAATCTCGAAGGATCATTGGGATATATCCATGCATCCATTTGCTATTAAGGGCCTTTTAAACATTATGTCTCGCTATGTGCATCACTCCCTTTTAGCTAAGTAAAGCTTCACATTCTTGCCACGATATTTCTTCCTTTCTTGTCTGTCTCACTTCCATGTTAGTTTCCTCTAAGGATATGTCTTACATCATAATCGATTTGAATTTCTTGGATCAGGAAAAGGCTTGGTAACTCCAGAATTCATTACTATAACATCCTGACAACGGTTGGTAGGAACGTACTCCCAACCACCTCATCATTTCCTATAACTTTCCTCACACTAATATTAAAGGTCTTGTGGTATGCCCCGACATGTTATCCTACTTTAAATAATCACTCGGCATAACGCTCTGGCTGCACAATTACAACATTTGGTTTCTGATCTCAAATTGGTGCAACGGTTCACAATTGTACCTCCCGTTCACCTTAGAGTAATCGCTTTTGAAAGGAATGGTTTCAAAATAACAAGGTCCAATAGATAATTTCAATAAGAATTCCACATTGGATGTTCCAAGAATGTTGATGGTTCCAAATACTAGGAGTCTCGATTTTTCGGAGATGTAAGGATGGACAAAAAGAATACAACAAGGTTTATTCCTTCATGTCCTGATAATCTGGTAATGTGATATCATAGAGAATGTTGCACGAGGGCAATGATTGTTGGATACAAAAGTCATAAAGACGGTCTTTATACAATTCTTACATCTGGTTAATACTTTTCCTCTTGAAAAATAAGAGGAAATCTAAAGTCGCATTGATGAAGGTCAGCCAATAGAAAGAAATTCTACTCCATGACAATTAAAGATTGAAGTAGTTTGTCATTCAAGTAATCAATGGTTTCAATGAATTCTCGTTGTATGAATGAAAGAATAAAATATTCAAGTGATATAAAGTCTGATACGAAGATGGGTAAGAGTTCAAGTCGAGTGGGCGACCTCACTAGGTCTCAATCAAGTTATTCGTCAAAACTTTCATCATCATACTTTACCACATGCAAAATGCATTGCGGAATGAATTAAATTGGGAGTTGGACCAGTGGAACAATAACTAGTCCTTTTCAAGAAACACTAGAAACTAGCGAGACAAAATTTGCTAATTCACCCGTTTGAGAAATCACCACCAGCTAGGACAATTAGCTAGGTGTTCTTCACAACATTACAATTTTGAGTAGTTAGAACAATCAACTAGTCATTCATATTGACATAACGACTAGCCAGTTTCAATTGGATAGAACGGAATTTCAACATCGTAGCCATTGAAGAAACTTTAGGCTACTCGGACAACGAATGGAAATAAGAAGTTATTAAGTTTGGAAAAAAAAAAAACTATAAAATCTGAAGAGAATGTTCTAGGTATCGGAACAATCGATAACCTCTCATCAAATATTACTTATCAGTGAAACGGTCCACCCAAGGGTGCCGCCGTACACATGCTTTATCAGATCCGACAATAGAATTAAATTCGGAATACCAATATCAGAATGATATCCTTACTATGATTTCAACGTAAGACGCACAATCTCATTTTAAATAGGAGAAAGGACTCATGAGGAATATCTGGATGTTAGATCATCCCTGTTCTCAACAAGTGGATAAATATTTATGGGCTCGACTGAAGAATGCAAGTATGAAAGAAGTAGTCAAATATCAATATTCGTTTAGGAATATTCATTGATTAATTAAGGAAACGATTGTTGAACATTCCTTGGATAATTGAAAGGAAGTGTAAATAGTCCTGAGCAGAACGAAATAATTATAAACTTCAAATAGAATACTCGGGGGTCAAATAAGATACTTTGGATGAGTCCTGGTTTAGAGAAAGTATATCACTGGTGGTTATTCCACAAGTTTGAAGTAGAAAGCTAGAAGGATTACCTGATATAAACTAATCGAGGTAACGTGGTTAGTGAACAGTTTAAAATGAAGTAGTGCACCAGCCGGTAGTTACCAAAATAAGTTAATAATCATTCGTGCATCTCATTATCACCACTATGAGGGTAACTCCATCTCTTCGTCTTCGTAATACAAGACACCAACTAGTGTGTCTCTCAATCATCATCTTAAAGTCATTTATCGAGTTGGGGTTTCACAAATATATCTATCATTTCCGTGCTTTATCTTGAAGACCAAACTTCACATCATTTCAGGGACACCTGCTAAGTCCATAGGGTCCTACTTCATGCCTTCTGACATGAATCACAAGTGGCCAGTTCCCCCTGGGAACAGATCAAAGAGATCTCTCAGGGATCTCAATGCAGTCCATAGGTTCAGTGGCGGTGTGTGTGCACGTGAACATACGTTACCAGCAATATATAGGTTTACAAGTATATATGCGTAGTCTCTGCTAAAATTTCTATCAAATAATTCCAGTATGGACTCACTGGTCTCTTCCTTTGGTAGACTCTGAGATCACTGTATCGCTCGTTGCAACCATATTCAACTTCACTAGAGTCGCTTTGTTAATTCTGCTTGTTTGTTCTCTAAGTTGAACTACTATGCTCTAGCGTCCGAATCATGCGTGGAATTATCTAGCACGCTCGTCTTATGATAACATTCTCGTATAACACATGTAAAATTTGCCATCAAGGGTAATGGAATCCACAACGACATAGTGACCATCCTTCAAGGAAACCCGTTACTTATCGAAAATCGGATCTTATAACCAAAGTAAAAGACTTTCATTAATCCAAGTACTAAGTACTCCTAATTATGTAGGGAAGTCCAAACTTCTTGATTCTTAAAATGCCGCCTCCCAAACTGTGGAGGACTATGGGCCACAAAATTTATGTCAGCCTAGTCATCCGATTATATTGGCAATATCGCCTCTACCTCAGCTGCTCTTAAGATTTCGCTCTGCTTTCTACATTATTACTTATGATAGGTCATGTACGACTCTCAAACCTTTATTCATCATTCTGAAGGTCTCTAAGGATTCTATCGACCCTAGTATAATACCTCCAGTAACACTCCGGCCCATTCTACTCACCGGAAGACCCTGAATATATTATAAGAGAATTAGAGAACTAGGCTTGTAATTTCTTATTTCTAGAATACCACAGCAATCTCACCGGAGAATTCAAGTATGCAGCGTAATGAAAGTGAGTGGAGAAAGTAAGAATAAAGCTTTGAGTAGGGATACGTATTAATGGGCAGCAATTAGTGAGAGTCAGCGATTAGTAAGAATAAAGCTTCGATTAACGATTAGCATCGAGCAATCATGAATAAATAAACCTTGTAGTTCTGACAACAATCATGAAATCTCAACTTTGTATCACTTGTACGACTTTCACTACTAACTGCAAAAGCTCGATGATGTCCTGATCCAAGGTCTCCACTACCCCCAAAAAGCCCCAAACCAAATGCCACAGCACCAGCTGACGCTCGAGGAATCTATCACATAGTTAATTATAAACATACCAAGGTTTAGTAACAATAAAAATAAATAAAAAGTTTGATGAAACAACTCGATAATTATAAACTTACAAATAAGACAGCCCACCAAGAAACAACATTATGTGCCAAGTACTTTGTCTTAAGCTAAACGTATCCAAAAGAAAATCAAACAAAGTATAAAGGAATGAAGCATTTACAGCATCAGTTATATCCCTCACTAGCACACCTAGGGGAACAATCATGTGATAAAATAAACTTCTTATATTAATATAGTAACCTATTTCTACGCACTAAAAATTATTAAGAATTATATGAATGCAGTTGCACTTCTTCTCCAATTGATTATATAGCACCTAAATTAGTAAAACATCTGCAATCAAAACCGAAATTAGGATTGTAAATGACCTGTGATGCCCCCAAATCCGAGGTCAGAGATTCAGGTCGTCACATCACCATCCAACCATATCATACCTGTATTAACTTTACAACTCAACAATACATCCATCCAGACCTCAATCTTACGCACATACAAGTTAGAGCCTCAGAAACGATAATCAAAAGTAACACTAAATATTACAATTCATCTGTACAATCCAGAATCTTACGCACTTCCACTTATACAACTACACTTGAAGACAAGTCTTACTATTACAGTTGAAAACCTATCAGACTTACTCTGTAGTATTTTTCAGGAACTAAATCACCACCGGGGTAAATCTCCTACTCCTCTTCAGCTGGTGCGGAGTTAACCGACCAAGTTCTTCTCTTTCTGAAAAGTTTTTATAAAGCAAGAATGAGCTACATAATGCTCAGCAAGTTCACCATTTTAGAAAATGATAAAGTGGTTTATTTTGAAAGCGTTCCCAACTGTATGGGTGTATATCTCAGATTACAAAAATAACTCGACAATATATATGTCCGAGTTTGAATAAAACATTTATACTCACTAAGGAGCTTTAAGAATAACATATGAATCCTTTACAAGGTTCTCATTTCAATATATCTCAAGTTTGAATATATATGTATATAAGCATATCATTTTCGGCAAAACACTCTACGGTTATCATACTGTACAGGGAATACGTTATTGCAAAACCTCTTTACTTCCATTAGCTTAGGAGGTTTCTCATTCAAAAGCATTTCATTCTTTTGAAATAATTGCAAGAGTGCACTAACACGTGCTAATCTTTATAGAAAATCTTGCAGTTCTAGATACTGCACAATATCAATATTTTCTCATCAAAAACCACACTATCGGCAACTTGGCACTTAGGCCCAAGAAGCAGTGTTTGAGTATTTTTCCAAAGTGGAGGATGGGACTGGAAGAAAACATGAAAACCTGACAAGGATTGACGATGATCAGTCGCCACATCCAAGTCCAATAATCCGCGGGTCTTCTCTACCGGTAGAAGGATAGAAACTACATCCGTAACTATCCTCGGGTGAAAACTACATCCGTAATCACCCTCGATGAAAACTACATCCGTAATCATCCTTCGGCAACACCTGGGCCGGAATAATAATTGATGGGCCGCCTGGCTCACGGCCGCTTACACATCCCGGGAATCGTTCGTCAACGATTCCCACACCTGCCAGAGTCCCCTTTTTCTTTTCTTTTCAAAATCATTTTGATAGAAAACTTGAGTAGTTGAAGTTCGACCTCAGTCGTTCGATAATTCTTGAAAAACGTACAAGAAGCAAATGCTGACCGGGGGTTTTCAAAAAATGTTTTGGGTCCGAAAGAGTTCAAGTTTGAAAACGCTGAAGGTATCTTGGATTAGTTTTGTCTTTAAAATAATGAACGATAATTAATAAATAATATTTTTAGATTTAATATATAAACAATTAGTAAAATAATTATTTAATTAAAATAAGCTTTCAATCCAAGATAGATATTTTTGAGTATTTTTAACAACGTAAAAATAATAAATACGTAAGTATACGATACTTCCCGAATGACCTCTCGGGTTTTTGTAATTTAATCATGATACAATAATATACCGCTCCCCGGTCAATAGTATATTTGGACCGCTACGACCTCTATTGCTAGAGTCGTTGTCCGAAGAAACATTTTCATTCTAAGTTCAAGGGTGTACAAACACATATGCATATATCTCAAACTTCAACATAATCTCATAAAACATACGCATATAATACGTTCGGAACTACAAACACAACAGTGAAAAATCCTTATATATAAGTTTTGAAAAGTAAACTTGCATGGGTAAAATCAAGAATATAATCTTTTGAAATTAAATACTTAGGGTTGGAAAACTTGCCTTGGTTGGGTTGGGGTGGTCGAGCGTGCGAATTCGAACGATCTATACATAAGCAATAATCGTTCGTTAGTACCTTAACAATTTCTTTCTAATTACGGGGTTTTAAGGGGATACGAGATTAACTTAACGACTTCGTCTTATGACTCCCTAGCCTCACTATAGGTCCATGACATCACTCGTTTACGCTCGTCACTTACTCGACTTAATTTAGTTACCACGTTTGAACCATAACCATTACTTCTAGAATTATGCTCCACTAACGACTTTTTCCCTTGCGCGAAATTTACTCTAGCATTTTTATAAAATTTAAAAATTCGTATTTTAATCCAATTCTTTTTGGGTAGCCTTCACCACTGTGTTTCCTAGCTTCTCTAATTTTTCCATGATCCCAAATATTTTTTTTAGGTGTTTAAACAAGGTTCACAAGGGGGTCACTTTATGCAGTCCATAGTCCAGAAACAACATTCACTCCTCCGGCCATAACTAAAAATCCACACATCACCTAGCTATGAATCTTACATATCCAGAAACTACATTCAATTATCTTTCCAACAATATAAGGTAGGACATCAGGGGACATCATTTGGGTGTTCAAAATCGTGCTACAACACAGATCAAAGTTCCTGGACAAAATCAGCAAGCTCAATTCACTTAGATCAACCATTTTTCATGCTTCCATAGCATAAACACCACTTAAAACACTTAGATCATGACTCATAACACTCATGGAGATATATATGTTCACCATAGTCATAAAATTCACCATCTCAACATCAAAACCCAAGATCCATGTTATCCAATACATATACATTCAAGATAACCCCTAAAATGCATGGATCTACTACCATACTACATGAACAACACATAACCAAGGGTGGTTTGAGATTTCATACCTTCTCGAGCTCCTAGAGACCTTGAACAATATTTATACAACTTAAAATCACCTTAGATGGCCTCCTACAACACTCACAATGCAAGATCTAAAAGATAGCAAACTTATGTTAACATTTCTCTAAACTTCCAACAATTATAACTCAAGAACCAATGGATGGAAGGCTTTGAAATTGATACCATACCTCTACTATGATGCAAGGAAGCCCTAGGAAGGTTGTAGATGGAGAAATCTTGGAGAGAAAATCTCTCCCTCTCTCCCAAGGTGGTTCGGCCGAGAGCTTTTCAAAGGGGGGGGGGGGAGAGTGTCTTTGCTTTGTTTTGTTTTGGAATGGTAAAAAGGAAATGCTAGAATGACTTGTATTATTAAGGAGTAGTCACATGTTGCCAAGCTAGCCTAGGTTGCATCCATGCCCTATTGTCCCCTAAGTACATCACCCATCATGCTAGTCACTATTCACTTTTGCTTTTATGTTTTCTAGTTCCTTTTTCTAACTATCTAGTTACATGGCACTTGCATGTAATTCCTTCCCTTGTAATATTATTCTCCCACCAATGCTTGTTATTTAATCCTTAATTCGTATCGTATCTTAATTAATCTCTCGTAATAATATTTTGTCGCGTAGAGATTTCCCTTATAATTCCTTAAGTACTAATTGTGTAAATTCCTCTAATGTCCATAATTCCTTGTCATAATCCTTAATAAATCTTTTAACACTCTAATCATTCTCAAATCCCAACTTTTATAAATCTCACTAACAATACGACTCTTGCCTTCACAATCCCCCTTTTTATCTTACATAGTGAATACAACAACATAGTTTCTCAGACAATCAATTATATTAATCAACAGGGATGACCAGAAAGGTTCCACATTGACATTGCCACAAGATATTAAATAAAATAAAATATTACCAAAAATTAGGGTTCTTACAGCCTCCCCTCCTTAAATGGATTCCGTCCCGGAATCAGGTTGAAAACAGTTGGGGGTGCTTTTCACGCATTGCGCTTTCTAGTTCCCATGTTGATTCTTCGACATTCTGGTTCCTCCACAAGACTCTCACTAGTTTGACAACCTTGTTCCTCAACACCTGTTCTTTTCTATCCATGATTTCTACGGGTTGCTCCACATATGTTAAGTCTGGTTGTAGGTCCACTTGGTCGTACTCTATCACATGCCGATGATCGGTGTGGTAGGGTCGTAACATAGACACATGAAACGCATTATGAATTTGCTGCAAGCTTGGGGGCAAGGCTACTCGTAGGCTAACTTCCCAATACGCCTCAAAATCTCAAAAGGTCCAATAACCTCAGACTTAGCTTCCCTTTCTTACCAAACCGTCTCAACCCTTCTCAGGGGGATACCTTTAGCATCACGAAGTCTCCCACCTCATACTCCTTTGATATCTCATAAAATTTGACCATTCGAAATAATGGGTTTTGTAAAAACTAAGGACTTTTACATATACTCGTCTGCACCGTAAAGGCGTAATATCAATTCGAAATCTTCATTTAATAATTCGTACATATCGTGATTGCAAAAATTTCTCATCCACCCATAAAATTAATTTTCATCCAGGTTCGAATATTCATGAAAATTAGGGTTATTGCAGTCTCACCAACGCTTTAATGTTACTTCTCAACGCATGCTCTCCTCGACCTGTATTCCTTATCGGTTGTTCTATGAATGAAAATTGTTATCCCACTACTTATACGTTACTCTTCTACCTTGTTCATAGTATCCGTGTTGAGTCCTTGTATCGTTGGGCCGTGAATACTTTGTGGTCGTGTTCTATAATCTGAGACAACGTCATTACGCACGGTATTCCTCATTTTCCTTGGCTTGATTAGCACGCATATGTTGCCTCCCGTCGGTCGTTACCACTTGCTGTGGATACTATATAGTCTTCGGTATACGTCGAACCAGTTCAGCTACTATATCCCTCGTTCATTGACTTCTTCGTAACGCAAGAAAAGCGAAACTTCTTCTCTCGTAGTACGCTTTACAAGAGACGGACTTGCGTTCGCATGGTGACGATCGTGATAACAACGTTCATTTCATGGACAAGTTTTTATTCTCGACTGCCCCGTGAAATCTAAGGCACGACACTAAATATAAATTCGATCGTCTGGATAATTCTTCGTCCCTGTCCATCAACCACAGGTCAAATTAGTACATACGCTCAATCTTCTTTGTTAATTATACTTGAAAGCACCTTCAATATTCGAAGTCTAACCTTAAGTCTCTATCTGACGTAATCACTGCAGAATTTTTATATTGCACCACCATCTCTTCCGTATATAAATCGATAATCTTCTAAATGGAAAGTCTCTCGTAGGTAAATCACTTGGTCCAGCAATTATAAGTCAACTAGGGCCATCTCTTGGCTCGGTCTTCGGCGACCTACTCATGAAATTCATTATAATTCTGTCCACGTTCAAGATTTTTCTACGGGCGGAATTGATCCACTAGATCCCTATCATTCTGCTTTTGACATGTCGCGTTTGTACTTAATAGTTTGCCAATACCATTTTCCACCTCCGTTTGCCAAACATTCTCTTAATTCTCTATACATCTTTGTCCTTCCCCATAATTTACTCATTTTCCTCTAACATTAATCTTTATTGTATATACTCTATTTTCTTGGTCAATACTGACCGAATTCCAATTTCGAATAATCCCTTCTATAGGTATCGGTCACCACACTGGCCTTTCCTGGGAAATAACAAATTTCTCCATTATACTCCCTGCTCCCTTTCGTCACCTTCTATTTCTTATGTTTAGTTCTAATATGAAGATATACTTATGGCACTTGTGGAAAACTTTCACACTTTTCTCATAAGGTTAACGTCTCAGTTTTATGCGTGAACGCTATCATGACTAATCCCCGACTCACGGTTAGTATATCCTATCCCGCAACCTTTATGTTGTTTAGAAGTATAGGCTATCATCCCCTTTCTACTGCACCAGCACACCTCTTAAACTCTTGAAAGACGCATCATCGTGACTCTTAAAGTCCTCTTTTTTTTATCATCAAGTATAGCTAACAACGAGGTTGTTGCTAAAATCTCATTTCATTCCAAAACTTTGTTCATTAATCCATAAAGGCTTCTAACTCATTAGTCAATCCACATGATACTACCAGAATTTATAATGTTTACATTAATGCGAAATGCCGACTTTGGTGCAGTACAGAGGTCGATCTGGAGTTGGTGAAACCTTCTCTTTAACCTTATCTTTGAAAAACAACTACGCACTTTAACTAGTCAACAATTCCTCCATTTCCGATAAGGGTTTCAGTTCTCGATGGTATAGGTAAGATGTCATGCGCTCGTCCTCTTTCACAACTGGCGCCAATCAGCCTGAGGCCTGTATGCTGCTGCGATTCCCAATAAACTTGATTAGGTGGTAATCTCGAAGGATCATTGGGATATATCCATGCATCCATTTGCTATTAAGGGCCTTTTAAACATTATGTCTCGCTATGTGCATCACTCCCTTTTAGCTAAGTAAAGCTTCACATTCTTGCCACGATATTTCTTCCTTTCTTGTCTGTCTCACTTCCATGTTAGTTTCCTCTAAGGATATGTCTTACATCATAATCGATTTGAATTTCTTGGATCAGGAAAAGGCTTGGTAACTCCAGAATTCATTACTATAACATCCTGACAACGGTTGGTAGGAACGTACTCCCAACCACCTCATCATTTCCTATAACTTTCCTCACACTAATATTAAAGGTCTTGTGGTATGCCCCGACATGTTATCCTACTTTAAATAATCACTCGGCATAACGCTCTGGCTGCACAATTACAACATTTGGTTTCTGATCTCAAATTGGTGCAACGGTTCACAATTGTACCTCCCGTTCACCTTAGAGTAATCGCTTTTGAAAGGAATGGTTTCAAAATAACAAGGTCCAATAGATAATTTCAATAAGAATTCCACATTGGATGTTCCAAGAATGTTGATGGTTCCAAATACTAGGAGTCTCGATTTTTCGGAGATGTAAGGATGGACAAAAAGAATACAACAAGGTTTATTCCTTCATGTCCTGATAATCTGGTAATGTGATATCATAGAGAATGTTGCACGAGGGCAATGATTGTTGGATACAAAAGTCATAAAGACGGTCTTTATACAATTCTTACATCTGGTTAATACTTTTCCTCTTGAAAAATAAGAGGAAATCTAAAGTCGCATTGATGAAGGTCAGCCAATAGAAAGAAATTCTACTCCATGACAATTAAAGATTGAAGTAGTTTGTCATTCAAGTAATCAATGGTTTCAATGAATTCTCGTTGTATGAATGAAAGAATAAAATATTCAAGTGATATAAAGTCTGATACGAAGATGGGTAAGAGTTCAAGTCGAGTGGGCGACCTCACTAGGTCTCAATCAAGTTATTCGTCAAAACTTTCATCATCATACTTTACCACATGCAAAATGCATTGCGGAATGAATTAAATTGGGAGTTGGACCAGTGGAACAATAACTAGTCCTTTTCAAGAAACACTAGAAACTAGCGAGACAAAATTTGCTAATTCACCCGTTTGAGAAATCACCACCAGCTAGGACAATTAGCTAGGTGTTCTTCACAACATTACAATTTTGAGTAGTTAGAACAATCAACTAGTCATTCATATTGACATAACGACTAGCCAGTTTCAATTGGATAGAACGGAATTTCAACATCGTAGCCATTGAAGAAACTTTAGGCTACTCGGACAACGAATGGAAATAAGAAGTTATTAAGTTTGGAAAAAAAAAAAACTATAAAATCTGAAGAGAATGTTCTAGGTATCGGAACAATCGATAACCTCTCATCAAATATTACTTATCAGTGAAACGGTCCACCCAAGGGTGCCGCCGTACACATGCTTTATCAGATCCGACAATAGAATTAAATTCGGAATACCAATATCAGAATGATATCCTTACTATGATTTCAACGTAAGACGCACAATCTCATTTTAAATAGGAGAAAGGACTCATGAGGAATATCTGGATGTTAGATCATCCCTGTTCTCAACAAGTGGATAAATATTTATGGGCTCGACTGAAGAATGCAAGTATGAAAGAAGTAGTCAAATATCAATATTCGTTTAGGAATATTCATTGATTAATTAAGGAAACGATTGTTGAACATTCCTTGGATAATTGAAAGGAAGTGTAAATAGTCCTGAGCAGAACGAAATAATTATAAACTTCAAATAGAATACTCGGGGGTCAAATAAGATACTTTGGATGAGTCCTGGTTTAGAGAAAGTATATCACTGGTGGTTATTCCACAAGTTTGAAGTAGAAAGCTAGAAGGATTACCTGATATAAACTAATCGAGGTAACGTGGTTAGTGAACAGTTTAAAATGAAGTAGTGCACCAGCCGGTAGTTACCAAAATAAGTTAATAATCATTCGTGCATCTCATTATCACCACTATGAGGGTAACTCCATCTCTTCGTCTTCGTAATACAAGACACCAACTAGTGTGTCTCTCAATCATCATCTTAAAGTCATTTATCGAGTTGGGGTTTCACAAATATATCTATCATTTCCGTGCTTTATCTTGAAGACCAAACTTCACATCATTTCAGGGACACCTGCTAAGTCCATAGGGTCCTACTTCATGCCTTCTGACATGAATCACAAGTGGCCAGTTCCCCCTGGGAACAGATCAAAGAGATCTCTCAGGGATCTCAATGCAGTCCATAGGTTCAGTGGCGGTGTGTGTGCACGTGAACATACGTTACCAGCAATATATAGGTTTACAAGTATATATGCGTAGTCTCTGCTAAAATTTCTATAAAATAATTCCAGTATGGACTCACTGGTCTCTTCCTTTGGTAGACTCTGAGATCACTGTATCGCTCGTTGCAACCATATTCAACTTCACTAGAGTCGCTTTGTTAATTCTGCTTGTTTGTTCTCTAAGTTGAACTACTATGCTCTAGCGTCCGAATCATGCGTGGAATTATCTAGCACGCTCGTCTTATGATAACATTCTCGTATAACACATGTAAAATTTGCCATCAAGGGTAATGGAATCCACAACGACATAGTGACCATCCTTCAAGGAAACCCGTTACTTATCGAAAATCGGATCTTATAACCAAAGTAAAAGACTTTCATTAATCCAAGTACTAAGTACTCCTAATTATGTAGGGAAGTCCAAACTTCTTGATTCTTAAAATGCCGCCTCCCAAACTGTGGAGGACTATGGGCCACAAAATTTATGTCAGCCTAGTCATCCGATTATATTGGCAATATCGCCTCTACCTCAGCTGCTCTTAAGATTTCGCTCTGCTTTCTACATTATTACTTATGATAGGTCATGTACGACTCTCAAACCTTTATTCATCATTCTGAAGGTCTCTAAGGATTCTATCGACCCTAGTATAATACCTCCAGTAACACTCCGGCCCATTCTACTCACCGGAAGACCCTGAATATATTATAAGAGAATTAGAGAACTAGGCTTGTAATTTCTTATTTCTAGAATACCACAGCAATCTCACCGGAGAATTCAAGTATGCAGCGTAATGAAAGTGAGTGGAGAAAGTAAGAATAAAGCTTTGATTAGGGATACGTATTAATGGGCAGCAATTAGTGAGAGTCAGCGATTAGTAAGAATAAAGCTTCGATTAGCGATTAGCATCGAGCAATCATGAATAAATAAACCTTGTAGTTCTGACAACAATCATGAAATCTCAACTTTGTATCACTTGTACGACTTTCACTACTAACTGCAAAAGCTCGATGATGTCCTGATCCAAGGTCTCCACTACCCCCAAAAAGCCCCAAACCAAATGCCACAGCACCAGCTGACGCTCGAGGAATCTATCACATAGTTAATTATAAACATACCAAGGTTTAGTAACAATAAAAATAAATAAAAAGTTTGATGAAACAACTCGATAATTATAAACTTACAAATAAGACAGCCCACCAAGAAACAACATTATGTGCCAAGTACTTTGTCTTAAGCTAAACGTATCCAAAAGAAAATCAAACAAAGTATAAAGGAATGAAGCATTTACAGCATCAGTTATATCCCTCACTAGCACACCTAGGGGAACAATCATGTGATAAAATAAACTTCTTATATTAATATAGTAACCTATTTCTACGCACTAAAAATTATTAAGAATTATATGAATGCAGTTGCACTTCTTCTCCAATTGATTATATAGCACCTAAATTAGTAAAACATCTGCAATCAAAACCGAAATTAGGATTGTAAATGACCTGTGACGCCCCCAAATCCGAGGTCAGAGATTCAGGTCGTCACATCACCATCCAACCATATCATACCTGTATTAACTTTACAACTCAACAATACATCCATCCAGACCTCAATCTTACGCACATACAAGTTAGAGCCTCAGAAACGATAATCAAAAGTAACACTAAATATTACAATTCATCTGTACAATCCAGAATCTTACGCACTTCCACTTATACAACTACACTTGAAGACAAGTCTTACTATTACAGTTGAAAACCTATCAGACTTACTCTGTAGTATTTTTCAGGAACTAAATCACCACCGGGGTAAATCTCCTACTCCTCTTCAGCTGGTGCGGAGTTAACCGACCAAGTTCTTCTCTTTCTGAAAAGTTTTTATAAAGCAAGAATGAGCTACATAATGCTCAGCAAGTTCACCATTTTAGAAAATGATAAAGTGGTTTATTTTGAAAGCGTTCCCAACTGTATGGGTGTATATCTCAGATTACAAAAATAACTCGACAATATATATGTCCGAGTTTGAATAAAACATTTATACTCACTAAGGAGCTTTAAGAATAACATATGAATCCTTTACAAGGTTCTCATTTCAATATATCTCAAGTTTGAATATATATGTATATAAGCATATCATTTTCGGCAAAACACTCTACGGTTATCATACTGTACAGGGAATACATTATTGCAAAACCTCTTTCCTTCCATTAGCTTAGGAGGTTTCTCATTCAAAAGCATTTCATTCTTTTGAAATAATTGCAAGAGTGCACTAACACGTGCTAATCTTTATAGAAAATCTTGCAGTTCTAGATACTGCACAATATCAATATTTTCTCATCAAAAACCACACTATCGGCAACTTGGCACTTAGGCCCAAGAAGCAGTGTTTGAGTATTTTTCCAAAGTGGAGGATGGGACTGGAAGAAAACATGAAAACCTGACAAGGATTGACGATGATCAGTCGCCACATCCAAGTCCAATAATCCGCGGGTCTTCTCTACCGGTAGAAGGATAGAAACTACATCCGTAACTATCCTCGGGTGAAAACTACATCCGTAATCACCCTCGATGAAAACTACATCCGTAATCATCCTTCGGCAACACCTGGGCCGGAATAATAATTGATGGGCCGCCTGGCTCACGGCCGCTTACACATCCCGGGAATCGTTCGTCAACGATTCCCACACCTGCCAGAGTCCCCTTTTTCTTTTCTTTTCAAAATCATTTTGATAGAAAACTTGAGTAGTTGAAGTTCGACCTCAGTCGTTCGATAATTCTTGAAAAACGTACAAGAAGCAAATGCTGACCGGGGGTTTTCAAAAAATGTTTTGGGTCCGAAAGAGTTCAAGTTTGAAAACGCTGAAGGTATCTTGGATTAGTTTTGTCTTTAAAATAATGAACGATAATTAATAAATAATATTTTTAGATTTAATATATAAACAATTAGTAAAATAATTATTTAATTAAAATAAGCTTTCAATCCAAGATAGATATTTTTGAGTATTTTTAACAACGTAAAAATAATAAATACGTAAGTATACGATACTTCCCGAATGACCTCTCGGGTTTTTGTAATTTAATCATGATACAATAATATACCGCTCCCCGGTCAATAGTATATTTGGACCGCTACGACCTCTATTGCTAGAGTCGTTGTCCGAAGAAACATTTTCATTCTAAGTTCAAGGGTGTACAAACACATATGCATATATCTCAAACTTCAACATAATCTCATAAAGCATACGCATATAATACGTTCGGAACTACAAACACAACAGTGAAAAATCCTTATATATAAGTTTTGAAAAGTAAACTTGCATGGGTAAAATCAAGAATATAATCTTTTGAAATTAAATACTTAGGGTTGGAAAACTTGCCTTGGTTGGGTTGGGGTGGTCGAGCGTGCGAATTCGAACGATCTATACATAAGCAATAATCGTTCGTTAGTACCTTAACAATTTCTTTCTAATTACGGGGTTTTAAGGGGATACGAGATTAACTTAACGACTTCGTCTTATGACTCCCTAGCCTCACTATAGGTCCATGACATCACTCGTTTACGCTCGTCACTTACTCGACTTAATTTAGTTACCACGTTTGAACCATAACCATTACTCCTAGAATTATGCTCCACTAACGACTTTTTCCCTTGCGCGAAATTTACTCTAGCATTTTTATAAAATTCAAAAATTCGTATTTTAATCCAATTCTTTTTGGGTAGCCTTCACCACTGTGTTTCCTAGCTTCTCTAATTTTTCCATGATCCCAAATATTTTTTTTAGGTGTTTAAACAAGGTTCACAAGGGGGTCACTTTATGCAGTCCATAGTCCAGAAACAACATTCACTCCTCCGGCCATAACTAAAAATCCACACATCACCTAGCTATGAATCTTACATATCCAGAAACTACATTCAATTATCTTTCCAACAATATAAGGTAGGACGTCAGGGGACATCATTTGGGTGTTCAAAATCGTGCTACAACACAGATCAAAGTTCCTGGACAAAATCAGCAAGCTCAATTCACTTAGATCAACCATTTTTCATGCTTCCATAGCATAAACACCACTTAAAACACTTAGATCATGACTCATAACACTCATGGAGATATATATGTTCACCATAGTCATAAAATTCACCATCTCAACATCAAAACCCAAGATCCATGTTATCCAATACATATACATTCAAGATAACCCCTAAAATGCATGGATCTACTACCATACTACATGAACAACACATAACCAAGGGTGGTTTGAGATTTCATACCTTCTTGAGCTCCTAGAGACCTTGAACAATCTTTATACAACTTAAAATCACCTTAGATGGCCTCCTACAACACTCACAATGCAAGATCTAAAAGATAGCAAACTTATGTTAACATTTCTCTAAACTTCCAACAATTATAACTCAAGAACCAATGGATGGAAGGCTTTGAAATTGATACCATACCTCTACTATGATGCAAGGAAGCCCTAGGAAGGTTGTAGATGGAGAAATCTTGGAGAGAAAATCTCTCCCTCTCTCCCAAGGTGGTTCGGCCGAGAGCTTTTCAAAGGGGGGGGGGGGGGAGAGTGTCTTTGCTTTGTTTTGTTTTGGAATGGTAAAAAGGAAATGCTAGAATGACTTGTATTATTAAGGAGTAGTCACATGTTGCCAAGCTAGCCTAGGTTGCATCCATGCCCTATTGTCCCCTAAGTACATCACCCATCATGCTAGTCACTATTCACTTTTGCTTTTATGTTTTCTAGTTCCTTTTTCTAACTATCTAGTTACATGGCACTTGCATGTAATTCCTTCCCTTGTAATATTATTCTCCCACCAATGCTTGTTATTTAATCCTTAATTCGTATCGTATCTTAATTAATCTCTCGTAATAATATTTTGTCGCGTAGAGATTTCCCTTATAATTCCTTAAGTACTAATTGTGTAAATTCCTCTAATGTCCATAATTCCTTGTCATAATCCTTAATAAATCTTTTAACACTCTAATCATTCTCAAATCCCAACTTTTATAAATCTCACTAACAATACGACTCTTGCCTTCACAATCCCCCTTTTTATCTTACATAGTGAATACAACAACATAGTTTCTCAGACAATCAATTATATTAATCAACAGGGATGACCAGAAAGGTTCCACATTGACATTGCCACAAGATATTAAATAAAATAAAATATTACCAAAAATTAGGGTTCTTACATGACCGGTACCAGGAGATTCAAATGGATTGGAGTACATTGTTATGGGATTTCATAAGGTACAAATGACTTATCCACAATATCTCTCACAACATCATATCTACAGAAGAAACAGAATGTGGATGAAACATGTTACTCCAGCTCATTTGAGACTTGAGTGCTCTTGTTACATTAAACTTCCTCTCATAGTTCATAAAAGCCTAGTCCCACACACAAAGAATTTTTTTATATTTTACTACACAAATCTAGCCATTATTAAACCACTTTTTTATAATTTCCCTTCTCTTATGGTAGAGTATAAGTTTACCATATATCTTTACTCATTCATTAGATAACTATTATGCTTCTAATAGTTATTAGATAAATTCCGTAATGAGAAGATAAGTAGGAAACTAGCTTACATGTTTCCTTTTTCAATACCTATACTAGATATCCAACTCAGAGATCCAAAATTCAAATCACTGCAGCCTCCGATATCCCTATCTCCAAGAAGAACATGATCTGGTAGACCAAGAAAAGGCCCTAATATGCTGTGAAACTGCTGGATGACAGATGGCCAGTTACTTCTTGTCAATTCTGCACCTCTAGCAGAAACATCTCCTAATACAAGCAGTATATGAGGCTTCAAAAGTTGAAAAGATTTGTGATTCATAAATTAGCACACATGAAATCAGGTCAGAATGTGAAGTCTAAATAAACATACCTCGGGAAAGAGACGCATAGTTACAAGGTTAGGGTATCACATAAACAAGAATGTTAACCTGCAAAACCCATTCTGTTATTCAATTCAAGTAGGAGGTATAAACCATTTGCTAGAAACTATAGCGACAAACATCTAACATGGTGGGCAATATATACATCACAAGAATCAACTAATAGCCCCAGCTCTACGAAAAAGACAATGGTATAATCTGCTAGCTAATAGTCTGAATCCATATAAGTAAACTATATGGTTTCTAGAATATGCCACAAGACCCAGTAATTGAGATTTGTGATACATGGATACATACATATACTACTCAACAAACATGCATACATAGAAAATATAACTATAAAAAAAACAACACATAAAATACATACATATATATATATATATATATATATATATATATATATATATATATATGAATGAACATATACATACCAGCAAATTAGGTGACCCAGAGAAGCCCAATCGAACCAAGAGAAACCCCTAAATTTGTTTTTGTTAATAACAACCCTAAATTTCCAGACGAGCAATCGAATTGAAACCGGAGAAGCCCTAATCGAACACAGAGAAGCCCAACTGAACCCAGCCATCATGATTTTCAGCAGTGGCGATTCATAAAAGCAATTAGTTGAAGAAATATTTGGCAGTAGAGTGAAGTAGAGTTAATTGATTAGCAATGAACGTTAGCCAAGAAATCGATTAACCAATGGATTAGGGAAACTGAGAGTCGATTAGCCTTAATGGAGTTGAGAGTTCTGATTAATCCCCTTTTGTCGATACAGAGAAGACCTAGGGTTTGGTTGAGAGAAGAAATCGAGCACAACAAATCTGAGGAAGAAAGATTTGTATGACTTAGGAGGAAGAAAGCCGAGGGAGAGTTTTTGGTATGTGATTTGTATGAGTTAAGGTCACGACTAGTGTTTGAGGGTGAGGAAGTGACTGATATGTTTTTATATTATATGCTTGTACTCTTTTTTTTATCAGATGCTATTAGCGTCGGCATTACAAGAACCAACGCATAAAACATGTTTATAGAGTCAGCATTACAAGAACCGACACTTAAAACATGTTTATAGCGTCGACAATTAGAAGATCGATGCTAAAGGTTTGATTTTAGGCATCGGTTGTTTCATAACCGACACTTTTAGTGTTTTTAGGCGTCGGCATTCAGAAGCCCGACGCATATAAAGGGTTTTAGGCGTCGGTTAAATTAGTAAACCGACGCAAAAGGTCCAAAACAAATGACTTTAAGCGTCGGTTAAGCTAATAACCGACGCCTAAAATATGTATAGGCCACGGCTCTCTAGAGAACCGACGCCAAAAGTGCGACGCTATAAGACCTTTCTGTACTAGTGATACCTTGCAAGTTGTAGTTTGGATGTTATGAATGAAATGATATGAAAATGGGATGTTTCCCACCACTTATCTCTTTCTCTCCCTATCTGACTCTCTCTCTCTAGGGTTCTCTCTCTCTAACAACCCTTTCTTTCTCTACAAGCTTTGCTTGTTTTCTGCTTATTCTCTTCTCATCTAATCTGATTCTGCTCTGTTTCTCACCTAATTTCTTCTGATTCTCATCTATTTCTGCTCTAAAACACTGTTATCTTACCTATATTAGCTGTTATCTCACATCTATTAAACAGAAAATACCAAAAATATGCCTAAAAACCTTCAGGAACTGACCAGTTCCTGACAGTGAGCTTGATCAATTCATGACAGCTGCAAAGGCAAAGGAGATGTTGAACTACACTACTCTAAATGGGAAAACCATCAGAGTGATGTTTTGTAATCGAGATCCTATCATGCGCACAAGTCCTGGAAAAATATTTAATAAGGTATGTATTATTCTATTCAAATTTAAGCTTTTTTGTCCCTGGTCTTTTCCTTAGTACCTGATCAAGTTCAAATTTTGATACTACAGAATTTGGACAAGTCAGTTGACCACAAAGGACTACATCACACATTCTCTAGATATGGGAACATTCTCTCTTGAAAAATTGCTAAAGATTTCTCTGGTCAGTCAAAGGGACATGGTTTTGTGGAATATGACAGTGAGCATAGTGTGCAAAAGGCTATTAAGCAGATGGATGGTATTCGGATAAATGATAGGCAAGTGTTTGTAGAATCTTTCTATACCAAGCAGGAAATAGAGATGGCTGCAGATAGGTTTAAGTTTACTAAGGTCTCTGTGAGAAATCTATCAGAAGCTACAACAGAGGAAGTTTTATACAACAAATTTGGTAAATTTGGAAAAATAACTAGTGTTGTTGTGATGAGGGGAGGTGATGGGAAGTCTAAGTGCTTTGGGTTTGTCAACTTCAAGGATGCTTATTCTGCTGCTAAATCCGTACGAGCTCTTGATGGAAAAAGAATTAATGGAAAGAAGTGGTATGTTGTTGGTGAAGCACAAAAAAGGCCCGAGAGGGAACATGACATATTCTATGAACAAGGCCCTCCTGCCTTTTCCCCTCAGGTAGTTAGTTGCATTATGCAGTAGTCACTTGTTGGTTCAATAGTATGTTAGTTTCTAAATCATATTGGAAGATACAACTGTTGTTGGAGGAATTTCGTAACAACACGAAATCGGAGGTTTGCTGGAATAGTATGAGAGATTTGTATGAATGTGGTTATTTTAGGGTGTATGAAAAAAGAGGGCTAGACTCGGCAGCTATCTTGATTTGTCTCGTGTATCAGATCCCATTTTACCAAGATGCCTACGTACCTATATGTTTATATAGGATCAAGCCCACGTAGTTTTGTGAAATTGATTTGTGTCTATCCCTTAGAGACTTTAGGGATAAACTTCATTAATCTGGGTAATTACTGATTTTATCTGATTTAATCTTATCGTTGTGATATCTTCCTGATTTGAAGAATATCGTTTGGAGATAATTTTCGTTATTGATTGATTGAGATTGATTATTTCCTCATTTCAGAGAGAGGATAAAACTTAGCGATTAAGAAATAATTATTAATCTAAATTAATAATTAATAGATATTAGAAATTTGGGAAATTATTAGACATGCCAAAATATGGCATAACAACTAGCCCCCAGTTCTTCAGTGTAGCTTGCTGCAGTGGAGAAATAAGAATCTTCAAGCTTCCAAATTTCTTGAGTAGCTGAAAAAACTGAAAATAGATGATTAGAAAAACACTTCGAGCACCACTGTGCTCGTTAGGCGTATGCGGATGCAAGAGTAATAGCATGCAATGACCAGTATAAGATATATATATATATTTGCCAAGGTTTTCAAATGTGCGAGCACATATAATATTTTTGAAATCCTTTGCGATCCTTGTTGTCTAGTTAGGACCTTGGCGCTTGTATATATCCCGAATTGGCATACACGCTTTTCAAGTGTCTGATGCAACCATATAAGGATGTGTCTTCGTTTGTGACGAGACTGTTGATAAGAGATGTAGATGTAGATGTAGTTCTGGCGAACTAGTTTGCATAGGGATGCCTCCACCCATTCGATATAGAGAGATCTCATGGGCCTTCAATAAAGATAGTTTGCATAGGGATGCCTCCACCCATTCGATATAGCGATATCTCATGGGCCTTCAATAATCCAGAGGGTGCTGCACTTTACTAAGCATGTTGCATTGCGAGATTTATAGCTTGTCCAGGCTACCCTACTTGACAATTTAGTTCGCAAGTTTGAAAATATTTTTGACATATATGTACTATCGCGACGATATTTGAAAAATATTTTACAAATCCAAATGCAATAATAAATATGCTCTTTTAAGAATGTCGCGATATTTATTTTCTTCGAAAATAATGCTCCTTTTTGTAGAAAATCTTTTACAAAATTATGCGTTTCGTATATATAATTTTTTCTAAGCATGCTGTTCGTACGGGATTGTAAAATAAATCCACAATCAATGCATAAAATCTACAATTCATCAAATCATAAATATCTCGTACGATATTTTCCAAATCGCAATAATTTTACAAGCATAAAAATAGATAGCTCGCACGAATTTTTTGAATAATAAATATTTTTTTCGAAAAACATTTAAAAACATGATAATTATACATGCATGGCATAATATTAATAATTTTGCAGAAAATAAATTAAAAAGATAAAAAACTTATCTTTATTTTTTTTTGTTTCGGGCCGGTTGCTTCTCGCTGCTGTGCTTTTCCTGCGCGTGACTCTAAGTCGCTGATGCTTTTTCTTTTCCAGTGAATTGTGCTTCAATCCTTTGGTTTCATTTTTTTTTTCTTCGTGTCTTCAACGAACTACCGTGTTTGTTCTGCTTTTGCTTCCTGTTATTTTTACTCCGTCTTTTTTTCTTTTTCGCTACTGTCCCACGTCCAAACCTTTCACCCTTTTTTTATGTAGTCATCACTAGCCGCTGCCTCGATGGTGTGATTTTTATGCTTCAAATTTATAGCCACCGTGGTTTTTTTTTTGCCGCCAGTTCCTTTTCTATGTTCTATCGATAAAAACCCAAAATCCGGTGTGTGTTTGAAACCCATAACCCCATTGAAAGTGAAATTCGTTTGTCCTCCACAAACGAAAATTTGACCTCCTTCTAGCGCCAAATGTTGTTGGAGGAATTTCGTAACAACACGAAATCGAGGTTTGCTGGAATAGTATGATAGATTTGTATGAATGTGGTTGTTTTAGGGGATTTAGGGTGTATGAAAAAAGAGGGCTGGACTCGGCAGCTGTCTTGATTTGTCTCGTGTATCAGATCCCATTTTACCAAGATGCCTACGTACCTATATGTTTATATAGGATCAAGTCCACGTAGTTCTGTGAAATTGATTTGTGTCTATCCCTTAGAGACTTTAGGGATAAACTTCATTAATCTGGGTAATAACTGATTTTATCTGATTTAATTTTATCGTTGTGATATCTTCCTGATTTGAAGAATATCGTTTGGAGATAATTTCTGTTATTGATTGATTGATATTGATTATTTACTCATTTCAGAGAGAGGATAAAACTTAGCGATTAAGAAATAATTATTAATCTGAATTAATAATTAATAGATATTTGAAATTTGGGAGATTATTAGACATGCCAAAATATGGCATAACAACAATCATCCATTTCTTTCTCTTATATCATGATAAGTAGTTCTATGTTGAACATGATACATACATATGAAACTTATCAAGCAGGCTTAATATTGTACTCCAAAAGCAATTGTGAGTGTTAATGTTAAACAACATACCAATTATCATTCATATGAAACTTATCTGTTGGAAAATAGTGGATGCATTAACTTGACAGAGAATGCTTGTTATATCGTATCCAGTTATAGTAAGTTGCATTATGTTACTTGTCTTTTATAGTGAAGGTAAGTATTAGCTTTACCATACTCATAATTTTTTAAGTCTGGGTGGTAGCTAGGATTATGTCAGAGCCAACTTTATGCACTGCATGCCTTTTCGTTTAAAAAAAAAAAAAGAAATCTTGGTTGCATCACTGAGTTCTCTTCAGTAGGAGTACAAGGCCACAAGGTAGATGCACAGTAGTGCTTACATCTGCTTCTAAAGTCCAAGACACTTAAGAAAATAATTAGCTTTATCTTTCTTATCCAGACCCGGAGGCCTGAATAGTATGTATAGTACGTAGACATATATATACATCATATAAATAGCAAAATACGGTTTGGTGTTGTGCTAGCCATTTTTCAACTTGTATAAGTGTTGCTACTGGTAAAGGTTATGGCAATTTACATGAAAGTGAGGCTAATTGTAGGATTACCTGATATTCACGTTATATGAATGGTCACACTTCGGGTGCAACATAGCCTGTTAAATCAAAATAATATACACAAATCTACATCGATATAAGCCTCTTTAATTTTAAGAACGAGAGGAATAACTGAACAGTATTATTATATTGAATATAATTAATTAGGGCTTCTTGTAATATCCCACCTATTTTGTTTTATTTTATTTTATATATATTATATTCTAATTGAGCACTTATCAAGAAAATATGTTTTAATTTCAAATTTGGTTATTAGTATTAAATTAAATTTGAAATTATTTTATGTGGAGATAAATAAGATTTCTGTTATATTATTATGATAAGAATGGAGTTAAAATATTTATCTTTAAAAACCTAAGTTCGTTAGGCTTGTGGTTATCTGTTTACTTTTATAAATATATGTGTACGGAGGGTTTTTATATTACTTAAGTTGCAATTATAAGAACGTACAGAGAGAGAGGCCAGGCCGGAGGAGGAACAGGGTCAACACGATACACACGTTTCATAAATTAGGTATCCAGTGAACTTATATGTGTGTATGAATAAATTCGTTTTTTTCCCTCTAGGGTTTTTCTCTTGGGAGGGCGACTCTAGCGACTGCTAGCTTTATCCCTTTCGAGGGTTTGATCTCGATTTTTCGAGCTTTATTCTTTAGATCTGAAAGGTAATGTTATAGATCTGAAAGTTTTGGGTTAGATGGCAGATGAAAGTAATACGGAAAGAGTACAGGAGAGTAACACGGATAAAGCAGATGAGGTAGAAGAGGAGATCGAATGGGAAGTGGAAGGAGAGGAGGAAGATGATGCAAAGGTCTCTCTGGGAATAGTGGGTAAGGTGTGGACTGCCCGAAATGTCAACGCAAATGCGCTAATTGATATGATGAAGCGTATATGGAATCCTCATCACGGAATGGAAGCAAACTGCATAGAAAAGAACCTGTTTTTCTTCCAATTCCACCACTGGAAGGATAAGGAGAGAGTCATGGAATCACAGCCATGGCACTTTGATCGACATGTGTTAATTTTAAGCGATGTGCAAGGTGAGCTCAAACCATCTGAAATGCCTTTATTTTCTGTTCCGTTTTGGGTAAGGGTTTATGATTTACCATTTAAGGGGAGAAATAATGAGAACAATGCAAAGCTAATTGGGAATAAGGTGGGTTCCTATGTGAAGCTCGACAAATCAGATGTGGTGGGTATAAACAAATCAATGAGAGTTCGGGTTTTAATTGATGTTCGTAAGCCTTTAACACAAATAGTGGACCTGAAGATGAAGGGTGGTGCAAAGGAAGTATTCAAGGTAACTTATGAAAAATTACCTTTATTTTGTTATGTTTGTGGAAGGCTAGGACATGGAGAACGAGATTGCAACACAACATCCATGAATCAAGATGCAAGGAAAGTGTTCTCTGAAAAGCTACGTGCATCGCCATGGAAAGCAAATAAAGGAAGTGATTTGGACGAAGAAGATGGAGTACAAAGTTGTGCTCGTAGGCTGTTTGTTACAAAAAAATCTTACAATGAGGTAGAAAACATTGATGTGGTGGTTGGGAGTGTCGTCAGGCAATTTGAAGAAGTGTCATTATCAAAAAATAAACCCCATGGTGAAGAAACAAGGGTGGGAGAGACCGGTGAGGAATTGAGAAAGGAAAGTACTATTGCTGGAAAGGTTGATGGAGTAAATACAGCTATCGGAGCTGTGGAGAAACAGAAAAATGATAGTGAGCATACGACAAGTCAATCGCAATTCATACAAGAAAATATGTTGCTTACACAGGTTAATAGGCAACCAACCTTGTTTGAAGATGGAGCTCAAAACAACTCCAAAACAGGAAGAAAGATTAAAATTGTTAGGAAAGGAGATGGGAAAGAATGGAAAGACCGGAAATCATCACCAGTAAAAAGGGTGAGCAAGGGCGAAAAGAGAAAGCTGATTGATGCGATGATGGTGGACGAAGATGAGGGGGAAACAGAGATTCTTGAGAAAAAAGGAAGAATTGAGGCAGGGGTGAGTGCGCTTTTACCAAATAGTAAAGTAGCGGAGGTGGGAACAAACCCACCCCGCGAAAGACAATGAAAATTTTAAGTTGGAACTGTCGAGGGATTGGCAACCCTCGCACAGTTAGCTCCCTCAGAGATTGGTGCTGGAGGGAGAGGCCAAATATTGTCTTCGTAATGGAGACGATGATTGATCCTATTCGATTAGAAGGGGTAAAAATTAAGTGTGGTTTTTTAGAAGGAGTAAGTGTGGGAAGTAATGGCAATTCAGGTGGGTTAGGAATGTGGTGGAGGGATTTGAATGTGAAAATAGTGTCCTACTCAAATAATCATATTGCTGCGGATGTCTTTAATCAGGATAATGTGCCACAATGGAGAGCTGTTGGAATTTATGGGTGGCCAGAGAAAGAAAATAAGCATAAAACGTGGAGTCTCATCAATAAGCTTAAATTAGAATCTCCAATCCCAACTATTTTCTTCGGAGATTTTAATGAGATAGTTAGTGACAGGGAGAAAGAAGGAGGAGTCCCGAGGAGAGAGAGATGCATGGACGGGTTTCGGAATGCTATTGATGAGTGTTTACTCCGTGATCTTGGGTTTACTGGTAGTGTTTTCACTTGGCAACGTGGAAAATCAATGAATTCTCTTGTTCGGGAGAGATTGGATCGGTTCTTGGCTTGTGGTCAGTGGTGCAACATATTTCCATATTTTAGAGTGCGACACTTTCCAATTCATACAAAGCGGTCTGATCATGCACCTATACTTCTCACTACTGATCAAAATGAAGAAGAGAGGGGGAAAAAACGTTTATTCCACTTTGAGGCTTTTTGGTTATCGAAACCAGAGTGTGAAAAGGTGGTTCGAGATGCCTGGATGAATTGTCTAAATGAACCTGCCCATGTGAAGGTGGCCAGTTGTGCTGAAAAGCTAAGTGATTGGGCAAAAAATACTTTTGGAGAGATAAAGAGAAAAATTAGAGATGCAGAAAAGAGGCTAAAATCTTTACAGGCTCGCGATATGGATGGGCCTATTTTAGAGGAGTGCCAGAGAGTATCTGAAGAAATCGATGAGCTACATTTAATGGAAGAATCATATTGGTTTGCGAGAGCCAGAGCAAATGAGTTAAAAGATGGAGATAAGAACACCTCTTATTTTCATCATAAGGCGAGCCAGAGAAAGAAACGGAACACGATAAAAGGGATTGAAAAGGAAGATGGTGAATGGTTGACAAATCCAAAAGAAATAGAGAAGACAATAGAATCATATTTTGAAGGGCTGTTCAATTCTGATTTTCCAACCAGGGGGGAGGAAGCTTTAAGTGGCGTTGCAAGGTTGGTGACCAATGAAATGAATGCTGAACTGTTAAAAGAACCAACGGGGGAAGAGATTATGGCTGCTCTGATGGATATGAATCCAAACAAGGCACCAGGGATAGATGGTATGCATGCTTTATTCTACCAAAAATTCTGGCACATTGTAGGTAAGGATATTATTAGCATGGTAATCAGATGGTGGAGAGGTGAGATTGACATTTCAGAAATTAATAAAACATGTATCGTGCTCATCCCAAAATGTCATGAACCGAGAAAGATGACCGAGTTTCGGCCCATTAGTCTATGCAATGTGATGTACAAAATAATTTCAAAAACCCTTGCAAACCGATTAAAGCAAATATTGGGTCAAATTATCTCTCCATATCAAAGTGCTTTTGTGCCAGGTCGCTTGATTACAGATAATGCTCTTGTAGCTTTTGAAATTTTTCATGCGATGAAAAGGAAAGGAGAAGGAAAGAATGGATCAGTAGCTTTAAAATTAGACATGACAAAGGCATACGATCGGGTAGAGTGGAGCTTCTTGGAAAAAATGATGTTTAAATTGGGTTTTGATGCAGAATGGGTGCACAAGATCATGAAGTGTCTGACTACTGTCTCCTTTTCTTTCAAAGTGAATGGAAAAATTGTGGGAGCGGTCACTCCTCAAAGGGGGCTACGACAGGGAGATCCAATATCGCCCTACCTTTTCCTTCTTGTAGCAGATGCTTTTTCGGCTTTATTGTCAAAGGCTGTTCAAGAAAAGCTGATCCATGGTTTTAAAAGATGTAATGATGCTCCTAGAATTTCTCATCTATTTTTTGCTGATGATAGTATTCTATTTGCTAGAGCTAACTTGCAGGAATGCTCGAAAATTGCTGATATTCTCAGCATATATGAACAAGCATCAGGCCAAAAGATAAATTTAAGCAAGTCTGAAATTTTCTTTAGCAAAGATGTCATGGCAGAAAGAAGAAGAGATATCTGTAAGGAACTTGGAGTAAGAGAAGTCGATAGACATGAAAAGTACCTTGGTCTCCCAACAATCATTGGTAAATCAAAAAAAGCAATTTTTGCAGGTTTGAAGGAGAGGATATGGAAAAAGTTGCGTGGCTGGAAGGAAAAACTGTTATCTAATCCTGGAAAGGAAATTTTGATCAAGGCGGTGGCTCAAGCAATTCCGACATATATGATGTCCATATTCAAAATTCCTGATGGTCTTCTTGAAGAAATTCAGGCTATCTTGGCTCGGTTTTGGTGGGGAAATGGTGAAGAGAAAAAGATGCACTGGAAAAGTTGGGAAAACTTATGCCTTCCGAAATCTAAGGGTGGTATGGGGTTTCGAGACCTTAAAGTTTTCAATCAAGCTTTGCTAGCTAAACAAGGTTGGAGATTGATGCATAATGAAGACACATTGCTGCATAAAATGTTAAAAGCAAAATATTATAAACACTCCAATTTCCTGAATGCACCAAGGGGCTTTGATCCGAGCTACACATGGAGGAGTATTTGGGGAGCAAAGGCACTGTTACTTGAGGGATTAAAATGGAGAGTAGGGAATGGAAGGGATATTCGCATATGGGATGATGATTGGCTACCAAAGGACTGTTCTTTAGTGAACCCTACACCCAACTCAAGTAGTGAATGCACTACAATGGTCTCAGAATTAATTGACGAACACTACGCAGAGTGGAAGCATGATATGCTCGAATCACTCTTTTCACCGATGGCGAAAAAGCAAATTTTGAATCTTCCACTGGTACGCTCTCTCCCAAAAGACGTGAGATATTGGTGGCCAAATGCAGATGGTGTGTATACAGTTAGATCGGGCTATTGGCTCGGAGTCTTGGGTCGTCGACAAATACAGGAAAGAACTGATGGGGATATTTGGAGATCTATTTGGAATATAAATGGACCACCGAAATTATGCCACTTCCTATGGAGAGCCTGTAATAATTTTCTTGCAGTAAATAGGGTGCTGTATAATCGTCATATAAGAAATGATTGTGTGTGTTCTATATGTGGGTATGAAGACGACACAATATATCACGCTATTTTTGAGTGTACAGCATCCCATGATATTTGGGCTTCTAGCATGTTTCTGAGGTACCTATCAGATGCTCCTTCTCTATCTTTCTCCGAGCTCTTTTCTTGGATGACAGAAAAGCTATCGAAGGATGAACTCCTGGTGTATGCTGCGTTGACCTGGGCTGCCTGGACTAGTAGAAACAAGGTGTTATATGAGTCCAGCCTACATGATCACAAATCTATGGCATCTGGTTTCATACGATATGTAGAGGAATACAATTCCTACGCTGCAAGGGTCTTCGGAAAAAGCGGTAGATTGAATTCGCAATCAGCAAATCGGTGGAATCCACCTCCTGACGGAGTGGTGAAATTAAATGTTGATGCAGCAGTTGTTGCAGGAAGTGGAAGTCGGCTGGGGGTGGTGCTAAGGAACTCCAGGGGGAGGATATTAGCCACGGCAGTGAAAAAACGAACCGAAGACTGGAAACCAGATATGGCAGAGGCAGCAGCTATGTGTTATGGTCTACAGGTTGCTCGGAGGCTGGGGTATATGAATCTGTGGGTTGAAAGTGATGCTCTAGGAATTGTCCAGAAGATCAAATCAGGAAGTAAAGGTTTTAGTCCGACTTTCTTGTTGATTGATGACATCAGTCGTGCTATGAGTTTCTTTAATTTTTGTTTTTGTAGTCACATTAAAAGAAGGGGAAATATGGTAGCTCATGTAATTGCTCGATCTTGTCCCTCTAATGAGGAGGAATTTGTAATGCTTGACTCTTTTCCGCAAGGTATCTTATCTTTGGCGGAAAAATATTTTTATGAATGAAAATTTTTTGTTCTGGCTTCAAAAAAAAAATATGTGTGTATGAATCTTATACTTGTGTAAATCTACTATACCACTAATTATTTTCAATTCTTTTTGTACTATTAAATGTGTTCTTGTTTATAGTTTTACGCGAACTAAGTATCATATCGTATGCCCACTGGATACCCATGTGTGTAATTATTAATACTGTATAAAATCATTAGCTTTAACAAGAAAGAGTTAGACCATTAATAAAATTGATGTATTAATTATCCATATGTACCATTTATGATATTAAGTTAATGTGAATATTTGTGTTTTGCATGTGAAGATGTTCTAGTTACGAATTGAACTCCCAGAAAGCAAATGACTAGATTTTAATATAGGATATTTATTACTCCCTCCGTCCCACAATACAAGTCTTTTTTGGAAAAATTACGCATTTTAAGAAAACATTAATTTGATGATACATTTCCTCTTATACCCATTATAAATGCATTGACTTTTAAGAATATGAGCTATTTTATACTTTTGGTCATTCCTCATTAATTGCTATACAATTTTCAAAAAGGGTAATTTAGGAAAAATGACATAAATTTACATTGAAAATTGAAAATGGACACGTATTATGGGGAAAAAAAATCTCTCAAAAGAGACTACTATTATGGGACGGAGGGAGTATCTAGTGAATTAATAGCTTTTGATTTATGAGATCTTTAGTACAAAATTGCTTTCATTCGGATATGTGTGCGAATCCATGTTTTGATGTACTAAAGTGGCTTAGTTGTAATCCATATTTCCATTCTAAATAACTCTGTTCTAAAAGTCGGCGATTAATCGGGATTAATCGCCGATTAATCGCTGTTCGGTAAGGAACCGAACTGATTTTACAAAAATCGGCAAAAAAATCATTTTTTCGAAAAATCGGGATTAATCGGTCAAAAATCGGATTAATCGGTCAAAAATCGGCATTATTGATAAAAAATTGAAAAATATGTAGAAAAATTATAAAAATTCAAAAAGTAAAAAATTGAATAAATTTTAAGAAAACTATTATTCTCATATACGAAACTAATATTTTAAACGGTTAAATCATGAATTTTATCAATTTTTTCTCTCATATTGACCCCAATTCAAAAATTAGATCTTAAAATTTATATTTACTTTAATAATGCTATATATTTTAAATATATTTGTATAAATATATGATAATTATTCATTTATAATCAAAATAATAAAATAATTATGTATATTAATAATAATTATATTTAAAAATAATATTAAATTAGTTCCGATTAATGATCCGATTAATCATTCCGATTAATCCCCGATTACCCGATTAATCCCTGGACGGTGCCTCCACCGATTAAGTCCGATTCCCGCTTTTTACAACACTGCTAAATAAAGATAAATCATGTGTTGTTTGAATTATATTTTATTCGATCACATATTTTACTTAACTATCTAGTTTTGGTTTTAAAACTTAGAGTAAATTATTTAGTGGTGGTCATATTTTACACCGATTTTCAAAAAAGTGGCCGGTCTTTCAGTTTTTCAAATTAGTGGCCAACCTTTCACTTTGTCTTTCAAAACAGTGGCCAGTCTTTTAATTTCTCTAATTAGTGGCCAATTTTTCACTCCGCCTTTCAAAAAAATGGCCAATAGTAGACTAATTATCTCTAAAGTGGCCACCTTTTTAAAACGCGAAGTGAAATGTTGGCCACTAATTTGAGAAATTAAAAGACTGGCCACTATTTTGAAAGATAAAGTGAAAGGTTGGCCACTAATTTGAGAAACTGAAAAATTGGCCACTTTTTTGAAAATCGGTGTAAAGTATGGCCACCACTCTGTAATTTACTCTAAAACTTATGTTAACCCTGTTTATATTAAAATTGTAATGTAATTATGATTTATGCTAATTGGCTATGTAGTTAATATTGACATTATGATTTTACCTGCATGTCAAAGTTCTAGTATCGATCTGTTGGATTGTCTTTATACATATCTATGTACTTAAATCTAGTAGCTAGTAACTATTAGCAAAATGAAAGTTTTGGTAATAAAATATATTATTTAATCATCCATGCATGCAACTTATTATTGTTAGATCGTTAGTAGTAAATACAGCTAACATTCATACATAGGGCTGTAAATGAGTCGAACCGAGCCGAACTCTTAACTATTCGTGTATCAGCTCGTTATAAATACATCGAACTCGAACTCGAGCTCGAACTTTAATCGAGCCAATATTTTTGTTTGTTTATCGACTCGTTAAGAAAATTTTTATTCACGAACATGTTCGCGAACAGTTGACGAACATGTCTAACGAGCTACTATTCACGAATATCTCATGAATAGTGTTCATGATTTCGTGTTCATGAACATCTCAACCTTTTTTTTCTAGAAATTTTTTAATGCAATTAAAATAAAAATAAAATTGGGGATGAACATTGAAAACTTGAGAAATACTTCAAATTTAGACTTATCAATGAATCAAATTTGGATCAAATTTAGTTAATACATAACGAACTAATGTTATAATTTATAATGTAACATATGTTCAATTTAATTATTATTAATAAAAAAATTATAAATTTAAACAAAGAAAATATAATGAATAGACAAAATAAACTAACATATTATTTTGTTACACTTACTTATACAATTATTTACAAGTTATCGTAAATTCAAGAACATATATATATGAAGTTTGTGAACAAACTTATTAATGAACCATATTGTAATGACCCAAAAAATTACGTGTAATTTATTATATTAAAATATATTTTTAGTTGATTTTAATGTGTGTTAGTTTATTTTTAATGCATTTAAACGCGTTATGATTATTATTAAACAGATGTTTTATTTTGAGGATTTTCGCGTGACAACCAAATCTCCTGACCCCGGATTTGGGGGGTGTTCCCCAGTTTTGCAAAGTAAGTGTTGATGATGAAGGAGTTAAGGAACCCCACTAGTTGCCCTAGCTGATTCCGAGGACGGAATCCTTATAAGGGGGGAAGAATGTAACGACCTGAAAAATTACGTGTAATTTATTGTATTAAAATATATTTTTAGTTGATTTTAATGTGTGTTAGTTTATTTTTAATGCATTTAAACGCGTTATGATTATTATTAAACAGATGTTTTATTTTGAGGATTTTCGTGTGACAACCAAATCTCCTGACCCCGGATTTGGGGGGTGTCACACATATTTACGAACAAGGTTCACGAACTATTTAACGAACTTGCTCATGAACTATATAATCGAACTTGTTCGCGAACTTTCGAGCCGAACTATGTCATGTTCGGGTTCAACTCATTTACGAGACGAACCCCAAAATCATGTTCATGTTCGACTCGTTTAAAATTGAACCGAACTCGAATCGAACTTTTTTCGAACCGGACACCGAACTGTTCGTGAGAGTATCGACTCATTTACGGCCCTATTCATACATGTCCTCTGTTTGTGTAGTACACTGGATGGCTACGTATAAGATTGTTAAATTTGTTAGTTACTAATATATAATAATAATCATTGATTACAAAAGTGTGGAGGTCATTAGTGTAAATCAGGTCTTTCTCATTAGCGTAACTTAGATTAAATAGTAATTCTTCATGCTAATTGCTTATTTCGTGGCTAGCTAAAAGTCATTACATATATGGGTGTCTATGTTGATAACTCGATGTGCACACTTTGTTATTAAAATATTATTCAAGTTTTCTAATATTGTATTAATTAATTTGGCTCTTAGATCTGATTAAAGAAATATAATTGTCCCATAGTTGCGGCTTTTTGATTATTTCTGCATTAATTTATTTGCTGTTATTCAGGTACGAATTCTTCATTCTTTTCTCTCTCCAGTTAAATTATAAATATTCATTAAACATATTGTTGCGTCAAATTTATAAATTGTTACCTTTCTATACTCTCCTTGATACAAGTTATTTGCTCTCTTTCTCATTATAAAATTTTATTCTTTACTCGTTACATTTATAATCGATTCAATTTTATAAAATTGTGACCCTTGTATTCCGTGTGTACTTTTTAGTGCACATTCGTATTTTCATTTTGTCTCCCTTATTTTTGGAATTTTTATTGCCAGCTCATGTATATTTGATTTGTTTCGTTTCGCTATTTTATTGCGACATTGCTTTGTTTATTTTGTTCTGTGCAATGAGTCTGGCAATATTTTTGTAACCTATTTGTTGGGCTCTTAGACCTATCTATGTGGTTAAATCATAGACGAGTTCATGGAGTTCGGCATGTCTGGTGAACTCGGCACTTACTCGTATCGGTGCTGTGAGTATACGAGCACGTCTCTGGGGTATGAGATTGTGTATAGATCATGATCGCTAATATGTGTTTTCTTCTTCTGGTATAGATCATGATCGCTAATGTGTGTTTTCTTCTTCTGGATTACCGAAGAAGGATTCTCTATTTTGTAGAAATGCTTTGTGCATTTCATGTGTTTTCTTCTCGTGGATTACCGGGGAAGAATTCTCTGTTTTGTACTTCGCTTTGTGCGAGTACATATTTGTATAAGAGACCCTTATGGATACATACCTTACTTGATTCAGTCTTATACTTGTTCTGGTTCGATTCAGTATTTTGTCCTTGTTAGTTATCTTGCTTCATTTTATATATAGACTTGATTTGAAAATTCGTTGTCTATAAGACACAATTCACTCAGTATTTAAAATATGATTTTCTTTTAAATTTTATTCGTACTGGGCTTTTCGCTCACTCTTTATTGTTTTTCCTTTCTGCAGGTAATCAGGGGTTAACGGGAATTTGAGATGAGTGATTCCTAGCCTTTAGCTACAGTCTTATATAGTAGTATAAATGAATTCGAGGACTTGTTAGATTTGTTTTCAGACTTTTCAGTATTTTCATTTTGAAGATTAAAATATTGATATTTATCAGGATTTTTCAGTTCTTTTCTATATCAATTAAGTATAATTTAGATTTTATTATGATATTTGTCTATTAGTTAACGATCCAAAAAGTCGGGTTGTTACACTTCTCAATTACAATTGTCTTTCTCTTTCATCTTTTATTTAATTTTTAGGGTTTCGCTCTTCATGTATCCCCAAAGTTATCTTCTTTAAATATATATCCTATCTTCCGGATAATTTGTATTTTAAATTGCCTCAATTTGTTAATATCAGGTAATACATACATGTATATGCATATATAACTTAAAAGTTAAACATGTTACACAAAGCTTACAATTGTAGGGTTTGATACAGTAGATTCATTCGTTACCCTCGAAATCATGTAGACTATGCATCGTTTATTGATTCATTTGTAAGCCTAGAATTCGTATAGACTGTAAATCTTGTTTAATCAAAGTGAGTAGAGATTTGAGTTTTGTAAGCCTAGAATAGACTATAAATCTTGTTTAATCAAAGTGATTAGGGATTTGAGTCGTTATTTCTGATTGAATGTATGTATATATTCTCTTGTTTCTTTCTTAATAGTTGTCTTATTGTAACCTTTATCTGATTGGGGCTCTTTTTTTAATCAGAAATTTTTAATGCCAGGCTGTAGTTTTAAAGACGTCCTCTTGGGGTCTATAAAGCCAATCACTCTCAATGTAACCCCCGGAGATGAGGTTATTCTGGAGAACATTATTTTAGACGAGGACGAGAGAGTTGATCCTTCTCTCATCAAGGTTGTTCATAACTAACCCTTTATATCTTTCTTTTTTTCTGATTTATTCTACTTCACCTTTTCTTTTTAATTATGTTTCATCTTTTCACATTTTAATTCATTTGGACTACCTTTATTTACAGGGTTTTCATGAAGAATTTAAAGATAAATCTGTGTGCTTATTTTTGCTCCCTCTGTCTCCTGGTCATAAGAATTCTATGGTTCTTGATACTATGAGGTTGTGGGACGTTTATGAGCAAGTTAAGTCTTTTGGTGGAAAATTTAACGTCATTTGTGTGCCTACACATGTAGTGCATAATAAAAATGATTTTGAATACTTCAATCCGTACCAAGAATACTTCCAGATCCAATGGTGCACATCATTTCATTGTATTCCTATCGATGATTCTGCATGCTTGAAGCGAATGGATAGTATGATGTTGGGAATTATGACTAAAACAGCAACATAGAGGCAGTTATATATCGTATTTAACAAGTCCAGGCCAAGCATACAATTAGCGAAACAAAACATGTAGGTAAAACACATGCATGTCAGTAACTGATAGAACAAAGAGAAGGCAGAAAACATACCAGTAGCCATAGCAAAATCAGTATGTTAAACAAGTAAAACAAACAGCTGAGTCGTCAGGATTTGCTAGAAAGCCTGACTGCTCTTGAAGAGATAATTGCCCCCACTTACAACTGTGTTGGGATGCTTGCAACACCTCTCCCAGGATAAAACAGCTCCGAGCTAAATGATCACAGTAATCAGAAAGCTCAACTTCGACTAGCACCTCAGTCGCCGGATAAACCCTAAGTAATATATCCTATAACAGGAGGAGAACAGAGAGTGTAGAGAAGACAAGAGAATGTAGGGTGTGGTCTGTATATTCAGTGTGTAGAATAATCAACAATCAGTAGCTTAGGTCTCTATTTATAGGAGAGACCAAACGTAACTGATGCCACCCAATTAATATTGTAACTGCCGATTTACATTTAATAAAATGAAACGGCTGATTTAATAAAATCAAAACGGTTGATTTAATAAATCGTAACTGTTACGTTATATTTATCCACACATATCAGTTTTTATTTTAATTATACGAATATATATTATCAAATTCTGTTCAGGATTCAACATCAGGAACTGATGTTAGTCCATCAGTATTTGATCATCAGGATCTGATACTGTCAGGACTTGAGGTCCATCAGTATTTGATCAAGCATCAGGATCTGGTACTGTCAGGACTTGAGGTCCATCAGTATTTGATCAAGCATCAGGATCTGGTAGTACCTTCAGGATTTCATCAGGACTTAGTCCATCAGTATTAGATGTCTGACCAGTTACTGATTTATTCCAAGTACTGATCCCAATATATATTCTAATTAAAATATTATTCAATCACAGAAATAAAATCCCTCGCCCAGGTCGCCTCGCGTACGCGAGACGCCGAGACATTCGCCCAAATCGCCCTTCGACCGAGCCGACCCGAGTCGAGACGAGACGAGACGTGACGTGGCGTGGCGAGGCGGGCGGCGGCGGCGCGCGTGGAGCACACAGTAACACCATGCACCATCATACACCTTAGTAGTTGTACACTACCCATGTGTGTGATTCTATATAAAGCCAACAACCCCCTTTATTCATTTCAATGTGGGACAAATACACATTCTCATTTCAAGCTTATTCAAGCTACTAATTTCATCTCCATTTCTCTATGGGTTTCACTAAGAAAATTACTTAGACCCATATATGAAAATTTAAGTCCTCATAACAAGGAACAATTTCCAATCGTTAAAATCCGGAATTAACCTCAAGAACATAAAATACTTATGCTCTAAAAACTCCATTTTCTAACAATCCCCCACAAATCCATATAGAAATGTTTCAGGTTTCTCATCATGACTTGTTTTTCAGAGTCGGTACCCTTCCGGGTTTGAACCCTCCTAAGTCCCCTACTTCAATGATTACCGGATTCAGATGGAATGTTTCACCTTGAATCTTAATCCGTTTTGGTGTAACCATGTTCCATAGACGACGACAAGTCAAAGGCTATGGTGCCAATCTACGGCTTTGAGACATTAATGGTCTTGTCTCGATCCTGTTCGTCGAATGTTTCAAGGAATAACCCTTCCCTCTAATTGTGACCACACAATTACATTCGCTTAGCTGGGCATCTCCAGAGATGTACTGCTACCATCTCGTCAAATGACTTGACCCCATTCAGAGTTATAATAACTCTTGCTATCTAGCAGTATCAGTACCTTCTAGGTTTTCAGGGGATAGACTCAGATACATCAGTATCAGCTATGTAGCAAAGGTACTACCAATTCATCCTTACAGCTTGTTATTACCACATTGAATACACTTCAAGGGATCTCCTCTCATGTGTATTGGGTTCCCACTGATGATGAACTATGATGGGTTGACAGCCCCATCCCCAACCTCGACTTAAGGACCACTGCAGGTTCCAGTCCTTTAGTTAAAGGATCAGCTATATTATTCTGAGTTCCTATGAACTCTACAGCTATAATCCTATCAGACACTAAACCCCTTATAGACTTTAGTCTAACTTGGATGTGTCTCTTTGTTTTAGCATTATACTTTTTACTGCTAATCTTGTCGATAGTTGTTTTACTATCACAATGAATAGCAAACGCAGGAAGTGGTCTGCTTACTACAGGTATCGCGGACATAAGTCCATGTAACCATTCAGCCTCCGTCCCCGTGGCATCAAGTGCACACAACTCAGCCTCAAAAGTAGACCGAGTTACTATAGTCTGTTTGGTCGACTTCCAGGATATTGCTCCCCCTGCTAAGGTGAACACGTATCCAGTCACTCCATTGGAACCAGACTTCTTAGCTATCCAACTAGCATCACTGTACCCCTCAAGTACACCAGGAAATCTCCTATAGTGTAAACTTAGGTACATTGTGCCTTTCAGATATCTAAGTACTCTATCAAGAGCATCCCAATGAGTTCTGTTTGGACAGCTTGTATACCTAGCCAACTTAGACACAGAGTATGAAATATCTGGTCTAGTACAGTTAGCAAGATACTGCAAACTCCCTATAATCTGAGAATACCTTAACTGAGACACAGGTACTCCTGAAGCATTCTTAACAAGGGCAACTTTAGGATCATAGGGTGTACTAGCGATTCTACACTGTGAATAACCATATTTCTCAAGTATAGATTTCTCTATATAATGAGACTGCGATAAAGTTATTCCCTCGGCTGACTGTGTCAGTTTGAGACCAAGAATCACACTAGCCTCACCCAAATCCTTCATTTCAAAATGCCTTTTCAAGAAAGCTTTTGTCTCGTTAATTATCTCAAGATTGGTTCCAAACAATAGTATGTCATCAACATATAGGCACAAGATGACACACTCACTACCTTTAACTTTAGTGTAGATACACTTATCACTTTTATTAATATCATAACTGAAAGGCAATATAGTTTCATCAAACTTTTTATGCCAATCCCTAGGAGCTTGTTTCAAACCATAGATGGATTTGATCAACTTACATACTTTCCTTTCGTTACCAGATGCAACAAATCCCTCAGGCTGATCCATATAAATCTCTTCTTCAAGTTCATCATGAAGAAAAGCTGTCTTTACATCCATTTGATGGATGATAAGACCATGTACGGAAGCCAATGCTACAAGCATTCGGATTGTTGTCATCCTAGCTACAGGAGAGTATGTATCAAAGTAATCAATACCCTCCATTTGCTTAAAACCCTTAGCTACCAGTCTAGCTTTGTACTTATCTATTGAGCCGTCAGGATTCAACTTCCTTTTAAATATCCATCTGCACCCGATAGTAGAACACCCAGGAGGGAGATCAACTAACTCCCATGTTCCGTTAGAAACAATAGAGTCAATTTCACTCTTTACAGCGCCCTTCCAGTGCCTAGACTCTGAAGAATCCATAGCTTGTCGGAAAGTTAAAGGTTCGTCCTCGACATTGTAAGTGATAAAATCACTTCCAAAATCCTTGACTACCTTTGCACGCTTACTCCTTCGTGGTTCCTCTACCTCCTTAGGAGTAGAGCTACTACTAGGTTCCGCCCCCACATTTGTCATCTTTTCCACATGATCAGGAATAGAACTTGATGTGTGAGTAGGATCTTCATTAGAAGTATCTTGAGGCATACCAGTCTTCATAGGGTAAACATCCTCAAAGAATGTAGCATCACGAAACTCAACTATCGTGTTTGCCACTATACCATCTATGTCAGATTTTAACACTAAAAATCTCATAGCTGTAGTGGTCTCAAGATAGCCTAGAAAGATACAATCAACAGTCTTCGGACCTAGTTTCTTTCTCTTGTGTTCAGGGACAAGTACCTTAGCAAGGCACCCCCACACACGAAGATACTTAAGACTAGTCTTCTTGCTCTTCCATAACTCATGGGGTGTCTTATCCATGTGTTTCAGAGGGACTCTATTCAGAATATGGCAAGCCGTATTCAGAGCTTCTCCCCACATGTATTTAGGCAGCCCAGAGTTAATAAGCATACTATTAATCATATCTTTAAATGTTCTGTTCTTTCGCTCAGCAACCCCATTAGACTCAGGTGTGTATGGTGGGGTAACTTCATGAACTATACCATTGTTTGCACAAAATTCATTAAAAGCGTTACTCGTATACTCACCACCTCTATCAGATCTCAACCGTTTAAGTACCTTACTAGTTTGTTTTTCTACTTCAGTTTTATAAATAATGAATTTACTAAGTGCTTCATCCTTATGTCTAAGTAAATAAACATAACAATATCTACTACTATCATCTATAAAGGTAATGAAGTATCTAAAATGGTCCTTAGTCAACACACCACCAAATTCACAAATATCAGTGTGTACTAAATCTAACAAGTCTGAATCCCTAACAATATTATGAAAAGGTTTCCTTATATGTTTAGCAGACACACATACTTGACATTTAGAATTCTTTTCTATAGTGTGTTTTGGAATCAACTCTAAGTTCATCATATTTTTAAGAGCACCAAAATTTAAGTGACCAAGTCTAGCATGCCATAAATCAGAAGATTCAACATAATTAACAGAAGGAGTAATATTATTAATCAATCCACCCAAAACGGGTTCAGCATTTATCACAAATAAACCATTCGACAAGTAACCCTTGCCAAAAAATGTACCAGTATGAATAAGAACTACTTTATTACATTTGAGAGAGACTTCAAAGCCATTAGCTACTAAACAGCTACCACTTATTATATTTCTACGCATGTCAGGAACATGATGCACTCTCGTCAGGGATAGAATACGTCCCGAAGGAAACTTCAGGTCCACGTTTCCTACTCCATGTACTTGAGCAGCACTTGCGTTCCCCATCGTCACTGTCAAGCTATGACTCTGTTGATAAGATACAAATAAACTAATGTCAGCACAAATATGCACATTAGCTCCAGTATCAATCAACCATTCATTTGACAGATAAGTGGAAAATAGTACAGGATTGTAGGTAACATACCGGTCTACGTTGGTTTCAGAAGCCAAAGCCTCACCAACAACCATGTTCGCTACAGGCCCACTTGAGGTTCCAAGCACAGCATTCGCTTGAGCTACACCCTCGGCTTTCTTCGCTTTCTTCGTAGGGCAGTCCTTACTCCAGTGCCCAACCTGCCCACAAGACCAACATGGTTTGTTTGCCTTTGGTTTCTTGGCCTTATCCTTGTCACTCTTAGGTTTATTACTATTACCCTTCTTAGAGACAGCCTTCCTTTTCTGTCCTACAGTAGCTACGTTTACCTTCGAGCTTCCATGCTCAGTTGGCATCACATGTCCCTGTTTGGACTTGTGTTGTTCTTGCACCGAGATGTCCAGCATAAGGTTGGTCCATGTGATCTCTCCTTTCTGTCTTTTCAGGGAGAGAGAGAACTCTTCCCAAGACTTTGGGAGCTTTTCAATCACACTCATCACCTTAAACTTTTCGGGGAGGTCCATTCCAGACTCCTTCAAAGCATGCACTATCATCTCGAATTCATGCACTTGCTCAGTCATGGACTTATTGTCCACCAGCTTGAAATCAAGGAACCTAGCCACAGAATACTTTTCCAGACCTTGTGAGTCAGTATTATGTGTTTGGTCCAGCTTATCCCATAAGAGTTTTGCGGTGTAGGCATCAGAGGAGTACACATCAAACAATGTGTTGGTTAGAGCAGCCAGAATTGCTGCTCTAGCAACCCCATCCTTCTCAGCCCACTTCGCATAACTCTTAACTGATTCAGCCTTCTCTTGATCCACAACCGGCTTCTCATATTCCACAACAGGCCACAAACCCTTTACAGTCAGCCACAACTTCATCCTTTTCTGCCAACGAGAAAAGCCAACGCCCCCATTGAATTTCTCTGGCAAGCCAGTTAATTCAACAGGTTGTGGAAAACTGTAAGTGGTCCAATCAATGACCCCAACAGATGCAACCGAACTACCACTAGCAGGAATCTCACTCTCGTTAACCATTATGCTAAATACTATATAACGAATTATCTCTTCAAGAATGTTGGGAATTATGACTAAAACAGCAACATAGAGGCAGTTATATATCGTATTTAACAAGTCCAGGCCAAGCATACAATTAGCGAAACAAAACATGTAGGTAAAACACATGCATGTCAGTAACTGATAGAACAAAGAGAAGGCAGAAAACATACCAGTAGCCATAGCAAAATCAGTATGTTAAACAAGTAAAACAAACAGCTGAGTCGTCAGGATTTGCTAGAAAGCCTGACTGCTCTTGAAGAGATAATTGCCCCCACTTACAACTGTGTTGGGATGCTTGCAACACCTCTCCCAGGATAAAACAGCTCCGAGCTAAATGATCACAGTAATCAGAAAGCTCAACTTCGACTAGCACCTCAGTCGCCGGATAAACCCTAAGTAATATATCCTATAACAGGAGGAGAACAGAGAGTGTAGAGAAGACAAGAGAATGTAGGGTGTGGTCTGTATATTCAGTGTGTAGAATAATCAACAATCAGTAGCTTAGGTCTCTATTTATAGGAGAGACCAAACGTAACTGATGCCACCCAATTAATATTGTAACTGCCGATTTACATTTAATAAAATGAAACGGCTGATTTAATAAAATCAAAACGGTTGATTTAATAAATCGTAACTGTTACGTTATATTTATCCACACATATCAGTTTTTATTTTAATTATACGAATATATATTATCAAATTCTGTTCAGGATTCAACATCAGGAACTGATGTTAGTCCATCAGTATTTGATCATCAGGATCTGATACTGTCAGGACTTGAGGTCCATCAGTATTTGATCAAGCATCAGGATCTGGTACTGTCAGGACTTGAGGTCCATCAGTATTTGATCAAGCATCAGGATCTGGTAGTACCTTCAGGATTTCATCAGGACTTGGTCCATCAGTATTAGATGTCTGACCAGTTACTGATTTATTCCAAGTACTGATCCCAATATATATTCTAATTAAAATATTATTCAATCACAGAAATAAAATCCCTCGCCCAGGTCGCCTCGCGTACGCGAGACGCCGAGACATTCGCCCAAATCGCCCTTCGACCGAGCCGACCCGAGTCGAGACGAGACGAGACGTGACGTGGCGTGGCGAGGCGGGCGGCGGCGGCGCGCGTGTGTGTGTGTGCGCGCGTGGAGCACACAGTAACACCATGCACCATCATACACCTTAGTAGTTGTACACTACCCATGTGTGTGATTCTATATAAAGCCAACAACCCCCTTTATTCATTTCAATGTGGGACAAATACACATTCTCATTTCAAGCTTATTCAAGCTACTAACTTCATCTCCATTTCTCTATGGGTTTCACTAAGAAAATTACTTAGACCCATATATGAAAATTTAAGTCCTCATAACAAGGAACAATTTCCAATCGTTAAAATCCGGAATTAACCTCAAGAACATAAAATACTTATGCTCTAAAAACTCCATTTTCTAACATGATTGGTATCCCGAAAGATCCGGAAGCAGGCTATGTTATTCTTGGTCCTATGAATGGTTTGTGCAGAAAGGTTGTTACTATACTTGATAGTGACTTTATCAAGTGGCATGGAGCCGAAGCTTTTCCATTTACCACAGAAAAGATACAACAACTGGCACGCGAGGATGAAGCTTTGTGGAGTGGCAAACATGACCTGGGAACTCTTTTGTCATTACCTGATCGTGATTTTGTTATCTCAAATAACCGCACAGAGGTACTTCCATCCCCTACGATAGTTAATAGTGATGAATTTAGAAATTTGATTGAGGTCAGAAGCTTAACATAAAATAATATTGAGTTTAGCCTTTGCTCCAATTTAAACTTGACACGTGTAAAAACTTGAATAAATAGAAGCGAGTTAAACTTAAGTGGAGTCATGATGATAACAATTCTTAGCAGCCATTTGTTTTCAACTTAATATAACTATTTAAATATTTTGTTTTGAATATAGTTTTTAAAGAAAGAACAACTCATTTATCCTATCTAAGAGCCTGCCCTGATTTGCCTAGTTTCAGATTAGCTGCCCTTTATACCGACTATTCATGTTAATTCCACAGGCGTGTCTTGACAAAGTAAAAAAAACATACTATTAGATATACATCTATACAGCACAACGTACAATTCTGGTCCTTCTTCCTTCTATCTGCCTACTGCCATCAAGGCATACTGCAAACACCTATGACTTGCCACATCAGCCTCCCTTCCTCCCAATGTATACATACAATTAACATATATAAACTCAATTTTTCTTCTTTAAAGTAAGATATATACACAAATTCATGATTAAATACCTAGATAAAATGAGAACCCTAGGCTGATACCCTTCTTGCAACATGTGTTGAATATACGTCGGGGGGTACCACGTGTCTACACAATACGTTGCTGGGTGAAATGTATCACGTCTATTGTTGTCAAAAATTTATAGTCCTCTTGCAGCGACATTTCTTCATGATACGTCGGTCTCTGAAGCGTGTCTCGACGCTCTTGTCTGAAGCGTATAACCTCTGAATCAGGGTAAAAAAATGAACAGGTGCAGATACGTTGGAGAATAAAGCATCTACTAGTGATAGTGATACACTCTTGTCAGCTGCGTGTTGCATAGGCATTTTAGTACATCGATCAACACCGCCACTGGGTATTTTGGCATTAAAATTTTGAAATTTGGTTGTTTAGGTCATTCACCCGTTTTTAAACTTATGTATGCATATCGTTCCATATTTTTGGTACTTAAAGGTAAGTGTCTTTTCTTATCAAATTCTATATTAGGTGCTCTTTTATTATAACATTATAGAGTAGTGTGGTGATTAAATTTTTTTCATATGCATTAATAAAATAAAGAATATGTATATCATTTCTATATTTATCCAATATTCTTTTCTAGATAATGACATTCAGATAATATGTCTATCAATAGTATTAGACATTTAGAATGAGATCGTCAAATGATTAAGTTTGTTTAGAAATACTAATCATTCAGAATTTATTATTTAGCTTTGTACGACTCCTTTGTATCCTTGTAAGAACTTGTGTGGTGCAACTATGCGCAATAGTTTACATATTCTTTACATATTATGCTATCTTCATACAGTTTAATTAATGGAATAAATTTAGGTCCCTATTTCCGATCTACATCAAAGCACTGTTTGCCTCTTATTCTATGAAGATACTTTGGAGTGCAGAAATTGGACAGAGAAACTTAAGAAACTTTACGTAGCACGAAAAGATTTTGAGGTGGTGGTTGTCTTCTCTATTACTTTTGGGCATGATCAGTTGTTGGAAATCAAGAATCGGAGATGCCTCTTGAAATTCTGGAAGGTGTTCGATGAAATGCCATGGTTGGCACTCCCTCCTAATGACCCCAAATGTAGGCAGCTGTGGCGCATTTTCAGTAAACTGTGCAGTGATACACCAAAGTTGCTCATAATTTACTCTGGAGGAAAATACTTCGAGGAAAATGGATTTAAAGTCCTGGAGGAGACTGGATTTAAAAACTATCCTTTTATGAGAGAGGAAGTGGTATGGACTTCAGTTGTAGTAAGAGAAAAGAACTTGTCCTCATTTTTGGGACGAAATGAACTTATTCGCGGTAGGGATTTGTATTATGTTGACCAGGTCAGTTCTCTATATCGATCATGAATATACTAATTTTTCTTTATGTATACTATTTGCTTGTTAACACAGTATTTGCATGTGTATTTGCCCCTGCAGGAGAAATTTACAGTCTCCAAACTCTTGGGGGGTTCAGTTGTCCTCCTTTTTTTGGAAGTACCAGGCTTTATAGGCTTCAGTGACTTGCTGGCTGGTCTACATATTAATCATATTAATTCCGCCAGGGCTGTTGAAAGGTTTGAGATAGTCTACATTCCAATGACGGAATCTCCCCCCGAGATTGTCCCTGAGTGTGACTGGATGCTGGTTAGCCCTTGCAAGGACTTGATTCCTTTTTTCCATCACTTTTTTAAGGTCGAAATTAATCAAAATCCAGGAAAACAATTCACCATGTCGATGGTTAGTTTTGGACCGTTTGGACATTATAATGATCGTGGAATCATCTATACCAACTGTTCCAAATCAGCATATAAATCATTTTTGGATACCTTCCCGTTTGAGGGCAAGAAAGAGAAGAAAATCTTCAAGCGTCTATATAGTGCTGCAATAAACAGACCTAGAAAGAAGACGGATGATTAGTTGAATTCTGATGTACATAGAGCTTATATAAGCCTGTCTAGTGAAGAGTTTTCGGTACTGATCAAATATAATCTTAAATATTTTTGTTTAGTTTAGTGTTTTAAACAAAAAAATATTTGTTGTTGCTATATGTGTGGGATGGTGTCTGTTGCATTTTGGAGAGGGGGAGATTAAATTGTTTGTTTTGATAAGCGCGACCTCGATGAATTTATAAACTTCACTCTGCATATCTTCAATCTTGAATTTTTACTGGTAGCATGTAATAAAAAATTTCTATGTAGGTTGAAGGCGCGACCTTGCATATATGTGTTTCTGTTGAATTTGATTCAATTTCCAAGTAAGCTGTCCTAACAAAGAATACCTTTTTTTCTCCAACAACTATCAGTACCTGAACCTTTTAAGACATATTTTAACTAGTCAAAACTTCTATATATAAAAAATGTGTTCTAAGCTAATATCATGTTTTGAATAAACATAATAACTCATAATTCTCTTAACTATTATCCATTTATACAAGGAGAGAAACAATTTGTCAAAGGATAATCCTGCTAACGCATTTGAAATGTTGCCATTCCAAACCAATGTGTGTAATAATCTTACATCAAGTAAAAGATCGCTGTTTTTTTAAAAGCAACAGCTTCTACAGAATACTTGTACCCAAACTAAATATTGTTCATGAAAAACAAAATTTACCTTTTTCCCAAACTAAATATTGTTCATGAAAAACAAAATTTACCTTTTTTAATTACAGGGGTACGGGTAAAGGCACGTCAAATTCGTTGATACCTGTGGATTTGGTAAAAATCCAAACTGAGGCCAAACCTCACAACAAAAGGTTATCACTTCACTTTCCTCAGAAATTAATTGAATAATGCGATGATGCAATTGTAAATTAATTTTTTTTTCTAATAAATGATATTATGCAACTTAAGATTATCTTATTCAAAAATTTTAAAATTAAATAAAATATATAGTCATAAGGCTAAAATATGATATTAAAATTCTTATATTAAAATTATTTTAATTAAATATAGCATAACATATTAATATTCAAAAATATAATATTTAGGCAATTAAATCAAATTATAATAAATTTTTTAATGTAAATTCAAAAGTTTTATAATGTAATTACGAAAATACCCTTCTATTTTTTTAACGTTAACATCCAAATAACAGAAAAGGGTGCAAAGTGAACCTGAAAAAGAAGTTTTGGTATTCAACTGTCACTAAAAAAGTATGAGTACTTAAGTGTGTTTCTTCCAAAGATATGGGGTACAAATTGCAATAAACTCTAAGTTATATACTATAGTAGTATCAATAAATGTTCTCCTAGTCTAGGGGTAGTACCTGCTAAGTACCTTTATTCTAATTTCTTCATTTTAAGCACCATTTGTCCTTTACTTTTCCTCTGTCCGTTAGACTTTTAAAACATCAGATAATTCTAATTGACTGAGTGAATATATCTTATGTAACTACATGCGTATCACACTTTAGAATATTTTTGGCACCCATGTAAAGTGATTAGAAGGTCCCAAACAAATAGTATAAAAACTAGATGGTCAACATAATATGTGTGGTCAATAGTATATATTTTTACTACAAGTATTTGGGTTCTTTCAATTTTTAGGGGTGCCAAGAGATTGCCAAAAATTGGCAACTTCTCTCAACACCTCTTGGGGCAAAAGTACCCAAGAGAAGCAGTGGACAAAATTGAAAAAGGATGAAGGATGCGACTGGGTAACTACTAAGCTGCTGCCTGCCAATTCGTGGATGGCGGAACAGGAGATGGATGATACTTTGTTATTTTCATTTGTATAGATTTTGTTCTCTGGAAATGTTAATGACAATGTTATCTAGTGTTAATAGTATTTTTTTTTTTTGGCTAAATAATAGTAAAAAAATTTACTTCTATTATACAATTTTGTATAGCATTATGTTCGTGCTTTGATAATGAATTCATCCTTTATTTTTTCAAATACAACTTCATCCAAAGGTACTTATTGGAATGAACAAATAGACCAAAGACTTGAATGAGTTTGTTGTTTCTTTTAGCGAATTACGAGTCTCTAGCTTTACTTATTTTTTAAAATTTATTATAATTTTTTAATTGATATTTTAATTATTTAAAAAAATTCTAAAAATTTACCTTTTAATCAACTGTGTCTTGGTAAATAAATATTTGATAAATCAATAAATTCGTCAAATAAATAATTTGTATAGTTCTAAATATTGACATCGATATTATTTGTATAGTTCTAAATATTGACATCGATAGAGAATAATCTATACTATTATATAAAAGTCGAAACATTAAAAGTTTTGGTACCTATTTTTAGGTACCTGTTTTTTAGTACCTGTTTTTTGGTACTTCGTGAATTTACTTATTTAACCTACGTTATAAAGAAAAATATATCCACCGAAAATAAATAATAACATAATATAATTAATGGTAATTAGTAATATAATTAATGTTAATTAATCGATTACCTTTTTCACATTTATTTTTAGTTGAAGATATTACTTTTTATAAACAACTAAAAACATAAATCGTATCATATTTTTCGATCATTAATATTTTCTTTCAAATTAAAATAAAATACCTTTTCAATTTAAAACAAATCTTACAATCATTAAAATATACCCGAAAACACCTATAAAATGTCTCATCAATTATAGCCCATTGTTGGGCTATTTTATATATATATAATAGATTATTATTCATTAAAAATATATTATGAATTTCATATATATATGTATAAATCCAAATATTATCCCGCTCATGATATCATGTTTTTATATGAAAACACATATTAATGAATGGTTTGGTTGTATTACGAAATTATAATTACATAGTAAATTTTAATTATAAATATTTTTATTATAATTAAAAATGTATAACTAAATAGTTTATGTTTTGCCATAGCCGGGGCTCTAGGGGGGATCCTTACGGGTTTCTTTGCTGTACCAAAACTCAGCCGCCTCTTCTTCCTGGTACCTGATTGGGAAAAATACATTGGTCTCGCTTATGGCCTCCAAACAGGGCGAAGAGCTGCTGGATTTAAACAAATGGGAGTTCAACTTTTGGGAATAGCATTCATTGTGTGTCTGAATATTGTGACAACAAGTGTGATTTGTTTGTTCATTAAGCTCATAGTTCCGCTTAGAATGAGCGAAGAGGAACTCGAAATCGGAGACGAAGCTGTGCATGGAGAGATAGCTTATGCATTGTGGGATGATGGAGAGAAGTATCAAATGTCAAAGAACAATTCAGTTTATGATGTTGATGAGTTTCCATCCAGTATGTCAAAGAATGCTAGTTATGAATGCTACAATGGTGTTGTTTCAGTTCATGTTTGCAGCAATAACTTTGGTTTTGATAGCTGGAGCACTCTTAGGAAGAATGAATTTTGTAGCGTGGATGTTGTTTGTGCCTTTATGGCTTACTTTTTCATATACTATTGGAGCTTATAGTATATGGTGTCCTGATGGATGGTTGGCAAAACTCGGGGTCATTGATTTTGCTGGTGGTTATGTCATTCATCTTTCTGCTGGTGTTGCTGGATTCACAGCAGCTTGTTGGGTAAGCATCCAAACCAAAACTCTACAGTAATTTAGAATTAGTCAGACATAGATGAGTAAGTTCAAATGCAAGCTCACGCGACAGAGATCTTCCTTTAGATAGTAATAAATTAGCAGTTCATTATAAATTGAAAAAATCACTTGGATACTAAGACTTGAAAAGCTTGGTCATGGTAGGGTGTGTAGATGTTTATTACAGTATAATTTTCCTTTAAATCTGTTTGACAAGATATTCACCTGCTTATAATAGGTAGGACCTAGGAGTAGAAGGGACAGAGAGAGGTTCCCTCCAAACAATGTACTGATGATGCTGGCAGGCGCAGGCCTGCTATGGATGGGGTGGACAGGGTTTAACGGTGGAGCTCCTTACGTGGCAAGTACAGACTCGGCACTAGCTGCCCTCAACACCCATGTCTGCACAGCAACCAGCCTTCTCACCTGGATCATTCTCGACTTCTCTGTCTTTGGAAAGCCTTCTATCATTGGTGCTTTGCAGGGCATGATCACTGGTTTGGTTTGCATCACTCCGGCTGCTGGTAAATACTTTTAAAAAATTCCTGCTCAAAACTGAAATAACATTTTGGTGATAAATGTTTGATTTTCTAATGAACAATGCAGGAGTTGTGCAATGCTGGGCTGCAATAATAATGGGATTGATTTCGGGTAGTGTTCCTTGGTACACAATGATGATACTCCACCACAAAATACCCCTACTAAATCAAGTGGATGACACCTTTGCAGTCTTGCACACACATGCCATAGCCGGGGGTCTAGGGGGGATCCTTACCGGTTTCTTTGCTGTACCAAAACTCAGCCGCCTCTTCTTCCTGGTAACTGATTGGGAAAAATACATTGGTCTCGCTTATGGCCTCCAAACAGGGCGAAGAGCTGCTGGATTTAAACAAATGGGAGTTCAACTTTTGGGAATAGCATTCATTGTGTGTCTGAATATTGTGACAACAAGTGTGATTTGTTTGTTCATTAAGCTCATAGTTCCGCTTAGAATGAGCGAAGAGGAACTCGAAATCGGAGACGAAGCTGTGCATGGAGAGATAGCTTATGCATTGTGGGATGATGGAGAGAAGTATCAAATGTCAGAGAACAATTCAGTTTATGATGTTGATGAGTTTCCATCCAGTATGTCAAAGAATGCTAGTTATGAACTTTCACAAATGGTATGAGTGTATGACAACTGGTGTTAAAGTTTCAAACAATGATGAATAATTAAAAATGCAGATGGTCTATAAATAGTCTTAACATTGATTTGGTTAAAGTATAATGAATGCAGTTACAAGCCGAAATTACGAAATTACATTTGGTAACATGTTTCTTCTGAAATTATCACCAGCCAAAATTACATTTCACAACTTTTCTGTTTCTTGTTCGGTAATTATCATAATAATACAAAATTTTGAAACAGTTGTATCCATTTACTATTCCAACAAATCACACCCTTATTTACTAAAACAATTGATATAATTTCTTCAAAAAAATTGATATAAAATTAAAGGATATAATTTCTTCAAAAAATGATATAATTTCTTCAAAAAAATTGATATAAAATAAATAATATTTAAATATTTATTTTGAGATTGTAATTAAATTAACAAAAAAATGAAATAATTAAATTCAGGGATTTCACAACCTGAAAATTGCCCAAAACACCCTTAATGCGTTAAACTCTAAGAGCATCTCCAAAAGTGTTATGTATATTTGATAGCTATAATATAATATATTGATAATTATCTAAAATTATAGCTAAGAAATTCTAGTTTTACTCCAATGGTATTATGTATAATTATATTATCTAAAATTATACATAATAGATTTAGAAGTTTTACAAATGTAGCTAGCCCAATTTTAGTTATCTATATTTTTTTGCTAAGAGATAATGATTGGAGTATTGAATTTTTACCTAATATAAGAATGTCCAAAATGCCTATCCTAGAGAATGAATGGTCCATAATACCTATTGGCGGGTGTGCTGGCCCTTTCTGTCCACCAAACACGCATGGCTAACATGCGTGTACACCTTTCAAATTTAAATGATCACCTTCTGTACATGTTTAGAAATCATGGACAGGGGTTCGCATGCTATGCATGCGCGTCCTTTGCACCACATGTATAGCATGCGTGTCCTGTGCATACAACTTCAATCGGAGTTAAATAATTTTTATTTGGGGTTCAATATTTTTATTTTGAGTTTTAAATTTTTTTAAAACAAAGAATAAATTGTATTCAATTTTTTAATTAAAATTTTTAAATTTTATTTGTATTCACTCGGGGTTTCAACGATTAATTTTTGGGGTTCAACAATTTCATTTTGGGTTTAGAAATATTCGGAACAACGAATAAACCGTATACGAACTTAGGGTTTAGGGTTTAGGATTTAGGGTTGTTTACAACCCTAAATCCTAGATCCTAAACCCTAACTTATCATGATTTTTAAACGCGTTAGCGTTTAAAAATCATGCCGCCGGATTCAATTTTTTAATTACAATTTTTAAATTTTATCTATATTCACTCGGAGTTTCAACGGTTAACCTTTGGGATTCAACTTTTTTATTTGAGATAATAACCAAAATGCTTCCCACAGAAAAGAAGCTGCCCATATTACCTATTTGTAATAGAAGCTGCTCTTTCTAACCATTGCTTACGCAGTTACGCATAATTAACATGCGTATGCAATATTTGATAAAAAGACAAAAGCTGGTCCCCCCTTTCTTCTTGACCGTAGTACAATATTTGATAAAAAGACAAAAGCTGGTCCCCCCTTTCTTCTTGACCGTAGTAGCTTTATTATGCTTTCTTTTATCAGCTTTCTTTTAGATTGCTTTTAATTAGAGTGCTATATTGCTTTAAACAGCTATTTTTCCGCAACGAATAATCTTCGAAAAATACTTGGTATCAGAGCCTAGTTAATAATCTTTTAAAAGAGAAAAATCAGATTTTTGAGGAGGAAACTTCTGATAATTTAGAAATCGAATTTTCAGAAACAGAAAAAGGCTTTCAAGCCAGTTTTCTAATAAAACACGATTTAATTTCTAAAATCAGGAATGCAAAGCTTGATTTAAAGAAAGAAACTATTTTTAACGTTCCTTGGTTGGATCGTTTAAAAAGAAAAAACAATATCTTTTATTACGTATCTACGAAAGAGATGCATGTAGATATAAAAGATACTACCTAAAAAGTGTATTTGCCTTTAATCACTAAAGAATAGATTAATAGACAATTACAAAAAATGGATTCAAAGACTAGGTCAACGATCTCTATGGTTCATTTAGGAGCTGTTAAGATTCTCCGATAAAAATGGCTATACTGGATAATCGAATTATACCAAGAAATGACAGTATTTTAGGTGCTGCTAGAGGTAATTTAGCATACCAAAAATTCATGTTTACAGTATATCCCAAATACGCAATTAGTTTGGATACTGAAAGATTTGATCAAATTTTATCTTTTATTCATGATTTTGAAAGAAAATATTTGATGCAAAAAGGAGATAAAGTATTTAGCATTACTTATCTAGTTGCTTATACTTTAACCAATAGTCATCACAGTATTGACTATAAGTTTAACAACCCAAACAAATACACTTAATTTTAAAATCTACTAAAAATCGAATAAAATGATACAACTTCTTAAAATCAAATATCTTACAATTCATAAATTAAAAATACACCTAAATTCTCCAAATATCGCAACTCGCACTTTTCCCAATAAGTAGCCCACCTAAATATGCTCACCTACCGGTAGGAATAAGAAAAACAAAGAACCGGCAGTGAGCGAAAGGCTCATATACGGATATAAAACGAAGCACAAGCTGATCAAATTAAATAGTTGAATAAGTTAAGAATAAAAATGAATATCTGAAGAACAATGAGACATAACGAATGAGATAATAGAAAGTAGACACTCAACTCACAATATAAAAATAAACGCTCTCAATCAAAATAAATTTACTCTAACAAATAATCATATCACTGAGGCATAATTATCACATTAACATAAAGAAAAGCCTAACCGATAAAATATAGTCATACTCTGATACTTACACATAATATCCAAAATAACTTATTTACTAACATAGGAGATAATCTTACACTTACAGGATGTCCTACATTTTCGGTTATCCAGAATATGTAGTCATCAAAACTTACAGGGGCTTGCATAGCACAAAGCAATGCTACCCAAAATCTTACAGGAGCTTGCACGACAATAAGTACAATGCTACCCAAATGGCCAACACATACACACTAGTCATGACTATACGTGTCCCATAACATCGGCGACACGCACATACTATTTAAATAAACCGCATAGGAGGTGCCAAGCACGAGATTCTCTCCACTCATGACGGAGTCTTACAATATCTCCCAAGTCATAATAAAATCACAGATAACTTACATATAACTTACACATAACTTACTCCAGAAAGATGATTCAAAATCATACTTATATCATAAATAATCGAAAACGCGTTGATCTAATATCACTAAACTACATATAAAACAAAATAGACTATAGAAGCTAAAAGTCAGAACTGACCAGTCCCAAATAAAGGCAATTTACTCTATAAATATTAACTCAAATGAAAAAGTATAAAACACGAAAGTCGTAGAGGATTCCGAGACCTTTCCATAATGGTAAGGCTCGTTAAAAACGGAGAGGTAACGAATTCAGAAACAATGTAAATGCGGACTGGCAGAACAGAATTAGGCACAAATCACAGTAGTATTTCGATATTTAAGACATCGAAATCACAGAATTGATCAGTCGAACATAAATACAAAATACAGAGGTCGAAACGAGCTTTCCAGAATGGTATTGCTCTTAGTTTTTGAACAAATTTCCGATTTGCTATGAATTTCTGAAGTTAGGACATAATAACAAGAATCAACACACCAGATTACAAAAAAGGCAGATTTTAGCATATTTAGAGGCAGAATTGCAGAAAACTTAAAGAACGATAGTCGAAGATTAACAAATTATCTTTCCAATAACTCTAAGATCACAACAATCCAATGAATAGTGAATTAAATACGAATTTTACAAGAATTCAGAATATGCGAAAGATCGAATACAACAACGTAGTAAGATAATACGAAGGTGAAAGTTATTACACAAAATCCGTACCTTAAAATCCAAAGATTAGGAATAGCCGTCTCTAATATCAGATTACTCATTCGCCAGAACCCTTGAACTCCAAAATTTCTTGTCTCCAATTAGGTTTGCAATCTCCTCTTCTCTTTCTTCTTCTCTCTTTTTTCCTTCTTCCTTCTAACCCAAAAGTAACGTAAGTCTCTCAAACCCCTTTTTTTAACGTTTTTTTCCTTTTACAAACCATCACTCATGTTTTCTCCCTTTTTTTCTATTCTTTTTTTAACTACTAACATCCTAATTAAAAACATTTATTTACTCATAAACTAATATAAATACTATCTAACCAATATTTTCTAATCCTCAATATAAAATAAAATAACTAAAAATATTTATAAAAAAATACGGGATGTTACAATAAGAAAAAAGAATACGTCGAATTAGATGACGTATTCTCTGATGTAGGTTCGGTAGAAGACAAACTATTTGCAGAATTGACTCATACAGACCATACTTGGGCAATTGATATTGCTAGAAATAAACCTTCTTTACAGGAAAAGCCTAGAAGAAGCTTTAGAGCTAGAGGAAACCTAGCTATTAGAGAACCTTTAGCAGAAGGAAAGATATGCTCCTTAAAAGCATGTCTCAAAGAATAGATGATCTATCAGATAAATTTGCTAGTATCATTTAAAATGAGCCTTAAAGAATTAATTGAGGATTTCAATAACAATGTTAAGCCTCAGCTAACAGAAATTTTAGCCTTGCTTAAGAAAAATGCAGACAATGATGTCAAAGGCAATATTGAAGCTGCTACAGCAAAGATAATCACAGAGCTGAAGACAACAATTCAGGATTATCAAAACAATAAAACTTCTGAATTAATTGGTAAGCAACCAAAGGATCCAGAAGAAAAACAACTTGTTCTCACAACAGGACAAGGTAGCAAAGATAAAGGTAAAAGCCGTTACCGATATAGTTATCCTAACCATGATGTAGGAAACGAAGAACTCGGAACAAGAAAGAATCCGAACAGCATGACTTGGCCATTTGGTTCTGTTTCTAATAAGAAAATATGAACTATATGCAAGACATAGAAAAATGCAGACAATGATGTCAAAGGCAATATTGAAGCTACTACAGCAAAGATAATCACAGAGCTGAAGACAACAATTCAGGATTATCAAAACAATAAAACTTCTTAAGCAATTGGTAAGCAACCAAAGGATCCAGAAGAAAAACAACTTGTTCTCACAACAGGACAAGGTAGCAAAGATAAAGGTAAAAGTCGTTATCGATATAGTTATCCTAACCATGATGTAGGAAACGAAGAACTCGGAACAGGAAAGAATCCGAACAGCATGACTTGGCCATTTGGTTCTGTTTCTAATAAGAAAATATGAACTATATGCAAGACATAGAAAAATTCTTTTGGAAAGTTCTTGAATCAGAAATTCAAGATGACCATCAAGAAGAACAATTTGCTAAGGCAATGGAATTACTTGGATTGGAAGATGATGATCTAGCTAATCAACAAGTATCAAATGATTTAGAATTACAGTCTTTGTTTGGATTTAATTCTACTAATTATTTGAATGTCATTGAAGAATTTAGTTCACCAGAATCAGATTCTCAAGGCGCCGATTCATCAGATGAAGAGTTTGTTCAATAAACACTTAGGATGAATAAACAGGAAGAATGTGTGTACGAAAATCCATTCGCATCTACTTCAGGAACAAAGAGACCAGTAGACAGAAGAAAAGGTAATTTTTATCCACCTATTACTGAGTTTAAAATGAATCAAAATATATTTGGTTCGAATGTTTTAAATATCGATTGTGAATCAGATAGAAAAACCTTAATCGATATTTGGGAAAAGGAAATTAGTTTGATAATACAAACTAATCATATTGCTTACAATGACCCTGAGACAGTTTTGTTATTAGTCGATCACAAAACAGTGGGAGGTGTAAATCGATTTATTAACGATTCAATATGGAAATTCGATAATTACGAACCCATAGATGCCTTTAATACAATCATAGATGCTATGTATACTATGTTTTTAGGAATTGATTATATCAATGCTAAAGATATAGAAAAAGAAAAAGTCAAACAAAATGCTAAGATGGCTCTTAGTAAAATGCAATTGTGTTATATATGTTTAGTTGGTAAATTCTTTTGTGAATATGAAAAGCATATGATCAACACAGGTGACCAAGCAAGTTATCATGTTTATGTCGAAGAATACATACGCAAGATACCTTTAGTAGGAGAAAAAGCTATGACTAGGTTTCTACAAGAAAGAATAATCTTAACACATCATAGTTTAGCTTTTGCTCAGAAAATAGTCCAGACTAAATGTGACGCCACCGACCCCGGTTCGATTTCCTCTGGAAAGAAACCGGCCCGAGGGTCCGCCAAAACTACATCACAACCTGTTTAATCTGCTAATATTTTTTTTTGTAAATTTCGGCATGAAGTATTCGTAAATAGGACTATCCACCTATTTTTTAATTCAAAAATTCAACTTTATAACAAAAGTCCAACTCACCAAAAATCATGCCACGCACATCGCAACTCAACTACTATCTACCATGTACTGTAATTTATACAACTACAAGCCAACTATGTCCCGACTTACCTCGAATCAACATACAACCAAGATCCACAACCAGTGCTTCCACCAAGTCGATCTACAAACTCCAGTAGGTGAAGCACAACCATTAAGTCAACCACCAGCTCTAATGGTCCATCGCTTCTTTCTACCTTTCCTAGTGTTCTTCTGAAATCTTCAGTATCTTCCTGTGATAATTTATAAAATAAAGGAATGAGCTATAAAGCTCAGCAAGTATATTTTGTAGTGATCCACTGAGGTTTTATAAAATATTTTAGTTTTGGAAATCATTATCACTACACAGTTTATAATAAAGTATAACTCATACCGAAACCAGAGTTTTGCCAATGTGTCATCACAACACAGTTTATAATAAAATATAACCACACACCAAAATCAGACTTCTGCCAAAGTATTCATCTCCATACAATTTATAATAAAATATAAATTCACACTGAAATCAGAGTTATGCCAATATGGCATCTTTTAAAACTGAATAATAATTTTGTAAACAGTTTTATTTCACAATAATCCGAAACTCAACACAATTTCACAATCAACTGAATCTTAAAGCATTCTCACAATATTGTACATAAGCAATCATCATCATCATTTCACAATTCACAGTTTATAATAAAAATATAAACTTCACAAATTTCTTTAGGAAAAATTGGGCATTCTACGCACGACAAGTTCATCAAGTTCTACTAGTGGGGGTCCCCGGCCTTTACTTCCTATTTCGGGAAGTTCACAAAGTTTCCATTTCTGGAAGTTCTACCAAATCTCCATTTCTGGAGGTTCATACTGTCTCCATTTCTGGAGGTTCTACCAATCCCATTTTTGGGAGTGACTCACTAGCAATGCCAGTCTGCTTAGTTTTCCTCAAAATCGCATTTCAACATATACTAGTTAAAAACAATTTAACGAGTATTCATAATATTATAAAAATCACACTTTAAACAGCTCAATTTAAAAGATATATTTCTTTTAAAATCCACAAATTCAAATTTCTACTGAAAAATATATATTTCTTCTAAAATCCACAAATTCACATTTATACGTGCATAAAACAGAATACGCATAGGGTTTAAAACACATTAAATACGTTAACAGAAATATAACGCATTATCTTCAATTTATCACAGCAAGATATACTTATAACCACCGCTATCCAAGCAGTCCAACTATTCCTCAATCCATTTTTTCAATAACGGTGTAAACTATGCACACCACAACCGGATCCATGGAGCTTCTCCGGTGACTACCACCACTGCCCCGCATACACATTTTTTTTCTTTTCGCGAAATTTTGCCATTTCCACGACCACGCGCCACCTCCCTCTTCTCCGATTTTTCTCTCCTACCTCCCTATATCTCTCCGACATCTCTCCATGTAAATCTCTTCTTCTGTCTTCAGTGATGCTCCCTCTTAAATATCGCTGCATCTCTCCCAATATCAAGAAATCTCTCCAGCCTTTTCTCTCCCTCTCTTTCCCTCTATCTTTCTTTCTTTCTCCATCTTCACCGATCTGTTTCTCCTATCTGCCTATATCTCTCTCAGATCTCTCCATGTAAATCTCTTCTTCGATCTTCCGTAATGCTCCCTCTGAAATATCTCTATATCTCTCCCAAAATTCAGCAATCTCTCCCGCATTTTCTCTCCTGCATTTTTTTTATCCCTCCATCTCTCCCTCTCTTTCTTTCTCTTCTCTCCCTCCTCTCTTCCAACACCGCTGTCACCACCACCACCGTTTGGCGGTGGCTTCCCCTTCACCGCTGCCCTCACAACACATATACACACCCACCAAAACACATACATACCCATATATACACACAAAAACGCACACCACACACACCTATACATACACGGCTGTAAAACACACATACACACTACCTCTCCTTCATCCTCTCTCCCACCGCACAACACCACCGCTGTCACCATCAGTGGCGGCTCTACTCCGGCCGTACCACTACACACACACGAGCAGCACCTAGTACACGCACCTCCTCTTATTCAACAAATCGAACCCACCACACAATCACTCCATCATCTCCTTAATTAAAATCCCCCAAAATTCAATTCCAATCCCTAGTTTTTATTTTTCATTCTCCCCCAATTCCTCTCTTCTCTCTCCCCATGTTTTTCTTTCTGCGTGTGTTGTGTTTTTTTTTATCCTTATTGGGCTTGGCCCAATTCTTATATTACTACTCACACTTATCTTTCGGACCCAAATAAAACACCACTTATTCATTTATATCTCCTTTTTATTCCACTTGTAATTGTTTCATTAAAACAATTATCTCCCAAATTTCCAAAATAATTATACTCTTTAACTTAATAAAATAAAGTCATTAAATCTCCAAAATCTCATATTTTAAATAATTACGAGTCTACTTGCAAATTTCCCGAAAATAAATCCTAAAAATCATCTAACGTCAAAAATTTAATATTTTACATGATAATTCCATTCTCAAGTGATAAAAGAAATTATTCCTCAAAGTCCACAATTTATCGTCTCGGTCTCTAAATTTGTTATTATCTCCAAAATGGTTCAAATTTAACCGCAATAAATCTTATTCCAAATAAAATAATCAAAATTAATATCTTTGGAAATCGGGGTGTTACACTAAAATCAACAATTATTGTGAATTCAGTAAGATTCAAAAGAAACTGAAAGATTTTGGCAAAAAATGTTGTGAAAAGATTTTAGAAGAAACCTATAATTTTGGTTGTAATCCTAATTACACCAAAAAAAATAAGAAGAAGTACTATGAGAAGAAGATATCTTCTAAGTACAAGTTTAGAAAGAAAAAGAAGCCTTTTAAACCAGGAAAATATGTTAAGAAGAAAACTTTTTCTAACAAAGAAAAGCTCTGTCCGAAAGGAAAGAAAAATTGCAGGTGTTGGGTCTGCAACAAAGAAGGACATTATGCAAATGAATGCCCTAACAGGAAAAAATACCCTGACAAACTCAAGGTATTAGAAGAAATATACTACATAGGTTATGAACCAGTAGAAGATAAATATGATGAGAAGAAAGAAGTCTTCATCATACAAGAAATTGACCCTGGACCATCGTCCGACGAGTCAGAAGATGAATCAACAGACGAAAGCGACTGAAGATTCTCAAGAAGAATTAGTCGTGACAAACATTACTAATTCATCATCGATTTATGTAAAAGGTATGCTTAAGTTTACTGGATATAGAAAAATCGAATTACATTGCTATGTTGACACAAGTGCAAGCATGTGCATAGCAAGCAAACACGTCATTCCACCAGAACATTGGGTGAATGCCAAAAGACCTATTGAGGTAAAAATCGCTAATGGTAAAACCATTATAATTGACAAGGTATGTAAAGACCTTGATATAATGATAGCAGAAGAAATATTTCATATTCCTACCGTCTATCAACAAGAATCAGGTATAGACTTTATCTTAGGTAATAACTTTTGTCTAGCCTACAAACCTTTTATACAACTTGATGATAAAAGGATTATTTTCACACTCAAAGGTGAACCAGTATGGGTTAAGAAAATTACTCAAGCAAATCAAGTAGGTTTTCCTACGTTTTTAGAATCCAAGAAAAAGAATTCAAAAACAAAACCTGTCACACTTGTTAACATTTCCCAGAACAAAATTCAACTTTTAGAGAGGGGGAGTGATATGTTAAATAAATATTGAGAACTGAATTTTGCTATAACAAATTTATCTCTAGATATTGACGGGAAATCTAAGATTGAGAAACTCTTAGACAAAGTATGCTCAGACAATCCATTGGATCCAAAGAAGACCAGGCATTGGATGAAAGCATCAATTAAACTCAACAATCCAAAGGATATTTGCAGGGTAAAACCTATGAAGTATAGCCCTCAAGATGTTGAAGAATTTGCAGTGCAAATTAAAGAATTACTTGAGATGAAGGTAATCATCCACAGTAAATCAGCCCATATGTCGCCAGCATTCCTAGTAGAAAACGAAGCTGAACGACGTCGAGGTAAGAAAAGAATGGTTGTCAACTATAAAAAGATGAACGATCTTACTATAGGTGAAGGTCGTAATCTACCCAATAAGGATAGTTTGCTAACCCTTATAAGAGGTAAGAAAATGTTTAGTTCACTAGACTGTAAATCATGATTCTGGCAGGTACTGTTAGATGAAGAATCACAACTATTGACAGCATTTACGTGTCCTCAAGGACATTATCAGTGGAGAGTGTTACCATTTGGTTTCAAACAGGCTCCATCAATATTTTAAAGACATATGCAGAATGCATTTAGATCCTTTGAAAAATTCTGTTGTATTTATGTAGACGATATTCTTATATTTTCTAACAATGAAAAAGAACATCTTATACATTTGGCAACAGTTCTGAAGAAGTGCGAGAGTCTTGGCATAATCCTATCCAAGAAAAAGGTGCAGCTCTTCAAAACAAAGATTATTTTTTTAGGACTAGAAATTGATCAGGGAACTCACTTTCCTCAAAGTCACATTCTGGAGCATATTCATAAGTTTCAAGATCAAATAGAAGACAGGATACAATTGCAAAGGTTTTTAGGTATATTAACTTATGCATCTGATTACATTCCTAAACTTGCAGCTATAAGATCTCCTTTGCAGGCTAAGCTCAAGAAAGAAAATCCATGGAAATGGATAGAATCTGACACTTCTTACATTAAGAAGATTAAGAAGCAGTTAGTAAGTTTTCTAAAGCTCTATCATCCAGAGCCAGGAGACAAGCTTATCGTAGAGACAGATGCCTCCGATAAACATTGGGGTGGAGTTCTCAAGGCAGTTAATTCTGACAACAAAGAATTAATATGCCGATATACATCAGGAAACTTTAAAGACGCAGAAACAAGATATCATTCTAATGAGAAAGAATACTTGGCAGTCAAAAGAGCTATTACAAAATTCTCTATTTATCTAACCCCTGTTGAATTTCTTGTCAGGACAGATAATAAGAATTTTACTTATTTCCTTAAATTAAAGATTGAAGGAGATAACAAGCAAGGAAGACTTGTGCGATGGCAGCAATGGTTTTCCAGATACAGCTTCAAGGTTGAACACCTTGATGGAGTTAAGAATTATCTTGCCGACTTCTTAACACGAGAATATCGGCAAAAGTAAAAGGTATGGCACAAAAACTTTACAGGTTTATGTCACATCATCTTATTGCAGGTATCCAAGGCATTTCAAGCCTATAAATAGAAGAGGAATTCAGCACTTAGAAACCACACCAAAACACCAAACACCCTCTCTATACCAAAGATCTTTTGCTTAGATCAAAGTGCTCTGCTCTATAAAAATCTCTTTCTTTGAGAAAAAAGATATGGAATTCTCCATAGAAAAATTATTGGTAGAACAAATGATTTTTATAAAAGAATACGAATCATTGGAAAATAGACTTTGTTGAGTATTGAATACAGTAAAAGAATACAGAGGGGGGGTGAATGGATTCTTGAACTTTTCTTGGTTCTTGAATCTGTGTAGCAGATGAGTGTTTGTGTGTGCAAAGTTTAGGTGCGGATAAAAGATAACACAAGACACAATATCACTTTAATCTAATATATTATTAGATAAAGGTTGCTACAATATGTGAATACAAATGATAGTATTCTCAGCTTCGGTTTTCTCAGAGAGATATGGCTTACAATGTGTATGAAAAACTTATCTTACTAAAGAAGTGAGATTGTATTCTTATAGATAATGAATACAACTCAGTTACTACAAATAAGGTTACAGGATAAGTTACTTTCTTGCATGTCTATCCTTTTTGAGTAAGCATCCAAACGGTTACAGATTTGACTTTGCAAAGTTCTGTTCAGATCCACTTCTTTAGCTCTTGTCTCTTCTATATCTCTCCAAGCTTTCTTGTAGGCTTTCCAGAGCACGTTACAGATTGTGGTCCATAAAGTGCATTGGCTTGTTGCAGGTTTCAGACTTGTACAATTTCTTCAGTATTTTGTCTCCAAGAATGTATTCGAGAAGTGACTAAGTGATTGATTCGAGAACTAGGATTAGATGACTCTGAGTTCTCTAATACTGTATGATTGACATATCGAATCACTTCTCGAATAATACTTTTCTCCAGGATTCCTTGAGTTGTCGAATAGAACACTTGACTTGTCGAATCCTAGAGATATTGAATAGCTTTCTGAGTCCTTGAGATATCGAATGGAACTTTTACTTGTTGACTCTTTGAGAACTCGAATACCACTTTGACTTCTTGACTTTTTGAGTTCTCGAATAGAGTATCTAGACATGTCGAATCTCTGAGATATCGAATGAGATGTCGAACAGTGTCTTCTGAGATATCGAACCTCTGACTTCTCGAATGCTAGACTTCTCGAATAGACAAAAGTACTTCTCGAATTGGTACTTAGGCAAATTCTTCATTTCTTCAAATCCCAACTATGATTATTTGACAGTCTTTATCTTCTTGCTTGAGGCATGAACCTTGGAACTTCTTTCAAGCATTATTCTTGACTATATAAGTACAGTTACACAACTAGGATTTGGTGCCTCTTACAAGTATAGAACAAATAGAAACTCTACAACTAGAGGTTCCCTCAGTTAAGAGGTCATGTAAGTAATGCAAAGCATTACAGACAATTATGCTTGTTATTAGATGTAAACAGACATGCCTCTGTGACTAACAATCTCACCCAAATTGTGAGTGAGACCCTTAGTCACAATTTCATGTCTGATAACAAGCCTAACATACATAAAGATAAAACTTGAACAGTACAGGTATGTCGATTGATTGAGCACATGAATGAAATTACAAGATAAATAATCTTACAGTATGATGAAATACTAGCCATTCTCATTTGATTCCATCTCCATTGCCTTGGCTTGTAGATCATCATATGCTTTCTGTTTTCTTTCTTTCTCCTTTATTGCATTCTCATCCATGGCCTTTATGATCTCTGTCAAGGCATCCAATTCTTCAAGCATGATAGAGTCTTTGAAATCTTCAAGTACTGGTTTCAGAATGTTGGCAGGATAGTGACTGAGTAGGTTCATTCTTATATTGACATTATCTCCATTTCTCCTCCTATACTTCACCACATAGGGATTGAATTGAACTCTACACAGTCCTTTTGCCCTTAGCTTTTCTGCTTCAGCTTTCAACCTATCAATCTTCTTCTCCCTTTCTAGCCATTTTTCAAAGCACCCATTTCTTATCTTTTCTGCATAATCTCTCTTCATCTTCACAAAATCAATCAACTCCAGCTTCCATACTCTCTCCACTTTGTCTTCAGAGTCCAATAATGCAATGATTCTTTCTATTTCATATAGCTTGCCCCAATTCTGACACTGTCCTTGTTTAAATTTCTTCTCCCTTCCATCAGTATATTTAATCTCAAGGTAGTTATTCACAATGACAACAAGGTAGATTCTTTGGGCTCTTAGATACTGCAATTGGTCTTCATCAAAGTCTTCATCAAGAGGTTGAAGTTTCAGTCCTGGATAGATTGTCAGAGTCCTTGATTTGGATAGCTTTGGTTTCCTTGCAGCTTGTTTGAATTTGATCCTTTTTACATGGTTGCCTAGCGGTAGCATGTGACCTTTGTTTGTAGACCATTGTAGTATTCCATTAGCAGTTTGCTTTTTGAAATACACATTTGGTTTCTTGACTTGAATCTTCTTCTCTTCTTGAGGTGGCAGAACAGTTGCAGAAGCCATAGATGTAGATTTTGCTAGGTCACTACTAACAGTATTCACCCTAGACTCAGAGTCTTGTGTTGTGGTGAGGTTACTATCAGCAATACCTAAGGCTTGCTGTTTTCCATTTTTCCTCTCATAGACTTTACCTTGGTCATCATCATTCTTCTTCATCTTCTTATCTTCATCACCCTTATCTCTCCTGTGATGTCTTCTCCTCCCATCACTTCTGTCTTCAGAATCATCATCCTTATTTCTCCTAGGTAGAGCCATTTCTGGAATTGCACCAGTTGCTATGACAGATCTGAGAATATGCAGTGCTTCTATATCTTCAGCATTCCTAGTTCCACCCTTCTTCTGTAGTTGATCAATGATTGCAATAATAAGTTTGTGATTTTGAGGTGTGAGATCATGAGGAATCACCAGCTGTTTAATGTCTTCAATTCTGGTGCCAGCCTGATAGACAATTGTCCATGGCTTCTTAAACACTTCTGGGAGCCTAGAAGGTTGGTCATTCCTCAGGTCATCATATAGACTTTTATTGTTCTCATTTGTATCCCTCTTCTCAATGAGCCTGATCAGTGCATCTATTTCTGAATGTTTCAAAGTTTGTAGAGTGTTGTAGGTTAGATGCCAGATACTGGATTTTGCCACCATCATCACTTCCTTGCGCCATAAGCCATTGACTCTCCTAGGTATCATAGTGAAGTAATTAATCTGATCCCTCAGCCTCCTTAGATATATTTGGGTGTCATCAGCTTGTTCCCTTGAGACTTTCAGAAACTTCAAGAATGCATCATCATGGTAGACATTAGAGTTTACAACTTCTTGTAGCTTGGCCTCAGTAACCACTTTTAGTTCTACAGGTTTGACACCTTCAACTTCGGTAGATGGAGAGTTATCAGATGGCATACTCCCTGCAACCAATGTGGTTGTGATGGATTGCTTTTGACCACTTGAAGTGATGACATGCACAGTTAGTAGAGTGACAACTGGCAGAGTGGTTGGGGGCTCATCAACTTTAGATTTCCCTTTTCCTGGCACATGAGTTAGGGATTTAGAAGCCCTTTGGCTTTGGTGACCATCCTCCTTTATCTTTATACATTTCTCCTTAGGTTTCTCCCCCTTTGTATTTGAATTCCTTGATGTCCTCTTCTCCCCCTTAGGCTTGTTGTCAGGCACAGAGTGACCTTTGGGTTTGAAGATTCTTCAGGTAGAGGGAGACCCATGTGCTTCATCATGGCATCCAACATAGATTGTTGATGCAGAAGAACATCAGCTGTGGTGGTGGCTTGAGTGTTCAACTACTCAGTAAGAGTTTCAACTTTCTCTGTCAGATGAGCATTAGATTTTGAGAGAGTAGCTACCTCCTTTTCAAGTGCATCTACCTTGCTGAACAATTCAGTAGATTTGAAGCCAGACAAGGATTGTTCTTTAAGTCTCTGCACTTCAAACCTAGTCATATCATGCACTGGGACTTCAGTGATTAGCTTATCTCCATACTGATTGGCAAAAAGTGTCCTAAGCATGGCATTGGCCTCAGTTGTCTGATCAGTGAGATTTTGGAATTTGTGCCCCAGACCTGTGACAACATCTTTGAGAATGGCTAAACCATTTTCCATCATGGTGCAGGTAGACTTAAAGGCTAAAATATCCTTGACTACAGTCTCGAATTGAGGAAATTTGGAATCAAAAGTCCTCTTTATCTCATGCACCTCCTTGATTGTGGCTATACACACTTCATTAACTTCTGTCTTTAGACCCTTTCCAAGGTAGTGTGCAGCCTTGAGAATGCCCTTGTAGCTGTCATTCATTGCTTCATACACATCACTAGGGTCTAGGGGTGAGAGATTTGGCATTGGACCCTAGTGAAGTGATGTACTCTTCTCTGAGGTACTGGAGACTGTCTGAGAGAGGAATATCAAATTGTCCTTGTTGCCAGGCATCTACATTGCCATCTCTCTCAGTATCATCTATTATCTTTGCCTTCTGGAGCTCCACATCATCTCTGTGGCATAAGAGAATAGCTTCATAGTCAGGATTGGGCAGGTTTTCAGTGAGAAGGTTCTGAGCAATCTTTGTGAACTCAGGGATCTGATCCATAATTAAGCTTTGAAGTGCTTCAACCGTCAATTGTTGTGGAACAGACCCTGATCCTGAAGCACTGTCATGTTGCACAGGCTTCAGCCATTGTGACATAAAGTCAGAGCTAGAGCTAGGCAAGCTAGTCTCCTCAGTTACAGAGGCAACTTCTACAACCGGATGGATTGACTCTACTACTGGTGTCTCCACAGAAATGGGATGAGTTACACCAGCAGTTGACACAGGCACAGAGTCTCTAGTAAAAACTAGTGAATCCTCTGTGTTTGTGATGGTGTCATCAGGACATGCCCCAGCATGCATTCCCTCACCATCTAAATGTAGGTCATGGGTGGTGAACAAGGTGTCATGCACCAAGTCACTTGAATTCATTGGCTCATCAAGAGAAAAGAATTCTTGATGATCAATGCCTTGCTCCTCAATTGCTTGAGTTGTAGGCTCCAAAGAAATATGAGTAGTAGATTCTGGAAGAGAAGTGTCTTGTGGAATAGATTTTGGCAACTCCCCCTGAGAAATAGAGGGAGTTTCAAATGTGATGTGCTCTCTACTCAGTGTTGTGCCAGCCTATCACTCCCAGGTGCTGACTCTTTACAGATAGGTGCATTGGGGAGGATTCTTGATTCTATAGATGCACCTTGTTGAGAGGATACATCTAGTGAACTGTGTGCCCCTGATTTTACAACTTCAGTCATTTGTGTGACTAAAGAGGTGGTTTTAGTTTTCTTCTTCTTTGGCCTTGTCAAGGGTGACTCAGGTTCCTCACATTCTAATTCTACAGCCAATGCTGCTTCAGATAATATGGTTAATGGTGCAGAAGCTATCTCCTTTCTCTTCTTTTTACTAACATCACCCTTTTGAGAGGATGATGCAGTTAGCTCAATGTTTGGTAAGGTGTTTGGCTGAGAGGGTTGGTTAGCAAGCCCTGGGTTAGCATTTTGTTCTACTTGCTTGGGCTGTGCTAACTGAGATTTTGAATCAAATATTGGCATGTTGTGGGGGTAAGTCCTAAATAGACTCTCCATATGGGGAGTTATTTTGAGTCTTACATCCACATCATTCCTAGTCTCCAAGTTACCAAAAATGAGTTTGGTCATGGATCTAGGGTAGCCTATTCTAGTCTTATCTATTCCAGGCAATTCAATCAATTTATTATCTACAAAATTGAGTGCAGATTGAATAAAACGAGGAAAGAAGATTTCAGTACCTCTCTTGGCTGTGTTCTTACCAAGTCTCCCATATAATTCTTGTAAGATGATCTGTCCAACATCTATCTTTCTCCCATAGGCCAGGGCATAGCCAATTTGCTGTGCAGGTGCACTGATTTGGTCAAAACTGGACTTTCTAGCAGTGAAGACTTGAAGAAGAATTGCAAACACATAGCTCCACTCTTTCCTCAGATTTTTCCTGTTCAACTTTCCAAGATTGATTACATCCGAGTAGTTGATAAATTCAAAGAACTCTTCTAACTGTGCACCAGTGGTCAATATGTCATACTCTTCTTGTTATAAATCCAGTGCTTTATTCATGTCAGATGTAGAGATAGTGATATCCTTTCCTTGAATTCTGCAGTAGACTACATATGAGGTTATAGCATTCTCAAGAGCAATGACTTCCACGGTGGCAGTCCTCCAAAACTGTTCTAGTAGGTCCAGATACAGAGTTGGGTTGGCTGATAGAGCATCCTTGATATATGATTCAGACATCCATCGAACAAAGCACTTGAAGTTCGCATTTGGTGCTTCCACATCGTTGGTTATAGCAATGAAATTGGTCTGAGTGGGTATGGTGAGTTGGGTGTTGGCCATTTGAATAGAGAGAGAAAGAGAATGAAGATTGAAGAGGAAATTCAGATTTTACAGTTAGGGTTTTCAGAGGTTTTGGAAGTTTAGATGCTTGAGAAATCGAATGAAATGAATCGAATAGATGTAGAATTGTATAAGTATAAAGTACTTGAATTGTCGATTAGATATTTTGTATCGATAAGTCAGGCATTCGAGAAGTAGAAAACAACTATTCGATAAGTCAAGAAAGGCTAATTCGATAACTCAAGCAGATTGTAACTCACAGCTGGCAGTTATCTAACTTAGAAATAATTCTAAATTAAATAAAATGTGTTTTTATGAGTGAATTAAAATTTCAGACAAAAATCCAAAATCGGTTGATATTCAGCGAGAATTCAGCCTTTTCAAATGATTCGAGAACTCAAATATAGTATTCGAGAACTCAGTCATTAGAGAACTCAATTACCTTATTTGAGAAGTCAAGAGTACCTCTATTCGATATCTCTAAAAGACTCTATTCGAGAACTCGAGAGTGCTCTAATGAGACTTGTTAGAGATGTCGAATAGTGAACCATTCGAGAAGTCTGACTTATCGAAATATACTCATCACTCACAAAAATTAATTTTCACTATCTTTTAAAATTTACCAGCCATATTCATTGAAGAATATTCTAGCAAATTAAACAGTGATTTTCTCAAAATTTCATAGAAATTTCAAGTTAACAAAAATATGATTTTTCAACATATGCAACAGATTTGAAATATTTATAAATCATATTTCAGCCAACACTGACTCCAAAAATATTGAGAATTTAGATAAAGTAAGTGTTTACTGCTGCAACAATCTAGATGTTGTATTCACTTAGCCAGAATCTGAAGAATTCAGCATTCCAATCTCACTAACCAACCTTGTGAAGGTGGCTTTATCTAATGGCTTAGTGAATATGTTAGCTAGTTGTTTATCTGTAGAGACATAATGCAACTCAATGGTTCCATTAGTTGCATGTTCTCTAATGAAATGATATCTGATGTCAATGTGCTTTGTCCTAGAATGATTGACAGGATTGGCAACTATAGAGATTGTACTTGTGTTGTCACACATGATTGGAATTCTTTCCAACACAAGTCCATAATCTCTAAGTTGGTTTCTAATCCAAAGCACTTGAGCACAGCAACTTCCAGCAGTTATTGATTCAGCCTCAGCTGTAGAAATTGACACAGATTGTTGTTTCTTGCTATACCAAGAGGCTAACCTTTGTCCAAGTAACTGGCAGCTACCTGAGGTGCTTTTCCTATCCACTCTGCATCCAGCATAATCAGCATCAGAGTAACCAACCAGATTGAACCCTGTGTCCTTAGGATACCATAAACCCAAGTTTGGAGTGCCCTTCAGATATCTAAAGATCCTTTTTATAGCAATCAAATGTGATTCTTTTGGATTTGATTGAAACCTTGCACACAAACATGTAGCAAACATGATGTCTAGCCTACTTGCAGTGAGATAGAGTAGAGAACCAACCATGCATCTATAGACTGAGATATCTACTTTCTTGCCTTTAGCATCTTCATCCAATTTAGTGGCAGTGGCCATAGGTGTCTTTGCAGGTGAGCAATCTTCCAAGTCAAATTTCTTCAAAAAATCCCTGATGTATTTGGTTTGACTGATAAAGATACCATCCTTCCTTTGACTGACTTGCAACCTAAGAAAGAATGTCAACTCTCCCATCATACTCATCTCATATATACTCTGCATGAGTTTAGAGAATTTCTCACACAGCTTTTGATTTGTATACCCAAATATGATATCATCCACATAAATCTGAACTAGGATAATATCATCACCATGCTTCTTGTAAAACAGTGTCTTGTCCAATGTGCCTCTTGTGAATTGATTTTCAAGGAGAAATTGTGATAGAGTATCATACCATGCCCTTGGAGCCTGCTTAAGTCCATACAGTGCCTTAAGCAGTCTATAGACAAATTCTGGGAAATGTGGATCCTCAAAGCCAGGTGGTTGTTGCACATAAACTTCTTCTTCCAACTCTCCATTCAGAAATGCACTCTTGACATCCATTTGATAAACTTTAAAGTTTGAATGAGCAGCAAATGCCAAGAATATTCTGATGGCTTCCAATCTAGCAACAGGGACAAATGTCTCATCATAATAAATGCCTTCCTGTTGAGAGTATCCTTTTGCAACCAACCTTGCTTTGTTTCTTACTATTACACCATCTTCATCCATCTTATTCTTCAGAACCCATTTTGTTCCAACAATGGTTCTGTTCTTTGGTGCAGGCACAAGTTCCCATACTTTGTTCCTTTCAAATGGATTCAGCTCCTCTTGCATGGCAATAATCCAATCTAGATCCAATAGTGCATCATCAAGTTTCTTAGGCTCAACCTGAGACAGAAAACAACCATAGAGACACTCATTCTGAGTTGCTCTCCTAGTCCTTACTCCTGCATTGGGATCTCCAATAATTTGCTCTGCAATGCGTGATCTATCCCATTTCCTTGAGTGCTCAGCCTGATTTCTCATTCTTGATGTTGCTTCATCATCCAAGTCATGATCATTCTCATTTCCTCCCCCTGTGAGGTTGCCACTACTCACAGGTGTGTCTTGGATGCTTGTTTCTCCACTGTTGATTGGAACAAATTCTTCTCTTGTATCATCATTCACTTGAGTTTGTTGAACTTGAGTTTCAACTTCAGTTTCAATCTCTTCATCAGAATCCTCTAGATTATCAAACCTTAATGGATCTTTATCTTCATCATTGGCTTCTTCTAGTCCAGGTAGTTTGCTGTCATCAAATATCACATTTGTGCTTTCCATAATTTTCTTTTGACTGATGACATAAACTTTGTATGCAATTCTTTCCATAGAGTAGCCAAGAAAAATTCCTTCAAATGCCTTTGCATCAAAATTACCAACATATTCTGAATTATCCTTCAATACAAAGCATTTGCTTCCAAAAGTATGAACAAACTTTAAAGTGGGCTTCTTTCCAGTCATCAAATTGTAAAGTTTCTTTCCAGTGTTTTTGTTGATGAGGGTTCTATTCTGGATATAGCATGCAGTGCTCACAGCCTCAGCCCAAAAACATGTAGGCATCTTTGCATCAAGTAACATTGTTCTAGCAGCCTCAATTAGAGTTCTATTATTTCTCTCAACAACTCCATTTTGTTGTGGAGTCCTTGGAGCTGAGAATTGTTGAGAAATTCCATTCTCTTTGCAGAATGCTTCAAGTATGGCATTTCTGAACTCTGTTCCATTATCACTTCTCAGTGCAATCACACTTGCATTGTTGGCCTTTGCTTCCTTGTCAACTTTCTTTATGTGCTCAATGATTACTTGTGGAGCCTCATCTTTTGATGCCAGAAATTCCACCCATGTATACCTTGTAAAGTCATCAACCATCACCAAGGCATACTTCTTTCTTCCTAGCGACATAAAATTGATAGGCCCAAACAAATCCATATGAATGAGTTGCAGGGCTTGGTTATTGACGTCACTGTCTTTGACTTGTGGCTTGATCTTTTCATCTTTCCTTTTTGACAAGCCTCACACACTCCTTCTTGACAGAATTCAAGTGTGGGCATGCCTCTCACTAATTCTCTTTTGACTAGAGAATTAATGGCTTTGAAGTTCAGGTGTGATAATTTCTTGTGCCAAAGCCAACAGTCTTCATTTGATGATTTTGAGTAGAAGCAACAAATTTTGTCCTTGTTTGCAGAGTCCATATTGGCTACAAATAGGCTTCCTTTTCTTACTCCAGATAGAGAAAAATCACCGGTCTTCTTGTGGGTGATCAAACATTCATCTGTGTCAAAATCCACCTTGAATCCTCTATCAGTAAACTGACCAACACTTAGCAGATTATGCTTGAGTCCGTTCACTAGTGCTACATCTTCAATGATGACATTACCAACTTTTAACTTGCCATATCCCAATGTGTTACCCATGCTGTCATCTCCAAAAGCAACCATTGGGCCAGCCTTCTCCTCATACTGTGATAGCAGGGCCATATCACCAGTCATATGATTTGAGCATCCACTGTCCAAAATCCACATGACCTTCTTTTCACTTTCTTTGCCCTGCAAACACAAAGGTATTACTTCTCCTTTGGTACCCAAACAAGTTTGGGTCCATGTGACATAGAAACAGTTTTATCATAAACAACATGCTTATCAACTTTCTTGGTGTTAGTCTTCTTTTCACTGTTAGAAGTCTTAGAACCTGAGGTTTCAGACTTAGGTGACAGAGGTACCTTCCTAGACTTAGGAGGACTTGAAGACTTTGACCTTGTGTAGTGTGTGTGAGAGTTGTGACTGATACAACCATCAATGAATTGCCTTCTCAAATTGAAACAACTAGTCATAACATTCATATTGCATGGCATACAGTCAAATTTATCACAAAATGGAGCATCTCTATGTCTTAGAGGCACAGAACAATCATAGAAAGGTTTGGACACACTACCAATATGTTTCTTGCATGCATGAGTTAAATGATTGGTACTAAAACAGTTCTATCAAATTTTCCTAGGGGCATTAGGCATATAAGCATAGTTGTTATCTTTGTTAATCCCTAACTTGCCATTTCTGTTCTATTTCTTCTTAGTCACTTTCTTCTCGGATTCAGATTCATTCTTCCCAGCTGAAACAAACTTGACAAACTTCTTAGGTCTTGATCTATCACCTACTGGTTCCTTGGCTTTTGACTTGACACTCTCACTCTTAGAGGATGCTTGTTGTTCACTGGACTGTGCCTCATCCTCATCATTCAACATTTGCTTGATGAGTAAGGCATCCTCATCAATTTCAAATGTTGATTCTTTAAAAATTGGATTTTCAGCTTTTTTTCAAAATGTGAGGCACTTCCTTCTGAACAACTATGTCATCTTCAATGACAGCATAGCCTTTTCTCTGTTTAAGAGTGTCATAGTCAAGTCCAATAGCAGCCTTGGGTTTTGCTTGAATTTTCTCACAGTAGGATTGCACTAGACCATATGATTTCTTAAATGTTTTTACTTTGAATTCATTTTCAGCTAATTCATCCCTAAGAGCATTTTCCACTTGACTAGCACATAAAACCTTATTCTGCAAATATTCAACTTCTTTCTTAAGGTTTTCTACTTGCATAGCAGTTAGCTCAAGTTCCTCATTCTTTTTGATCAACATTTCATTTCTAGTAGACAGTTTAGCAATCTCCTCATTAGCAGCAGTCATACTAGTATGAATATTAAACATTTCAACAGATAGTTGCTCAATCATGCATTTATACTCAGAAACAGACATGTCTATAGTAGTGAGAGATGGTACCTGAGAGTTTGATGGAGATGTGTCATCCTTGGAATTGGCCATCAAGGCATAGTTACAAAATTCTTGCTCTTCTCCATCACTATCAGAGTCATCCCAACACTTCCCTTCAGGAATGTAGGCCTTACCTTGTGTCTGCTTTTTCAGAAGGGCCTCATACTTAGCTTCGAGCTCAAGAAACTCTCTATCCTTCTTCTTAGGCTTTTTGCATTCACTGGTAAAATGCCCTAGGTCATTGCATCTATAACACCTTACAGATGACCTATCCACATGGCTGGTTTTGAACTTATTCTTGTTTGGTTTCACAGGTGCCTTACTCTTGTTGAATGACTGGTTTTGGGTTTTAGGTTTGAATGGTTGATTCCTCTTGAATCTGATGTTTGGAAATTTTCTGGCCATGAAAGCATATGAAGTGTTTTCCATCCCATCTAGTTCTTCAAGAGTGTAAACTCGTCTTCCTCCTTCTCCTCAACAGGTTCACTAACCTCAGCTTCAGTTTCTTCATCATCTACTATCTTCTCTATCCTTAGCTGGCTTGTAGATGCTTCTAGGTCCTGAATAGATTTGTTGACAATCAAGGCACATGATGTGTTTATCATTCTGTCTTGGTTGGCTTGGATAGCCCTTTTCTGAAGCAACTCAAGCTCATGAGTTTTTAAAACCCCATAGAGCACATCATATGTAACTTTGTTCAAATCTCTTTCCCTTAGAGAAATGACCCTTTGCTCTAGATGATTTGGTGAAGATAGCAGAAACTTCATGTTCAACTCCTTTGTGTTGTAAACCTTGCCATTCATCTGCAACTCAGTAATTAGCTTGTGAAATCTCTCAAACATCTCAGTGATGCTTTCCTTGGGCTGTGCCATGAAAGCTTCATACTGTGTGACCAGTATCTGTTTCTTGTTTTCCTTGACCTCATCCGTTCCCTCACATAACACCTCAATGTGATCCCACATTTCCTTGGCAGATGTGCATGATGCAATGTTTGCAAACATTGACATATCCATGGAATCAATAATTAGCAACATGAGATGGCTTTCAAGAGCAACCATCTCCTTCTCTGATTCTGTCCATTTGGACGGTTCCTTGGCCACATAAGATCTTGGAACAATTGTGGTTCCAACAGTCTTTTCAGGTATTTCTTATTGTGGAACAAAGGGACCATTCTTGTGAATGTCAGGGTACAAAGGATGAGAGGCTTTGATGAACAACATCATCTTTATCTTCCAGAGGTTGTAGTTTTCTTTTTCAAACTTAGGGACTTTCACCATTCCTGTGGTCTTTGGTGTATTCGAACTCATGATTGTTTTTCTGTTTTTGAATAAACAGCCCGCTCTGATACCATTTGTTGAGTATTGAATACAGTAAAAGAATACAGAGGGGGGGTGAATGGATTCTTGAACTTTTTTTGGTTCTTGAATCTGTGTAGCAGATGAGTGTTTGTGTGTGCAAAGTTTAGGTGTGGATAAAAGATAACACAAGACACAATATCACTTTAATCTAATATATTATTAGATAAAGGTTGCTACAATCTGTGAATACAAATGATAGTATTCTCAGCTTCGTTTTTCTCAGAGAGATATGGCTTACAATGTGTATGAAAAACTTATCTTACTAAAGAAGTGAGATTGTATTCTTATAGAACATGAATACAACTCAGTTACTACAAATAAGGTTACAGGATAAGTTACTTTCTTGCATGTCTATCCTTTTTGAGTAAGCATCCAAACGGTTACAGATTTGACTTTGCAAAGTTCTGTTCAGATCCACTTCTTCAGCTCTTGTCTATTCTATATCTCTCCAAGCTTCCTTGTAGGCTTTCCAGAGCACGTTACAGATTGTGGTCCATAAAGTGCATTGGCTTGTTGCAGGTTTCAGACTTGTACAATTTCTTCAATATTTTGTCTCCAAGAATGTATTCAAGAAGTGACTAAGTGATTGATTCGAGAACTAGGATTAGATGACTCTGAGTTCTCGAATACTATATGATTGACATATCGAATCACTTCTCGAATAATACTTTTCTCCAGGATTCCTTGAGTTGTCGAATAGAACACTTGACTTGTCGAATCCTTGAGATATCGAATAGCTTTCTGAGTCCTTGAGATATCGAATGAAACTTTTACTTGTTGACTCTTTGAGAACTCGAATACCACTTTGACTTGTTGACTTTTTGAGTTCTCGAATAGAGTATCTTGACATGTCGAATCTCTGAGATATCGAATGAGATGTCGAACAGTGTCTTCTGAGATATCGAACCTCTGACTTCTCGAATGCTAGACTTCTCGAATAGACAAAAGTACTTCTCGAATTGGTACTTAGGCAAATTCTTCATTTCTTCAAATCCCAACTGTGATTATTTGACAGTCTTTATCTTCTTGCTTGAGGCATGAACCTTGGAACTTCTTTCAAGCATTATTCTTGACTATATAAGTAAAGTTACACAACTAGGATTTGGTGCCTCTTACAAGTACAGAACAAATAGAAACTCTACAACTAGAGGTTCCCTCAGTTAAGAGGTCATGTAAGTAATGCAAAGTATTACAGACAATTAGGCTTGTTATTAGATGTAAACAGACATGCCTCTGTGACTAACAGACTTTCAATAATTCGAGAAAAAATAGAATTTGTGAAGAAGTATTCTCTTCATGAACAACAAAAGGTTATCTCTGAACCTTCTTCTTCAAAGAACGAATCTGAGACTAGCCGGGAGCAAACGGCTACCGATAAAGGCATATCAACTCCGTTGAAAGCTGTGGTTTTGCTAAAAAGCCAAAATGTAGGGGAAAATGAATTTCCTGAACCACAAAAGGTCATTTCATCACCTTCTCAGAAATGAAACAAGATGAGACAAATCCTGAGCAAACGGCTCCAGGTAAAGTTTCAATAAATCCGTTGAAGGCTGTGAATTTGCCAAAAAATTCAGAACGAGGTACAGACCTCCACAACGTTAGTTAAGCCCTCAGACTTAAGTTTGAGACTTAATGGGGGAATTCAAATCCCTAAAAAGACTGAAGGTCAAACTTCAGCAGTCTCGGTCGGATATAAAGGCCCTAAAGCCTACTATGTTGTGTTTAACGGTCCTAATGCAGGAATATACACCACATGGGAGATTGCAGAGAAAGCTGTTAAAGGTTTTTTTAACATCAAGTACAAGAAGTATAAATCTTTCGCAGAAGCAAAAGTTGCTTCAAACATTTATACTACTCAACAGTCCAAGCCACCACTTGAGCTAATAAGTCATGCAGATGCATTACATCCAACTTATGCAGGTGCAGTTACTCAAAAGAAGGAATTTTCAAGCAAGGTAGTGCTGGGAACAATTCCGAAGAGTCAACAAATATTGTTGACACAACTAAATGAAGATACCATTGAAATTACATATTCAAGGTTCAATTATCTTTATAAATATGGCTGGTCAGCCACAGAACATAAGTTCATTGATGAGCATTTCTTCACCACAGATAAGAAGAATGTCAGCTACTTCAACTTCTATCCAAATGTCGATCCAGGCATGCATGGTATACGAGGTATATCAATATGGATTATTAGCACAAGTTTATTCTACTGCTAGTAATCTCTTGGAGATCTCTAGATTCCCTAAGGAATTTAGAAAAGCAGTTAAGGCATACAAAACAAATTGTCTTAAAGGCCAAGAAGTTGATATCTTCATTAAAACTACCAGTACAATTATCTGCTGGGAAGATGAAGAAGAATATGACTGTCCAGCAAATCAACCAACTTATTATGTCCAGGTTGGTATTGCAAAGGAAAAAATCTACTCTCCAAGCCAAGCCATGGAGTCTACCTTGGAAAAGAAAGATTTAAGAGAACTTGTTGAGCAAAAGTTGTTGGTTTTAATCAATAAGTTATTTAGCATCAAGCCAGAAGATAAATTAAAGGTTAACCTTGCAACATGTTATTCTTTAATGACGTCTTACTCACATAAGGGATTAACTGAAGAAGACTACAGCAAAATCGTAGCTGTCATAAAACAGCTATTACACAAAGATGCTGTTGGTTCCCATAAAGATCACTTTTGCAAAAGAAAGCAAAAGGAAATGAAGAAGTTTGGCATCCAGTTTGATTGCCGACACTGCAGTCCCACCACTACTCCAGATGATAAGGCACTAGGAAAAAGAATGATGGAAGAAAAGTAGAAAAGAATCTACTTTATGCAAGAAGACGAAGCTACTCTAGTGGACATCGTTTTCATAACAAAACGAATCTACTTTTCTTTAGTGGACGTCGTTTTAGTACAGCACCAGATAGGAAAGATAAGGAATCTTATCTCTTCAGACATTAGTGCATCAATTATATACAAATTACGTAAGCAATTACGTAAAGAATTTTGTATAGATCCTCACTCTTTAGTCTATAAAAGATGAGTTCCATTTCAGTTTAGAGCATCTTGAAATAAGCAAAGCTTACACACTGTACGAAGAGCTTTCAAATAATCTAGAATGAGTGAGTAAAAAACCTACGGGGTTATGAGTGTAAACAGGCTTATAATGAGTTTTTATCTGTATAATTATATGAATTAATAAAAAGTCTTTTTCTTTTGAAAATCTTGGTTATGTCTTGAGTTATTCTGGAGTCCGCTTTAGAGCACAAGGAGTACCACTAGGCAGGAGGCCGTTAGGGAAACGCCGCTCATAGGATTGAAAATCAGAGATAGTAACCCGAAGATTTGGAGAAGAAAAGGAATTTTTAAAGATCAATAATTCCATGCAGATATAGATCATTGAAGAAAGTCTGGTAAAACTCTTAACCCTGTTCTAAACAAATTTATATATATACTCTTTTATATATCTAGCCATTTTGATTATGATTAGTAATAATCGTAGGTCAGTAATGTTCCTTTGGAGCTTAGTTGTTAATGGTGAAACCATTAGGCTTAATGATGAAGATTTATTCACCAGAATAAGAGATCTAGCATGTCTAGCTATCAATAACAACAGACTAAACCAACTTAGAGAATTGTATATCAGTTTAGAAATGATGTATGAACACCATGGTAGGTTCTACATTAGAAACAGTCAAGAAATTGACGAGTTAAAAAACTATATCGGTAGTTTTATTGGCTTAGGAAGTAACGAACCTCAAGCTAGTAATATGTGTCATGCCTTTTGTTTTTTCAAAAAGTAGGCCCCATAGATAATTATGTTAATTATCCAGTCCACTACGAGACAAAGTCCACTATGAAACGAAATATGAATGGGTATTTTGGACTCCTTCTTTCCACAAAAAAGTATTTTGGGCATCCACCCAAAAGTTTAAAGTTCGACTAAAAACTTATAAAGATTGAGGACCGGAAATCTAAAGAAGCAATTAATATTTATATTAATTTATATTTTATATTCCTTCCATCTCAGTAGTTCATTTGACTTTTCAACGATCAAATTTATTTAATTTTGATTGGAAATTAAAATTTATATATTCATAATTTTGAAAATCTGAAAAATACATTTTAAAATAAATTAAATATATTTTCCAATAATAATATATTTTGTAACTATTTTCAATTATGTAACATATGTAAATTTCATTCAAATTTCAAAATATTTGATCATTAAAATGTCTAATGAGCCACTTGAAATGGGACAAAAGGAGTATTTTGTAAGATGTTTAACGAAATTATACTATTCTTTTCAGTAAAGTACCTTGATGCATATAAAAATTGAAAAACATAATTTACCATTTTTTTTAAATATAACAAATGTTATCTCAAAAGTGTCCAGCTAAATTTCCTTTTAACCCAAATTATTTAGAAAATATACAAATATTAAAACATTCTAAATAAAAATAAATATCTTTTTTAACTCGATAAATATGGTACATAAAATAAAATAAAATAAAATAAAATGATGCACAAATAATTGTACACACAGTCACACTATGATAAAGAAAGCAACCTTAAAATTTTTAACATTATTAGCAAAGTGCCAGGTGCTTTGCTCCCCACAGTTCCACTAATCAATCCTTTCAGACAACCCAAACCAAACTCAAACTCAAACCCTCAAACCAAATGGAAGGAGTGAGTTCACGACTCGGCCGAGCTTCATCTCGCTACGGCGGCTCAGCTCCTGTCTTTACAGGTCCTGTCCGAAAGTGGAAAAAACAGTGGGTCCATGTCTCCTCCCCTGTTTCTCACTCTAGGTCCCACCACAACAACAACAACTCTACTTCTTTGCTGCTCTGCAGGTGGACCCCAGTTTCTAACTCAATTGATAAGTCTGTTAAGCCTGAGCCTCGCCGGAAGTTTCGTTATACTCCGGTCAGCTTTTCTTTAGCCGCCCTTTTTAACTTTAGCATATGGGTTTTGTTTTCTTTAGGGTTTTGTACTTTTATTTACTGTGGTTATTTTTTTTTATTTTTTTGAACTGTACTTTTTTGTTAAGTTTGTGATATTGGTGCTTGGGTATGTGTTATTGTAGCATAACTTTGTAGCATGTGTATGTAAAGCTTATATTTTACACAAGGGTCCCGGTCTGGTGCAAACGTTTGCTGACCGCATGCTAAACTCACCGTACCGTTTTTGATGTGAAAACTGGGGGCATTTTCTGCGGTACGTGCCCCGTACCGCGGAAAGTTTCTGCAGTACGGTGGGATTTTTTTTTAAAACCCCAGGCTGGGAAACCGTATGCTCAGTAACAGTATTTAGCATACGGATGCTAAATACCATCTCCCTTTACACAAAAGATTGAGTTGATTAAGTTCATATGAAATGAAATATTAGCAGGTTAGGATTTGGGCTTTAGGAGGGAAGATTTGGTGCAAGTGCAACTATAATATTTTAAGTGTAGCCTTCTTGGCTTGCATCCTTGTAGCGAACAGGTTTAGTGATTAAGTGTATCGTGTTTTAAAGTATAAGTTTAAGTATGACCACCAATTGGACAAACAAATCATGATTTTTTGGGGCTTGTGTTGGGCTATGTAGATTATTCAAGTTGGTCGCATTTGCTGCGCTAGACTTCAGACTTAATTGCGTGTTTGAGATAGACCCGAATTGGGTTTGGGATTTGACGCAGGTTGTCACCTTACCATCTTAGAGGGAAGATGATACTTTTGATTCACTTGTTTGTTGTGTATTCGAGATACTTGTGTGTGTGTGTGTGGTTGTGCCGTGTGTGGTGTGTGTGTGAATTACTGTTGTTTGTTTTTGAATGAGAAACATGAGGTAATTATAGAAGCAACTTTGATGTGCTTCCTTGTATGGATTACTTAACAAATCTTCTTTACCGCCAGATAGGGGTTTTGATTTACAATTGCTTTCTGTATATGTTTGTACTTTGTAGCCTCCTATTATTTGAAAATTTTGAGAACTTAAAAACATGTAGTTTGGCTGTCTTGTTTTAATTGGGTTATGTGTACTTCGACTTTTTCTGCAGATTGTCGGCCTAGATGATTTGAAAAAGGAGGACAAAAGAGGTAAAGATGAAGCTGTAACAAGCAAGATCTCCCAATCTTCACCAAGAGAAACTACCAAGAAAGGTGGTATCTTTAGAAAGCAGGACATTGACAGTCTCTTCATGGAAGTGAGCCAGGTGACACTATAGGCATTTGTTTATTTTTCTTTTCCATCTTAGTTTGATTTCAGTTTTAAATTAATAGATCCCGTATCAGTATCACTTTGGTTAATTATACTTATAATATATCACTTTGAATTGTATTTCATCTTGTTTCAAAAACATTGAAGCATCCTTCTACTTCTTTGTTTCCACATTCTGGTTGTATATTGTTTACCACTTTTCTTTTCTTTTTTTATCTGCTGCAAGATGGAATGTACATTTGAATTTTAGGAATTAGGCCGCTACTTCCTTTTCTTCTTCTTTTTTTCTTTTTGCTAAATAGTGAGAAACCTTCAAGAATAAAGGGCAAGGTCTCAGTTGAAGCAGGTTATAAATTGACTGATTAAGGGTATCATCCAACATTATATCATATGATGTTTCAACTTCTTGTAGCATGACGTAGCCAACTTCTGGGAAAAAAAATCCTGATAAGAGTTAAGAAGTCAATCCTGTTTCTTAAGTAAATAAAGGTTATACTGTATTATAGTTGTTGGTGTCTTTCAGTTTTTGTGAATTTATCACAAGTGAAATTGTTGGGATTTAATCTGAAACTATGGGCTTTTATAAAGATAAGAATAAATTGTTTAAGTTTTATTTAATCAACTGTATGTATATGACTTGGTCGTGCAGTATAGTTGAGTGATTAGTATAGTTGAGTGATTGTAGGAACGTTAGAGATAGTAGAAGTAGTGGAGATAAAGTAGGAGTGTTTAGCTATTTTCTAGTTACAACCACCCCTGGGCATTTAGCCTATTAATATGCATGTAGTCGTTCAATTATTTTAACACAGAATTTATATTTGTTTTACTTTCTGTTGTTCATTCCTTAGCTTAGCTTAACTAAGGTCTTAAAATTTAACATGGTATCAGAGCCTCCGATTCTTGAGGCATAAGAAGGTGTTGTGACAGAGAATGAAGAACTGGTGGCAGTTGTGTTAGTAGCAGCACAACAGCCGTGGTGGCAGTAGCACAGTGACGAAGATGACAAGACCAGGGAGGAGGAGCTGGGTTTGATGATGTGCGGTGTTGGAGTGAACCTTCATCGCTGGGCAGCAGAGCCTCACGATGTCAGTGGTTGTTTTCCTTAAGAAGCCGGCCGAGAAGAAGCTGCATATGCCAGGAGGAAAGCAACAGCAAGCGGAGCAGGGAAGCTCCTGAAGGAGGCGAAGGCGTGTGGTTGTTGAAGAGCAGGAGACGGGGGCTGTAAATGGAGGAGTTGCTGGAATGGTTGCTGGAGACAGTGGTTGAAATACGTGATAGGCATGATGCATCGAAAGAGATAGAGAATAGTTTGCTGGAGTTACACCAGGTGTTCTTGTTTTATAGCATGAGCAGTGATGGTTTTGGTACAAAGTTCAGTAGTAATATGTTGCTACTAAATGAGGAGAATGTAATTCCTCACTTGAGTTATTGAAATGGGAGGTTGTGTGGATGCTTTGTATGTGCACCAATTATGTGTGTGCACGTATATTCTAGATGTTACAACTGCAATTGATATGTGGTCAGTTTGATGTGTTTAACAAAGGTGGAGGATAAGCATGAGAAGTGCAGAACGCATGAGAACTGCAGAACACATAACGTGAAGAAGATGAGCCAAATGGGCTGGTATTGTAGAATGCCAAACGGGCTACCTAAAAGCCATACGGGCTTATGAAAGAAAAGCCATACGGGCTTGTGAAGAAATCTGTATGGGCGTGTTGAATCTTGTCTGAGTGCAGGCAGGCAGGAAGAAAAGTCATACGGGCTATGTTGAAAGCCAAACGGGCTCAGTTGAAAGCCATATGGACTGATGAAGAAAAGCCATATGGGCTATGTTGAAAGCCAAACGGGCTCAGTTGAAAGCCATATGGACTGATGAAGAAGATGCCAGATGGGCACTGAAGACAAGTTTCAGATTAAGGGAAGATTGTTGGGATTTAATCTGAAACTATGGGCTTTTATAAAGATAAGAATAAATTGTTTAAGTTTTATTTAATCAACTGTATGTATATGACTTGGTCGTGCAGTATAGTTGAGTGATTAGTATAGTTGAGTGATTGTAGGAACGTTAGAGATAGTAGAAGTAGTGGAGATAAAGTAGGAGTGTTTAGCTATTTTCTAGTTACCACCACCCCTGGGCATTTAGCCTATTAATATGCATGTAGTCGTTCAATTATTTTAACACAGAATTTATATTTGTTTTACTTTCTGTTGTTCATTCCTTAGCAGTGTTGTAAAAAGCGGGAATCGGACTTAATCGGTAGAGGCACTGTCCAGGGATTAATCGGGGATTAATCGGGTATTTGAGAATTAATCGGAATGATTAATCGAATAATCGGATTATTAATCAGTTCGGTAACCCATGGAACAGGGATTAATCGGTGATTAATCGTGATTAATCACCGATTTTTAGAACAGAGTTCCTTAGCTTAGCTTAACTAAGGTCTTAAAATTTAACAGAAATTTCCCTTTACAAGGTAGATTTTTACCTAGTACTCCCTCCATCTCATATTATGTGTCCTCTTTGCAAATTTCACACATATTAAGAATACTTAAATATCCCCATCTAATCAGATAACTATGCAACTATATTCTCATAATTAGACTTGGGATTCACCGTCATTAATTATTCCACAAGACTTACTCTTGCTTTATTAATCTCCAGGAGTATAAAAACTAGTATTGCTTTATTAGTCAACTATTGGAAATATAAAATGAAAGACTATTTGCATTGGATAACGAACAAGACACATAAAATGGGATATATTTTTTTCTCAAATAGGACACATAATATGAAATGGAGGGAGTAATGAGTAGCTTTTTTTTTTGTGAATTTTGCAAAACCACCTGTGGAAATAATGATTTTAACATTTTCCGCAAGCCAAAAACATTCTTGCATTGTATGTGATGAAGTTGTTGATACAGGCATCAAGAAATGATCAAGACGACAATTCAGATGATGAAGACCAGTAGACTGAGAGGTGGAGTAGTGTGTCCAGAAGTCTTGGGTGCTGTAGTGATGATAGGTGGGCTAATTTAGGTAGAAGAATGTGAAGCAAAAGTAGATTTGCCTTTTAATATTTCCTATAACCCAGTGTTTATATCTGAACTTGGAAGCTAATGATGATTAGATCTGCCGCCGGTCTGTAATTACTAATTTCGTAGTGTTCAATGGTTAACTTGCTGCCTGTTTTAATGCTTCTTAGCGCATTTGTTTTACATTTTTCATCTTGTGCTTTTTTCCCAGGCATCTCTTGTATCTTAGGTGATGCTTTACAATTATTTAGTAGTGCATGCTTGTGACTTATTTTGTGAAGGTACTGAAAGTTGCAGGCAATTTGATAACAGTCAATTTGTGGACTGCTTTTTCAAATGCACAACAATAAAGCAGTGCATAAAAATTATTATTCTGATGCAAATTATTATTGACAATTGAATAAATATTAAAAAAATATTATAATTTGTGTTCTTTATTCTGATGCAAAATTTGTGTTCTTTATTCTGATGCAAATAATTATTGACAATTGAATAAAAATCATCACACGCAAATAACTAACGATTCACATTCAAATGACCACTTTCATTTATACAAATGTTTAGTTATCATTTAAATTTATTTTCATTATATGTAGTTGGATAGATGAATGAACCATTCTAACACATTATCCCCAATAAACTTACCCTAAGTATGACAGAAATAAATTACCTATCTAACGAAAGACAAGAAATTGACAGACACAATTAGTCAAAAAAAAAAAAACCAACTGGCTAACATACTCTGGTACTAGTCTCTTGTTATGCAGAGTGTACGCAGACCAGCAAGGTCCAATAGAAGCCCAAGGCTGCTCCAAAAAAATTGATTTGAATTCCAGAACAGTGATGCAAAGAACCAAGTAATAAAAGAAAAAATAGCAAGGATCAGCAAAGTTCATATATACCATAAAACGTTCTGCGCAAATAGAATCCATGTCTTTGCCCTCGGTAAACAAAAAAACAAAAGCTGAAATCTTTGTTTAAATATGACGATCCGAGATAATGATAATTAAAACCACCGCAGAATTAGAGTGTTTGTCACTCTTAAGAACATCACAGCTGAGTTGCTTATTATTGAGTAATAACTAATAAGATTGGCCTGTTTGGCAAATCTGCCGCCGAGCTTATAAGTAACTTATTTCGGAAAAAATTTCGTATTTACATAATGTTTTTTAGAAAAAAATGTGTATGAGAAGTTTAATATTCGTTATCTTGCAAAAATAAGTTACTTATTTCAGAAAAAAGTACAAATTTCCTAACTTTTTTCCAAAATAAGTAACTTATTTCTGAAAAATAAGATTTCCCAAACGGGCCCATAAACTAAAACAAATGTTGTTGCACTTTGTTCGAAATTCCCTGCTGCATGGACCGAAGCTTTGCTCTTGAAACTTCCCATCACTGAACTGCAACTTCTACCTGCACAGAAGAATACACAAATCATTTAGCAAAAAAAAAAAGGATACACAAATCTGTTAGACTAGTTCACCTGCTTCACACATTAGAGAACAAGAATAAAGCTATTGACCTAAGAGCTCTTGCTCCCAAGTCATCACCCTGGCGTCCGGGAGGGTCAAGGATTGGTTAAAGGCAAAGTGGGTGAGAGCATTTTCAGTCACCTAATTGACATATATATATCATTATTTTCGGTACAACTCGACTAAATAGATCAGCCACTCGTTTGATCTTTAGGATTGCTATGCTTTAAGGCTATTAAATAAATTTACTACTCACTGCTGTGGAAATAAATTTTCGATTGTTTCGAGACGAGGAAGGTACTACATCTTAAAGTACAAATCTCTCCCAGCTTCTCAATTAAATCATTGATTTGGAAATTATAACATATCTGTAGACTTGTCCATCCCAAAAGGTTGTATTTACGACTACACTTCAATCTCACCTAACTGTTGGGTTATCTCACATCCATTGTAGAAGGGGCAGATTGCAGATTTATTACCAGTCACTTAATTCCATTAATACAAGACCTTTTGGTATGAGCCTAAAACAAATTCATGAGGGCTTAATCCTAAGCCAAAAATATTGATGGAGAGTTAATTGTGATTATAGCATAATCTATGAGATTTGGGAAAAGATCTAAGAATAGATGAAGATAATATTTATTAAAGTATTTTTCTCCTTAAGGAGGTCTATCTCTCTAATTTACAAATTGCCAACCTTTTTATAAGTGGGGTTTGTTTAGTATATATAGGGGATTCCTAGTGGGTCCCCTAATTTACTTGGCCACTAAGTTTACATTTGTGGGCTTCTGGGCCCTATTATGGATACATGTGTTAATGGGCCTAATACAATCTAAATCATTCTATTGATCTAAATACAAATTATCTCACTTGGGCTTCATGGTCCAACATTTGTCCCCCCTAGTTTAGAGGATATCTTCAGATTCCTTGATTAAGACCTGCATAAGTAAAATATATATATATATATATATATATGCCTTTTTATTGTAGATTAAAAGAGGTAGTACGAGAGTAGATTAATTTGATTGATTTTATTTTTTTTATTTTTTTTTGGTCTATAAATAGACGCTCTCTCTCAACTATTTTGATAGTTGGCTTATTTGGGCTTTGGACGATTCAGTTCCCAAGGAACAGATTAAAAGAGTTGGAGAGACACTTCCCGGCCACTCACTAATCTCTTTGTAAGTATTTACTTTTGTTCTTGTTTTTTTTATGCCTTTGTGCTTGTATCGTTGTCTTCTTAGAGTTCTTGCTTTAAGCCCCCAAGTATGTCTGCCGATTCTTCTTCCCATGTAGACGGTAGGAATCCGGGGAAAAAGCCTGTCAATGTAGGTTTATTAGATGACCCCATAGATTTAGGGCATTTGGAGATTCCAGAAAATATTTCAGGGGGAAGTTTCGGGTTTCTTGATGAGATAATGTCTGAAAATGTTGAAGTTCCGGTGTTCTCATCTCCGTTGAGTCCTCGCACCATTGCTGCTCGTGAGAGGGTTTTGGTTGAGGCCGCTGCCGAGGGACTTGAGGAGTTTAAGGAATCGAATTTATGGTATCCAAGTATTTACTCGAACCGTCCTTTAGATGTCGATATTAATGCCTGGGTAAGGTTGGATTGTGGTTATAGATGTTTCAGCCCTCAATTAGATGATAAGATATGGGAAATGCCGGAATTCGGGGTGCATGGTATTCCGATGTGTCATTTTGAATATGGATTGCGCTTGCCGATGCATCCGTTTCATTTAAGTCTTTATGAGTTTATTGGTTGTGGTATGGCGCAGTTGTCGCCGAACTCGATAGCGCAGGCTAGTGGCTTCATAGCTCTCTGTTTAGAAAAGAATTTTGTGTCGTCTCTAAGTTTGTTCTTTTCGATTTATAGTATGAAATACCAAGAAGGTTTAATTTATTTTAGTAAACGAGAGGGCTTCACAAAGATCGTTGATGTTAAGTCTTCTAATTCGGGGTGGCATAGCAAATGGATGTACTATTACGGTCCTGATTTGGAGCTCGTGTGCCCTTGCTAGCACATTAGCGAGGACGTGGTTGACCGGGTCGCTAGGCTTAAAAAGTTTGATATGTTGACTGTTACTCGTTTTCTGGGTCTTGAACCTTCTTATACCCACTATCAACTAAAAGATTCAAAGTTTTTAGAAGAACATGATTGTAAGGTTTCATTATTCGGTCGTTAACTTTATCCTGATGAAGTGTTGTTTGTTTATTAAATTGTGTAACTCCTTTTTTGTTTATTTTCAGTGGCAGGGCCGTCCTTAGAAAAAAATCCTTTGTAAGGGAGTTCCTGGAGATATGAACCAAGCTTTGGCTTTGCTTGCTAAGAGGTCGGTCGCGACTCAATCAGGTCAAGGTGGAAGTTCTTCGAAGGTGACAAAGTCCCCAGGTACTGCTAAAACCGTCAATGATCCTAATTCTGAGTCTGTCATCGAGGTACTGGATGGTAGCGGCGAACTGGTGCCACGTTCCAGTAAAAGAACTCGAGAAGGGGATGATGATGGTTCACGCCGAACTGTCTTACGAAGGACTTTAGACCCAGCTCGTTTTGGTTCAGGTAAGCCTCTGACTATTACTGGAGTTCGTAAGGATTCTCTCCCCCCTATACTGCAAGGTTCTAGCCCTGCGCCCCCTCTTCAAATCGAGGTGCAACCGAATGAGAAGTGGTCCGCCGGATCTAACTTTCTTGTGCAAGTTTTCAAGGAATTCAATTTGCCACAAGATTTCAATTCTTACGTTGATAAGACCCGAGATGAGATCGCTGAGCGTTGTTTAGCTCGTGGAGGCCGGGTAACCTGTCTACTCGTTGTTGTTAGTTATTATTTTAGGTTTTATTTGCTTTCTCTTTATTTTTATGTAATTTGCTTGTTAATGTTGTTTTGCAGTTCTTGGCAGATATTGCTCATATTGTGAAGGATTATCGAGCTGATGTTGATAGGCAGTGGAGAGAGGGTGGTGCTCGTGAGTTTTCTGATCTGAAAAATGAAAAAGCCATTGCTGATCGTCGAGTTGAAGAACTGACGAAGCGAGAGGCTGAATGTGTTGATGAGTTGAAGAAATTAAGGCTAGAGAATGAGAAGATAAAGGAGATTGCCGAGTCTAGGGTTAAAGAAGCTAATGAGCTGAGGGAACGAGTTGTTTCTGGGGGTGTTTGGTCCGGAATAACGTAGAAGGGGGGTTAAATACGTTATTTAAAAATATTTCAATTTTCGAGATGTGAAAAATGAGGTCAACAACTGAATCGAAATAAAACAATTGGTTCGGGAAAATATCTTTGAACTGATAAAAACCCAAGGGGTGTTACAACTTCTAATCCAACGGATTAGCTTCAAAAACTCGAACACTCCTAAGGATAGTTTAGGCACGAGGACCTTCTATCCGACACTTCCTGAAAGCGGGCTAAGCCGGCTTTCCTACTAGATGGACTGTCTAGCAGCTTACACAGAGAAGATATTTAAGAGAGAGAGAAAGTTGTGTGTTGAGGTGTGTTTTGAAATGAAATACAACAGGCCTATTTATAGATTATAGAAAGTTACTATGCTGATTAATATAACGTAACTGATGACGTTTTTTTATCAGCCGCCTGCTGCCTTCAGTTTTCAATCTTTGAACTGCACGAAGACTTTCATTTCTTCAATTCATGCAAACTTCTCAATTTCAAAGTCTTACTTTGAATTTTTAATTCATGTGGGCCCCACATGTTTCTTACTTTAATGAATAGTACCTTTGGGTACTATTCACATGAATAGTAATTTCGGTTACTATTCATATGAATAGTACTTTTCATATGAATATTGATTTCGGTTACTATTCATGTGAATAGTGATTTCGGTTACTATTCATATGAATAGTGCTTTCGGATACTATTCATTTTCTCTCTTCTGTTTATTCTGCTGTTTTAATTCACCTCAGAAAATAATTCAAGTACCAGATTAATTTAATTATTTTGTTATAAATAATTAATTAATTTGTTACTTATTTAATTTTCAGAGTAAATTAACTTTTGACAATACCTTGAGATATTATGTCTGTCCTTGATCGTCAATAGGCTTTGGCAATTCTTTCTATGAATTAATGTGTTGATCCTTCCCGTATGTGTTGACACTTGGTGCACTGGTCTGGTTCACAAGTGACTAGCACTGATCTTGATCTTCACACCTTCGTTACATTCCAATTTATTAGCCTGCAGCAATATCTTCAAATACATGAAATCTTTTGGCCCTTCAACTGAATCATCAGTACATCTTATTATGTCACTGAGGCTTGATCATGTTAATGAACTTCTTTCAGCGACTTGATCCTTGTTGGTGCCTGTTCTTCAAATTTCACGATCCCTGTATAGAGTTAATATTATTTATCTTTTATCCTAGTTGAGTTATATATGTCCTCCATTACATATTACATTTCATTATACTTTACAATCTCCCCCTATTTGATTGTTAGGGTTTGACAAGCAAATACCTAGAGGATAACTCAACTGATACAAATAAAATACAAAGATAAATAATATTAAAGTGCATTCTGGATCATATATATGCATTTTCCAGATTTCTAAAAATTAACCAAGTGCAAGACAATTGTTCCTGTAGACTGAACATATCTTCAAGTTTGCCTTTGCTTTCTTTCCACATTGCACTAATACTCCCATTAGTTTTTCCTTTCCCAAAATAAAGTTAATTCCGTGTCAACAACCTTTTCCTTGCCTTTACGCCTAGTAGATTTTTCTTGTTCATCCATCTTCTCCCCCTCAGTTGGGTTATCCTCCAGAGTAGTAGGATGTGGAGTTGGTAATTTAGACGAAAATCCTTTTACCAAGGAGTTGATTGCTTGACTAAACTGAGCTGCCATGGAACTTAATTGAACCTGGAATGCATCATGTTGAATGAGTTGTAAATTTTTGATTTCTGCAATGGACTTACAGATATTTGACAACTCTTTCTCCATTGTTTGGACCCGTGTAAGGAGTCTGCTGTATTCCTGTCTGGTTATAGGTGCATGTGGTTGAGTAGGTTGCTCATTCGTACGTTCTGCAGGTGTTTCACTCAACAATATATATTCACTCGGTTTAATGGTTTGGGTTACACATACATGTTCTGTTGGTGTTTCCCTCAACTTTCCTCTAGAGCTTCCACCGATATGTGTACCTGCAAATGAAATCATCCTAGCCCCTTTTTCAGAGGTCACGGATGGTGCAATGGAAGTTCGTGAGCTTCCGTCCTCGCGTGAAGCGAGTTGCCGACCACTGGTAAAAAGTGGTAAATCTCGAAAGAGATCCAGAGATTTTCCCTCTGGAAGGTTAAACTTGAATCGATTAAATGGCACAAAACCCAAGTTTCCCTCGTACATCTGTGAAGACACTTGGTTCATAAAAGAACCACCCACCAATGGATCATTCCGTAAAATGGAAGATTCACCAGCAGTTATTGAGGTAGGTAATTCCACCTCGGATGCCTGTGAAGGCATTTGATCTTTAGAAAGATCATCAACCACTCGTATGTTCCGTGAAATGGAACTCAAGATAGTTGTTCCCGTCAATTCAACCTTATTTACATTTGCACTCATTGGATAAGAAAGAATTGTTTCACTAACAGTTGCCGTTACCTCAGGTTCATTGGGTTTACTTCGTTTAGAATGAGGTAGAGCGGCTGTTGTAACTAACTCCTTATGTGGTGCTGCTGAGGCACTATCTCCCTCAATAATGTGGATGACTGGTCATTTAAGTGACAATTGAGGTGTAGGAGTTTGTTGTGTTTGTGTTTGCATTTGTAGAATGGGCTCTTCGACCTGTGTTAGAGTCGGTGGGATTTCCTGCTCTTGGTCGGGTAAGATGGCCACTTGGGGCTGTAGAAACTGTATTTCCTGTGACACAATAGGGAATACAAAGGTTGGAATAGCATGGATTGAAATATTACCTTGTCGTATACCTGCTCTCACTGGTCGTGGTAACAACGGAAGTGGGACAGTCTTTAGATATTCAGTTAGGACTGTAGGCACATCCGTATATTTCTTTTTGCTTATGTAATTAATTACATTCGTCTTCATGGAAGAACATTCCACCTTTTGACCATTTTCCAAGCGTACCCTGTCTTCATCATTCAAAAAATCATTCAATATTAACTGTAGAAACCTTGGATATAGACATTTGACATTTTGAGTCCGAACGTCTCTTGTTCCCAAGCGTTTCATTTTTAAAATGATTTGACCAAGCACAATTTTTCCAAGATTAATCCTCAAATTATTGGCGACCGCATACCCTATTATTTGAATAAATTCAGGTATTCGATCTTGATTTGTTCTATCTGAGGAAAAAACATGGTTAAGAGTGTGAAAGAAGAAATTCCAGTACTGGGTTAGAAACGTTCTAGAAATATTACCAGTATTGAAATTGCCATCTTGGTACCTTATAAAACGAAAGAACATTTCAATCTGTTCAGGTGTAGGATCAGAAACGAGATTTTCCAAAGGAAAATGAAGAATTCGATTAACATCTCGTTCAGTGACCCTAATCGACCTACCAAATAGTCGATATGTGAATGCACACCCGTCCTGTCCAGAAGTGTTAACCGCACTGCAATATAATTCACACAATGCATCATGGTTAAGCTGCACCTGTGTAACTAAAGCATAGCGGATTAATGAATGTTCATTCAGAAATTGTGTCCAAGCCCGAAATTGCTCATCCTGAATGGTTTCGATTTGCTGAATGGAAACAGGATTAACTTTAGCAATTGAAAAGCTTCCCTGCAATGCCATTTTCAAAAAACTTTGAGGAAATTCAAAAACAAGGGTTAGTGCGTATAACAAGGATATGAAATCCGCTCTAAAAACCACCAGCTAGATTGTGAGATCTTTCCGGTCAAAGCTTGAAATATTCAGCAATTGTGTGTATATGCTCTGTATATCTGAAAATTGATGATGTTAAACACAAACAAAAACTCATCATTTATAAGGTTTCAATTATTAGTGGGTTAGGTGTAATAGTGACAGGTTATGTTTGAAAAATAACACCGCTCAATAATTTCTCACCTAACTACCTAATTAGCCGAAAAAACATCTTATCACCGAAACCTGTCGGCCGAAAAAACATCTTCTCGCCGAAACCTATCAGTCTATACACATACACATATAATACTTCTAATTATTATGGATTTAAAAATAATCACGCAGTGAATCAAGAAATAATCCACAATAATCAGATAAACTCACAATTAAATAGACATAAAATTAACAAAATATCATTAATTGATATATGTCAATAAAATATTTATTTATTTATGCTACAATTAACTCAATTATTTACTAACTAATTACCATAAAATATAGCATTTATAAGCATGGCAATTAATATAGAGATAACTGTAAGATGAGGACTGGATGCAAAGTAAATTCACAAGTCCTAAAAATATGGACATTTAAAATACCTGTGAATTTATAACAAATTTCAGTTATTGATTATCCAAAATTAATTAGACAGATTTAACATCCCAAGTTCACCAACTAACCTGGAGAAAGTGGATTCATCCAGTGGTTTAGTAAAGATGTCTGCAATTTGTTGATCTGTGGGAACAAAATATAATACCACAGTTCTATTCATGACATGCTCTCGTAAGAAATGATACCTGATATCAATGTGCTTCGTCCTGCTGTGTTGAACTGGATTGTTGGCAATGGCAATGGCACTCGTGTTGTCACATAGAATTGGAATTTTGTCCAACATGAGTCCATAGTCCTGAAGTTGATTCCTCATCCACAAGATCTGAGCACAACAACTACCTGCCGCAATGTATTCTGCTTCAGCTGTCGAGGTAGATACTGAGTGTTGCTTCTTGCTGTACCAAGATACCAACATTCTTCCTAGAAACTGACAGCTTCCAGAAGTACTTTTCTGATCAATCTTACAACCTGCGAAGTCAGAATCTGTATAGCCAATTAGGTCAAAACCTGTTCCTTTAGGGTACCAAATCCCAAGATTGGGGGTTCCCTTAAGGTATCTGAAAATACGTTTAACAGCTATAAGATGTGACTCTTTAGGGTTAGCCTGGAATCTAGCACATAGACAAGTTGCGAACATAATATCTGGTCTACTAGCAGTTAAGTACAAGAGAGAGCCGATCATACCTCGATACTTCGTGATGTCAACTGACTTACCAGATTTATCTTCATCAAGCTTGACTGCAGTTGGCATCGGGGTCTTGGCAGTAGCTGCTTCTTCCATCCCATACTTCTTCAGAAGATCCTTTATGTATTTTGATTGGCAGATGAAAATACCATCAGGCTTCTGAACAACTTGAAGTCCAAGGAAGAAGGACAACTAACCCATCATGCTCATCTCGTACCTACTCTGCATTAGCTAAGCAAATCTCTTGCATAGCAAATCATTAGTAGAACCAAATATTATATCATCCACATATACTTGCACCAGAATTATATCATTTTTATGCTTTTTATGAAAGAGAGTTTTGTCGATGATACCTCTTGTAAAACCATTTTCAAGTAAGAACTTGGAGAGAGTATCATACCATGTTCGAGGGGCTTGCTTGAGACCATAGACAGCTTTGAAGAGAAAGTACACAAAACCTTCAAATTCCTTGTCTTCGAACCCAGGGGGTTGTTCAACATAGACTTCTTCCTCTAGATCTCCGTTCAAAAATGCACTCTTCACATCCATCTGAAAAACCTTAAAGTTGGAGTGTGCAGCAAATGCTAAGAACATCCTGATTGCTTCAAGCCTTGCAACTGGAGCATAGGTTTCATCATAATCAATTCCTTCTTCTTGAGAGTAACCCTTTGCTACCAATCGAGCCTTGTTCCTCGTAACAATACCATTTTCATCCAGTTTATTCCTAAACACCCATCTAGTGCCAATTACAGATTTATCTTTTGGTCTTGGCACCAGCTTCCATACTTTCTGCCTTTCGAACTGATTGAGTTCTTCCTGCATTGCAGTTACCCAATCTGGATCATCAAGAGCTTCATCAACCTTTTTAGGTTCAATTTGAGATCAAAATCCTGCGAAATTGCATTCATTCTGTGTTGCTCTTCTAGTCTGTACACCCGTGTCCGGTTCACCAATGATCTGTTCAAAGGGATGCGCTCTACTCCATACCCTTTGTCTCGGCAGATTGATCTTGATGATTCTCCAAGTTCATGATTGTGTTGAGTGTGATGACTAGTAGATCCAAAATCATTGTTTGCTCCCCCTGAGCTGTTGCTTTCAGAGTTTGATAAATCAGAGTTTAATGAACCAGCAGATGCATTCTTTGATGTTTCTTCACTTGATTGGGGTTCATTTTCATTGTTCACTTGCTCCCCCTCAACATGTGCTGCTGTCTGATCTACTGGTATAGATTGAACAATAGAGTCTAAAAGAGTATCAGAATTTTGTTCATTCTCAAATCTCAGCTGGTCATGTTCATCAAAATCTTCAAGTCCTGTTATCTTTTTATCATCAAAAGACACATGGATAGATTCCATGACCACTTTTGTTCTCAGATTGTAGACTCTGAATGCTTTTGTGGATAGTGGGTATCCAACAAAGATTCCTTCATCAGCTTTTAAATCAAATTTGGAAAGCTGTTCTGGATGAGTCTTAAGAACAAAACATTTACATCCAAACACATGAAAGTACTTCAGGTTCGGCTTCTTCTTTTTCACCATCTCATATGGTGTTTTACCATGCTTGTTTATGAGTGTAGCATTCTGTGTGAAACAAGCAGCTTGCACAGCTTCAGCCCAGAAGTAAGTTGGCAGCTTTGCTTCATCAAGCATGGTCCTTGCAGCTTCTATGAGAGTCCTGTTCTTTCTCTCTACTACTCCATTTTGTTGTGGAGTTCCAGGTGCAGAGAATTCTTGCTTTATTCCATTTTCTTTATAGAACTCTTCCATGACTGCATTCTTGAACTCAGTGCCATTATCACTCCTTATGATTTTCACTGTATGCTTAGATCCTTTGTCCGGTTGTCTGACATGCTCTGTTAAGATTGATGCAGTTTCTTCTTTCTTGTGCATGAAATATACCCATGTATATCTGGTGTATTCATCAACAATAACCAAAGCATATCTTTTCTTTCCAATAGACATTATATTTACTGGACCAAATAAATCAACATGCAATAAGTGATATGGCTCAAGAATTGAGGATTCAGTCTTACTTTTGAATGAAGTTTTCCTATGTTTTGCCTTTTGACATGAGTCACATAGGCCATCTGGGGTAAAAACTGATTTGGGCAATCCTCTCACAAGATCTTTCTTCACTAGCTCATTAATGCTGTTGAAATTCAGATGAGAAAGTCTCTTGTGCCAATCCCAGCTTTCTTCAATTGATGCTCTACTCAGTAGACAAATTGCAGAGCCATCAGAGTTTGTTGAAAGCTTGGCTTCATAAATGTTACCATGCCTGTATCCCTTCAGAACAACTTTTCCTGTAGATTTGCTTACAACTTCACCGTGTTCTTCAAAGAAACCCACATGAATTGGATTGACTCTTTTTCACAGCAATTTCTTTAGAAGCTTTCTCCTCAGCTTTAAGAGCAATTGACTTGGTCTTGCTTCCATGCCTCTTGCTTCTTTGATCCATCTCAAGCTCATGAGTCTTAAGCATTCCATAGATTTCATCAAGGGACATGTCTTCTAGATCATGATTGTCTCTGATGGTAGTGGCCTTTAAGTCCCATTTCTCAGGAAGAGCCAACAAGAATTTCAGATTGGAGTCTTCAAGATTATACTCCTTATCTACCAGTGATAGATCATTCAACAATTTCAGGAATCTGTCATATATGTCTATTAATGACTCATCAGCATTTGAGTCAAAGTGCTCGTACTCCTGTGTGAGTATTGTTCTCCTGTTCTTTTTGACGGCTTTGGTTCCTTGACATCTGACTTCCAAAGCATCCCAAATCTCCTTAGCAGTTTTGCATCCAATGACCCTGTTAGACATAACATTGTCAAGGGCGTTATGTAATAAATGCCTTACTTTAGCATCTTTGCTAATAGAGGAGATATCTTCAGGAGTGTAGTCTTTCTTCTCTTTTGGAATCATTTTCTGTTCTTCTCCAGCAACTGCAACAGACAATTTTGTAGGCTTATGTGGACCATCATGGATTCTGTCTAAGTACTCTGGATCTGTAGCCTCCAGAAACATTTCCATCTTCACCTTCCATATGGGATATTCTGATGCCCTGAGTATTGGAACTCTAATTGATTCATATCTGCTTGTTGTTGGAGTTTGTGTTTTCTCTGTCATGATTGTATGGCTTTTTGTATAGTAACAGAGTGGCTCAAAATGAACAGTACGGTATTTATGAACAGTACCGTATCTGTGAATAGTACCGTATTTGTGAACAGTACCGTATCTATGAATAGTACCGTATATGTGAATAGTACCGTATCTGTGAAAAGTACCGTATCTGTGAACAGTGACGTACAACACTGGATCTGATCTGTATATCGATCAACCTGCTCTGATGCCAATTGTTAGGTCCGGAATAACGTAGAAGGGGGTTGAATACGTTATTTAAAAATATTTCGATTTTCGAGATGTGAAAAATGAGGTCAACAACTGAATCGAAATAAAACAATTGGTTCGGGAAAATATCTTTGAACTGATAAAAACCCAAGGGGTGTTACAACTTCTAATCCAACGGATTAGCTTCAAAAACTCGAACACTCCTAAGGATAGTTTAGGCACGAGGACCTTCTATCCGACACTTCCTGAAAGCGGGCTAAGCCGGCTTTCCTACTAGATGGACTGTCTAGCAGCTTACACAGAGAAGATATTCAAGAGAGAGAGAAAGTTGTGTGTTGAGGTGTGTTTTGAAATGAAATACAACAGGCCTATTTATAGATTATAGAAAGTTACTATGCTGATTAATATAACGTAACTGATGACGTTTTTTTATCAGCCGCCTGCTGCCTTCAGTTTTCAATCTTTGAACTGCACGAAGACTTTCATTTCTTCAATTCATGCAAACTTCTCAATTTCAAAGTCTTACTTTGAATTTTTAATTCATGTGGGCCCCACATGTTTCTTACTTTAATGAATAGTACTTTTGGGTACTATTCACATGAATAGTATTCATGTGAATAGTACTTTTCATATGAATATTGATTTCGGTTACTATTCATGTGAATAGTGATTTCGGTTACTATTCATGTGAATAGTGATTTCGGTTACTATTCATATGAATAGTGCTTTCGGATACTATTCATTTTCTCTCTTCTGTTTATTCTGCTGTTTTAATTCACCTCAGAAAATAATTCAAGTACCAGATTAATTTAATTATTTTGTTATAATTAATTAATCTATTACTTATTTAATTTTCAGAGTAAATTAACTTTTGACAATACCTTGAGATATTATGTCTGTCCTTGATCGTCAATAGGCTTTGGCAATTCTTTCTATGAATTAATGTGTTGATCCTTCCCGTATGTGTTGACACTTGGTGCACTGGTCTGGTTCACAAGTGACTAGCACTGATCTTGATCTTCACACCTTCGTTACATTCCAATTTATTAGCCTGCAGCAATATCTTCAAATACATGAAATCTTTTGGCCCTTCAACTGAATCATCTGTACATCTTATTATGTCACTGAGGCTTGATCATGTTAATGAACTTCTTTCAGCGACTTGATCCTTGTTGGTGCCTGTTCTTCAAATTTCACGATCCCTGTATAGAGTTAATATTATTTATCTTTTATCCTAGTTGAGTTATATATGTCCTCCATTACATATTACATTTCATTATACTTTACAGGGGGTAAGGAACTGGACATCATGAGAGGCGAGTTGTCTATCTTGAAGGGTGCAAACGAAGTTTTTGAGAAGAGTATTGTTGATTTGAAGTTGGACTTGGAAAAGAGTATTGCAGATGTGGCACAAGGAATTGGGACTGGTTATCAGAGCTGTTATGACCGTTTGAAGCAGGCCGGGAATGACCTATCTGGTCATAGCTTTGAAGATTACTGTACTGACTTAGCGAAGACTCTTCCCAACAATGCCGACGTCGTGAATCCTGACAACTAAGTGAAGGTGGGGAATGCCCCATTGATTATGTAACTTCTGAATTTTAGTCTTTTCTGAACTTTGCGGTTTCGTATGTGTCTGGAATTGTCTCCGTTTGCCCCATTTGTCCCGTAACTGATATTTGCTATGTTTGGAATTGATGTTTGGTGGAATCTTTATGCATGCTTTTGCTGTATGACTTTGTTTTTATTTATTTTTTATGCTGCTAGATTTCTTTTTTCAGATACAGTTTTAGCACCTCTTACTTTCTTCTCCTTTTTTGCTAAATAATAGCAATGTGAGTTGGAAGTATTGTCATCATGCTTGTTTTGCTTTCAAGAGACTAAGTATAGTAGAGATTCGTTCGTCGAGAATATATTTATGTGTCATCTATTTGACTGTAACATCTTATTTTTAATGCTATACATTTCCGAAAGAAGGATATACCCTGTTGATTGGTGTTTATTTTTAAAGGTTTTAATTGTATTGTATAATCAGCCATTTTGACAAGGTAAGATTCATGGTTTTATGACTTTATCGTTTTATAACAAGATATGTCTTGTTGTTGCTCTGACTTGAAGATGAATATGGATTAATATGAATTTTCGGAAATTTGACTAATTGCCTTAAAGACGTTTTCAATGCCGGTGTGTTGATGATAGGTACCATGGTATAATTTGCAATTCAATCAAGGAGTTGTAACAAGCTTGTATTCAATAATAAATTAAAGTGGGGGCGGAGCTAAAATGGAATCCTCACTTCATATTCTTTTCATTTTAGCAAATTCATAGGTGAATAGGGGATAAAGTTTGCCATTGTTTAAGAAATAACATAAAATTACTGGTAAAACTTCTTCAGGTGGATACCATTCCACGCATTCTTAATCAGCTCGCCGTCGAGTTGAGCTAGTTCATAAGTGCCAAGGTGGATGACTTTTGTGATCTTGTATGGGCCTTCCCATGGGGCCTTTAGCTTACCAGCCACTGTGGGTTGGGATGAAGCAGATTCTCGTAGGACTAGGTCATTAACCTTGAAATCTTTTGGCTTCACTCGTTTGTTGAAGTACTCTGCAACTTTGCCTTGGTATTTAATGATGGCTGAGGTCGCTTCTTCCCTGACCTCTTCCAAGAGGTCGCTGTCTAGTCGCAGACCTTTAAGAGAATCTTGTTCATTGAAGTGTTCGACCCTTGGAGAATTTAGGCTCACCTCGACAGGGATCACGGCATCTGTGCCGTATGCGAGTCTAAAAGGCGTTTCTCCCGTGGCAGTTCGTGGGGTCGTTCTATAGGACCAGAGCACATTTGGGAGCTCATCGACCCACTTGCGAGCTTGATCTTGTAGCCTTTTCTTAAGCCCTTGGAGAATTATCCTATTGGTTACCTCGACCTGTCCGTTGGCTTGGGGATAAGCGACTGATGCTTTAAGGTGTTTCACCTTTAATTCTTTTAACATTGAGCCGAATTTCTCCCCAACGAACTGGGTTCCATTGTCTGTGACGATCGACCTGGGAATTCCGAAACGGAAGACTATATGCTCCATGACAAACTCGATCATTTCTTTTTCTCTGATTCTAGCTAATGGCTTTGCCTCGATCCATTTTGTTGCATAGTCTACGGCCACGACTATGAACTGAAGTTGATTCATGCTTTTTGGGAACGGCCCTACGATATCAATTCCCCATTGAAAGAATGGGCAGGGACTGAGTATTGGAGACAAAAGTTGTGTGGGTTTATGGTTAGTTGTACTGTATAGCTGACAAGATGGGCCTTTTTTCACAAAGTCATCACAATCTTTCCTCATTGTTGGCCAGTACAACCCTTCCCGTATTATCTTGTGAGCTAGGCTTTTGCCTCCCATGTGCTCTCCACAAATTCCCATATGAACTTCAATAATTGCTATTTCTGCTTCTTCTGGAGCAAGACAACGAAGAAGAGGCTTTGTCAGAGCTCGTCTGTACAACTTAGCATCTTTCACGCAATAGTTTCTCGCCCTGTACATCAGCGATCTAGCCTCATTTTTGTCTTCTGGTAATTGATTCTTAACGATGTAGTCGAGAAAAGGGACTCTCCAGTCAGGTTTTGACGAGATGTTGTGTATCGTCGTTGGTTCAACTGTTGGAGATTGAAGTGTTTCCACATAGATTGGCTCATTATTTGTAATGATCGAGGACGATGCCAACTTGGATAAGGCGTCCGCCCATTTATTCTCTGATCTGTCAATATTTGTCATTTTCCATGAAGTAAATCTTGCAAGTAGGTTTTGGGCTCGACCGAGATAAGTTGCCATTCTGTCGCTGTGGGCTTGAAATTCACCTAACACCTGCTTTACTACCAGCTGCGAATCACTATAGATGTCAATGACGGCCACTTCTAGACTTATTGCGAGGTTTAATCCTGCTATCATGGCCTCATATTCGGCCTCGTTGTTGGTTGCTTGGAAAGCGAAGGTGATAGCTTGTTGGACTTTGAATCCTTCTGGGCTGATCAATATAATCCCTGCTCCACTTGAGTCTGAGGTCGATGATCCGTCGACATAAAGGACCCAAGGTCGACATTGAGTTTGCTCATCATCAAATTTCAGAATTTCTGATTTGTTGAATTGATACTCGACCACGAAGTCTGAAAGTGCCTGGGCTTTCATCGCTGTGCGAGGTCTGTATTCGATGTAAAATTGGATCAATTCTATTGTCCATGCCGCCAATCGACCTGTCATGTCGGGTTTATGTAGAATCCGCTTTAATGGTTGGCTCGTCATTACTTGGATCTCTCGTCCTTGGAAATAATGCCTGAGTTTACGGCTTGCCACGACTAGAGCGTATACAAGCTTCTCGACCTGAGGATAGCGGGTTTCTGCATCCCGTAAGGTATGACTAATGTAATAAATGGGTAATTCATTGCCCTGGAGAGATCTAATCAAGACTGCCGCAATCGTATTGTCGCTTGCAGATAAGTATAACCACAAAGGTTCTCGTGGTTGAGCTTGCGTCAAGATTGGGGGCGAGCTCAAAAACTTTTTTAGCTCTTCAAGTCCTTTTTTGCATTCGTCGTTCCATTCAATTTTCGACTTTTTTGAGGCGTTCTTGATGGCTTCAAAGAATGGAGCGCATCTTTTGGATGATTGTGGAATAAATCTTCTAAGTGCGGCTAGACAGCCTGTTAGCGTTTGCAACTCTTTTAAAGAAGAGGGTTCTGGCATGTCGATAATGGCCTTAACCTGACTTGGGTCAGCCTCGATGCCCCTTTGTGTCAAAAGGAATCCCAGAAATTTTCCTGAAGTCATTCCAAATGAGCACTTGGCAGGATTTAGACGCATGCTGTGACGTCGGACATTATCAAAAGTTTCTCGCAAGTCTGCTACATGATCTTTCGACATCTTGGATTTTGCAATCAAATCGTCAACATAGACTTGTAAATTCCGACCTATTTGCGAGGCAAAGATAGTATCCATCATTTGTTGGAATGTGGCTCCTGCGTTGATGAGGCCAAAAGGCATATTTTTAAATCCAAAAACACCTCTATGGGTAATAAAAGCTATCTTTTCCCAGTCTCGGCTATCCATCTTAATTTGGTTGTAGCCCGAGAACACATCCATGAATGATAGGAGCTCGTGGCCAGCTGTAGCATCAATGAGCTGATCAATATTTGGTAAATGATAAAAGTCTTTGGGGCAAGCTCGATTGAGATCAGAGTAGTCCACACACATTCTCCATGTTCCATTGCTCTTTTTGACTAGAACTGCATTTGATATCCATTCTGGAAATTGTACAGGGGCGATGAATTCTGCCTCGAGTAATCTGTCTAACTCGGCGTCGATTGCCTTCATTTTCTCATTCGAGAATACTCGTTTCTTTTGCTTTATAATCCGGGCTCCGGGCTTGATGTGGAGGGAGTGACGAGCTATCATCTCGGGAATTCCCGGCATATCTTTGGGACTCCATGCAAAGATATCAGCATATTCTCTGAGGAGATCGATAATTTACTGGCGAAGTTCGCCGTTCAAACACTTTCCAATTTTTATCACCTTGTCGGGACAGCCTTCCTCGAGCTCTATCTCATCACATTCTTCCACGGTGACACGAGATGATTGATTAGGTGTTTCAAGGATAGCTCGAGGATCCATATCTACAACTTGATTGATTGACGAATCATCGTCATGTTTTGTTCTTGGTATAACGGTGGATAAGTAACACTGTCGCGCTGCTACTTGGTCTCCCACGACCTCTCCAATTCCAAATTCTGTTTGAAATTTCATTTTGAGGTGAGGAATTGAGGTGATAGCCTTCAAGGCTGTAAGAGTTGTCCTGCCAAGAATGGCGTTATAGCTTGAATTGGCGTTGATGACGTGAAATTTGGTCATCTGCCATGTTTGGCATGGAAGAGAGCCGAATAAGACTGGAAGGTCGATAGTGCCTACAACCTTGACCTCATTTCCTGTGAAGCCGTATAGAGGCATGTTCACATTTTCCAATTTCCTATCCCCAATATCCATTCGAGCAAAGGCGTGGTGATAAAGTATGTCAACGGAACTGCCATTGTCAATTAAGATTTTTTTCACAGTATTAGTGCCAATCTTGGCTGTAATTACCAAGGCATCTTGATGAGATTCGATTATTCCCGAAGGGTAGTCATTGTCAGAAAAAGAAATCACAGGGGATGGATTAGGACGTTGGCGTTTAGGAGCCTCAGGATTCACATGAAACACTCCTCTGGCATACAACTTTTTAGAATTATTTGATGTGCCACCGGCGGCAATCCCTCCTGCGATGACATCAATGACCCGATCCTGATCATGAGGGCGATCATTTTGTCTTTCGGTGTCGTGATCAATGTAATAAGTCAACTGTCCTCTCTTGATTTTAGACTCAATAAGATTACTCAATTGATAACACTGGTCTGTTGTATGGCCGGTGTCCTCATGGTATTCGCAGTACCGAGAGCTTGGAGGTCGTCCGGGTTTCATTCGCCTCGGTGGTCGGTAATCGGGTTCTGTTTTTAAAAGAGCTAGAATTGTGGCTTTGTCTACAGTGAGCTTCGTGAATTCTTTCTCTTGCCTTTCTCTTGGCTTCCATGTCTTGTCTTGATTATCTGACCTTTCCGTTCGTGGCTTTCGAGGGCTTCTGGTGTCACTGGTCCTCGAGTATGAATCATAGCCTCGCTTATAATCCGTTCTCGGAGAACGGTGTCGAGGACTTCTACTGCGCTCTCGTTTAAAAGCTCGACGAGGAGATTGGATACTCCCTACTGCTTCTTGCAAATTCATTCGGTGTTCTACCACTTGGAAGGCTGATTGGAGAGTCCGGGGGTTCTTTTCAAAGAATTCTTCTAACAAATTGGCATGACGATGCTTATCAATTCCTGCAGCCAGATAATTTATTGCCAGTTCTTCAATTAAGTTGGGAATATCAGAAATTTCATTTCGAAATCTGACTAAAAAGTCTCTTAGAGATTCGTTAGATCGCTGTCGGACAGTCATCAGGGATGCGGTTATCTTTCCACCTTTATAATTGCTTGAAAACCTAGTTTGAAATTTCATTTTTAAAGATTGCCACGAATCTATAGATCGAGGTGGTAAGCTATTATACCACCGTAGAGCTGTGCCTTGGAGGCATGTTGAAAAGAATTGACATCTCGCTACTTCTGAGTGTCCAAAAAATGCCATACGGCCATCAAATGTGTTAAGGAATCCACTCGGGTCTGACGTCCCATCGAAGTGATCTAACGAGGGCGTTTTCAACGTCCTATCAATACGAGCTATCTCGATATCTCTCGATAAGGGACTTTCTGTCGATGTGATTTGGCCGGATTGGTTTTGAATAAACTCTCTACACATGGCGAGGTCACTTCGGATGTCGGCAATGTGTTCTGGTCGTACTGACTCGTTAGAATCAGTTCGCCATGATGAATGACTCGCAGTCGGCGTTGGTCGTCTTCTGTGAGCAGAAGGCCTTGAGTAAATTGACTCTGTTGATTCCTCAACACCAAAGTCGTCATAATCATTCTCCTGAAACTCATCCTCAACATCGACGGTTTTATCATTGGCCAAGGTCGCTGTATTTCTCAATCCACTTTTCAACTGACGAGCTCGTCGATATCTCCTGAGCTTTTCATCTAAAGCTCGCTTTTGTTGTTCTAAGTTAAATATTTCTTCATTCGAGTCTTGGAGATGTTCTTCCACTCCAACGATGGGCTCTTTTTCTCTTTGGACCTTTTGCAAATGTAGGCGCATGTCGCTTGTGAGTACCTTTTTTCCTGTGTCTGTGGTGACCCTCATGCGAGTATCTGGCTGAGCCTTTCGTCTTACATCCAAATGCTCCGGTTCGGTGGGTCGTTTAGATCCACCTACACTATTTTCTATTGCTGGAAATAACTGTCTAGGTTTTAGGGGAGGAGGTGCCATTTGGTCCCCAGCTCGAGGGGTCGTTAACATCTCCATTTTTTCCCCGATTTGTTCAATCATCGACTCATTCCCTTCCATTTTTGGTTGGAATTTTGAATTAAAGAGCTCCTTCTAGCGCCAAATGATGGAGAGTTAATTGTGATTATAGCATAATCTATGAGATTTGGGAAAAGATCTAAGAATAGATGAAGATAATATTTATTAAAGTATTTCTCTCCTTAAGGGAGGTCTATCTCTCTAATTTACAAATTGCCAACCTTTTTACAAGTGGGGTTTGTTTAGTATATATAGGGGATTCCTAGTGGGTCCCCTAATTTACTTGGCCACTAAGTTTACATTTGTGGGCTTCTAGGCCCTATTATGGATACATGTGTTAATGGGCCTAATACAATCTAAATCATTCTATTGATCTAAATACAAATTATCTCACTTGGGCTTCATGGTCCAACAAATACCAATACTTGTACAAACACAACAAATTTAGAACCGTGCTCTTAAAAAGCAGTGAACTATGCAATCGTAATAATTTCCTTGGTCAAGGACCATAATGTCAGGAATTGATCATAGTTCCTGAGTGAGTTTTTTTGTAGTAGTTTTCTGTAGGTTAAAGTGAGAAATATTGTAGATATAGCAGATAAACAGGAGAGATATATATAAGATTAGAGGTGGAAACGGCTAAATTTAGGCTAGAAATGGAGAGAGAGAGAGAGAGAGAACATAAATAAGGTAGAAACTAGAAACTTGCAAAGAACATTAAAACTTTCTAGAAAGGACAGAGTGTGGTGAAAATGTATTCCATTTTCATACATTCAAATTATAACGACAAATGCCACGTGCAACCCTTATACATTGTACTTAAAACATGTACTCGTAACTAATTAACTTGGAAAATACCATAATACCCTTGCACTATTATGACTATATTCTCTTACTATCATTACTGCTGCTCTGCACTTTACTACCAGGGAAATGCTAACAATAGCCCTGGCTATGATTAAGCATTAAATATTCTCATCTTTTAAACATTGATTTTAGTTATTTAATTGTTTTTTAGTTTTTTAATGTTCTTTTACAACATCAATTCAATTTTCCAAGTAATAATAGTGGATCCCCCTGCATTCACATTAATTTTCACTAATAAAAAAATCCCAAATTGCTAAATAATTATATTGAAATTCGTGCAAACTTAATGTATTAAGTGCAAATTTGACATTTAAAATGCATTTATCCACTTACATTAATTCTTAACCATAGCCCTTAGGGCTATGTTTAGCATTACCCCTACTACTATACTTATCCTGACATCCCCTCCCCTTTCAATTAAATCATGTCCTCATGGTTGCAGAACTTAGGAAAAGTACTTTGAAGTAAATCTTCATCCCCCCAGGTTGCCTCATCAACACTATAGCCCCTCCACTAGATTAATTTATGATAAACCATCTTATGATCTCTCAAATTACTCCTGCTGTCCAGGGGCCTGTTTACACTAATCACGCAAGCGTACGTGGTCACAAGTAATATATAAGGTTAAGTCCAAATTCGTTCCCACAGGGATCAGGTTATGGTTCTATTTCAGTTTTGTACCTATGCAACAATGTATGGTTATTATGCACTGCTAAGACAAATAACAAATATGGGTTTTAACTATCTAAATTAAACTAAGATGCAAATTAATAAACTAAGAATTAATTAACTAATGAGAATTAAAATCGAATTACTTCTACAAGAGAAAACATGGTATCCTAACTTCATTAAATACTTCCTTTAGAGATCATGCCTTAATCAATATATGTGATGGTTTTGATATCTGATCGAATAACACGAAACAAGTAAAAGTTACCTCTCGGTATACTAGTACCAATCTACGCATACATCCACAAAAGAGATAGAAGATGAATAGTCACCTATTATGTTTAGACCCTATATCTCTATAGAATTTGAAAACATAAAGGTTTAAGAACAAGTTATCCACATTGATCACATAGGGTAGCATAATATCTCTATTTACGCCACAAATCATGATGTTAAAACATCAACCTATCCTATGCTAGCATGGCAAGTTCTAAATCTCAAGATCCACTCTCGTTTCGCAAGAGATTAACAAATTAGATGTTCATGACGCATCTAAACACATGAAACACAACCATACAAGGATATCAATAATTCATCACACACATATCAAATAAGCAATCAACTACTAAATTCCATAAATAAATCCGTTAGGACCCCATGACAACGATTAGCTCATGATCGAACTTCTCATCGTCACGGGGTCTAATGAAAACATGATGTAAAACAAATACAATGATATAAATCTTTGGTGTGTGTTGTGTTCTTCGTGGTCTTGATTATGTCCCCCCAAGGTGTGTATTTATAGCCCCAAGTGCCTCCTTTTCCAAGCAATTACCGTCTTTGAATTAGGATAGAATTTCGGTAATTTTCCTTTCTTGAATGAAATAGAATTGCAATTTCCATGTATAAGTCTGATTCTAGAAGCTTCTGGTCATCCAAGGTAATTCCACAATGATTAGAATTAGAAAATAATGCAATTTCCTTCTCAGAATGGGTTTCCAAAAGTTCTGGAATTTTCTGGCAGTGTCAGGTGCTCAAGACCACTTTAGAATGAAAGAGAATTCCGTTATCTTCGCGTGGGCAGTTGAATCGTCCAAAACGGACTTGTAGAACTCAAGATATGACCAAAACAAAAATCAGAAATTTTGGCTGATTTTCCCGCGCCCGCGCGCCCGCGCCGCCCGCCGCGCGCTACTGTTCATTCCCGCGCGCCCGCGCCCGAAATCAGCACAAATTAGGCGCGGCCGCGCCCGACCTACTGTTCATTTGCTGATTTTGCTCTATTTTCTTCGTTTTAACTCCGATTTTCATTCCGTTTCTTCCGGCACTCTCGCAATTTGATGTACTTTCATTTTTTAAGCTCAAAACCCACCAATTAAACATGGAAAACATCATCCCACATCCGACTCTTATTCCTGCACAAATTCACTACAAACACATCAAAAACACCACATACTTGAGTCCAAGTACACCAATTTAAGCCAAATTGAAGCGATCTAAGTGGATATAACTCCACTTATCACACCCCCAAACTTAAACCGATGCTTGTCCTCAAGCATAAATAGACAAAAATATACAACTAACTAGTACCACTTCCGTAGGTGATCACGGTTGCATTTGGCATATGCAACAAGCCCTTTAAACCCCTAGGCAGCCCTAGTGGACGAGTAAGGTCTCGTGAGGGCCTATAGTGAATGTACCCACAAAATCCATTTAACCTAATGCAATGCAATGCATGAATGCATGAATGCAACTAATATGAAAATGCAAATGATCTACTACTAATATCCTACCATACCTTCAAATCCTCTCATGCCATATCAACTTAAGAATCAAAGTAAATACGCAATGTCTTGGTGTCGAAAGTGCAAGTATTCACATAGTCTACTCAATGAACATGCATAAGTTCTCACAGGTCCATGTCAAATGTAAGAATAAGTTAGTAAACATGCTAAGCCTACAAGAGTACATCTTTGAGACAAAACTCGGGATCTCATACGCAAAAACAAGCAAACACTCACAATCCACTCACAAAAGAATTTTCACTCAAGAACAAGGGTAAGTGTATCACTCAATTCCAACAAAATCATAAGCATGCTTGACATTTGGTATCAATCTAACTCTTAACACAACATACATCAATGACGATAATCAAAAGGTCTTTATTTGGGTTGTAACGGGGCTAGGGACAAGGTATGTCAAATAAGCCAAAACAGGTGAAGTGTCAAAAGCTAGTAGGAACTATAATAAATCATACACAACACCCTATTTCCCCCCCCCCCCCCACATAATTTTTCTATTTTTCTTCCAAAAAAAACAATCGACGAGTCGACTAAAGTAGGATCACAACAAACAAAAACATGCTCTCATAATATATTTTTCTTCTTTTTTTTTTCTTTTTTCTGTTTTTTTTTTCTTTTTTCTGTTTTTTTTTCTGTTTTTCTGTTTTTTTTTTCTGTTTTTTTTTTCGAGAGCTAGATAAAACAATAATATAAACAATAACAATGATCCCATGAATTTATTACATATGTCGACTATCAAGTACATAACCCAATTTTCAATATTTCCCCAAAAATATGACCAACAATAAACCCCTCCTTGCACACCTTATTACTCCCTTAAGCACTCTACTAGCCTTTGACAATGTGGGTTCAAATTAATGTAAGGCCAATACAAGAAAAGGTCTAGGCAAGTAATGTGGTATGTAACCGAAAAATAGGATTAAGCTCAACGGGTTAACTAATTGATCATGTAAATATGGTGTGGTAATATGGGAAAATATGCGGTTAATCCTAATGCCTTTATCATTTTAATCGTCAAATAATGTCATGCGTTTCAAGAAAGACCTCAAACAACTGCTAGCAATGCAAACAATCTGTGGACACTCAAGCAAACGAATAAATTGCAACAAATATGCAATATGGCTCAAAAACTCACTTGGCGGGAAAAACATACTCAATCCCAAGCAAAAATCTCTCTAATGCACCGACTTGTATTCAAAGCATGCAAACTAAATCATCTTGCACATATTCATGTCCTTCTAATCACTTACAACATTCAATAAGTCTACTAGCTTCAACTTACTAGTGTATGTGTGTGCACAAGAACAAAGCATATCACTTCTCAATCAAAAGCGTCAACAACACAAAATTCCTATCAAGCATGGGTGCAAATGCAAACTATTATGAACTCACATGATACAAAAACATAAAAACAGAATGTCCTATATGAAACAAACATAGATAACACGAACATAAATGCATAATTTACTACTACTACTAATACGCAAAACATGAAATCCTACATGAACACAATGACTAACAATCACATATATATACACTACTTATCCCTCAAACCACCCCCAAACTTAAAATATTCAATGTCCTCATTGAATGGAAGTAAATACGAGGGAAAGTAGAAAACATACCTTGGGTTGCCTCCCAAGAAGCGCTTCTTTAACGTCAATAGCTTGACGTTACTTCCAAGCCTCCATTAAGGATGATAATAGTTTGCCTGGTCCTCTCTTCGTGAGACTTCATCGTCATCATGGCGGCACACCTTCTGCCACTTCTCCTCGCTTGGCCTATTCGTGTAACAACTATGTCCTATTCCAATGCCTTCATCTGTTGACTCAAAATCTGTCAATTTGTAGAACAACACACGGGCTTCGCTTGAATATAATTGAGGAGGATAAATGTAAGTTGCTGAAGCCTTTGGTTCCTCAAAAAGAACTTCCTCCATTGGCTCTAATGCGCTACCTCCATCTTTAAATTCTGAGACAAGTAGAACATCTGCATCTTTCCCATGTTCTTCAGCCTCTTGGTACGCACATACCAATTCTTGAAATTTCTGCAGCTCAACAGTGTCTGTCCCAAATAGTGCCCTTTCCAAATCATCCACCATCCTAACATGATCAAATTCCTCACATGGCTTGTGAATGCTCTCCTCCTCTTGGAATTTGTCTTCTTCAATTATGCATACAGTACCTTGCTCCAAGTCACCGTTATTTTCTGGAATTGCTTCTGGTATGAATTGCTGATTCTCTTGATCCAAGGCATTCCTAACTTGAGCAGCTATTGTTTCCAAAGATTTGATAGACGCCTCATTACTCTTTATACGCATCCTAATCTCTTCCAGAGTCTCTTGTTCCAATGATCTCACAGCTTGAGCAACTAGAATCTCCAAAGATTTGAGAGACTCCTCATTACTCTTCACAAGCATCCTAATCTCCTCCCTAGTAGGAACCTCATCTGACTGAAAAGTAGGAGTAGGTTGCTGATGTTGAAAATCTTCACTTCCATAGAAATATGACATATCTGGAACATCTTGCTGGTACTGTTGAGGATGGTATTGAAAATATGGTTGTTCCTCATAACTAACATATGGATCAACTCCTTCATAGTAACAATATTGTGAGGGATCATGAACGCCAAAACACCGCTCACATTGATAAGGCATGGATGTACTCGAATATGCCCACCATGGCAACTCCTTGCATGCCATCTTCAAACACTCAAGTACCTGAAACACACCAAACTAAACAAGATAGATAAGAAAAACAAATCCGAGTCAGTGAACTCTAACGACCACTATTGACAAGCACATAAACCAAAAATAAAACACCGAAGATCCCCGGCAGCGGCGCCAAAAACTTGTTTACACTAATCACGCAAGCGTACGTGGTCACAAGTAATATATAAGGTTAAGTCCAAATTCGTTCCCACAGGGATCAGGTTATGGTTCTATTTCAGTTTTGTACCTATGCAACAATGTATGGTTATTATGCACTGCTAAGACAAATAACAAATATGGGTTTTAACTATCTAAATTAAACTAAGATGCAAATTAATAAACTAAGAATTAATTAACTAATGAGAATTAAAATCGAATTACTTCTACAAGAGAAAACATGGTATCCTAACTTCATTAAATACTTCCTTTAGAGATCATGCCTTAATCAATATATGTGATGGTTTTGATATCTGATCGAATAACACGAAACAAGTAAAAGTTACCTCTCGGTATACTAGTACCAATCTACGCATACATCCACAAAAGAGATAGAAGATGAATAGTCACCTATTATGTTTAGACCCTATATCTCTATAGAATTTGAAAACATAAAGGTTTAAGAACAAGTTATCCACATTGATCACATAGGGTAGCATAATATCTCTATTTACGCCACAAATCATGATGTTAAAACATCAACCTATCCTATGCTAGCATGGCAAGTTCTAAATCTCAAGATCCACTCTCGTTTCGCAAGAGATTAACAAATTAGATGTTCATGACGCATCTAAACACATGAAACACAACCATACAAGGATATCAATAATTCATCACACACATATCAAATAAGCAATCAACTACTAAATTCCATAAATAAATCCGTTAGGACCCCATGACAACGATTAGCTCATGATCGAACTTCTCATCGTCACGGGGTCTAATGAAAACATGATGTAAAACAAATACAATGATATAAATCTTTGGTGTGTGTTGTGTTCTTCGTGGTCTTGATTATGTCCCCCCAAGGTGTGTATTTATAGCCCCAAGTGCCTCCTTTTCCAAGCAATTACCGTCTTTGAATTAGGATAGAATTTCGGTAATTTTCCTTTCTTGAATGAAATAGAATTGCAATTTCCATGTATAAGTCTGATTCTAGAAGCTTCTGGTCATCCAAGGTAATTCCACAATGATTAGAATTAGAAAATAATGCAATTTCCTTCTCAGAATGGGTTTCCAAAAGTTCTGGAATTTTCTGGCAGTGTCAGGTGCTCAAGACCACTTTAGAATGAAAGAGAATTCCGTTATCTTCGCGTGGGCAGTTGAATCGTCCAAAACGGACTTGTAGAACTCAAGATATGACCAAAACAAAAATCAGAAATTTTGGCTGATTTTCCCGCGCCCGCGCGCCCGCGCCGCCCGCCGCGCGCTACTGTTCATTCCCGCGCGCCCGCGCCCGAAATCAGCACAAATTAGGCGCGGCCGCGCCCGACCTACTGTTCATTTGCTGATTTTGCTCTATTTTCTTCGTTTTAACTCCGATTTTCATTCCGTTTCTTCCGGCACTCTCGCAATTTGATGTACTTTCATTTTTTAAGCTCAAAACCCACCAATTAAACATGGAAAACATCATCCCACATCCGACTCTTATTCCTGCACAAATTCACTACAAACACATCAAAAACACCACATACTTGAGTCCAAGTACACCAATTTAAGCCAAATTGAAGCGATCTAAGTGGATATAACTCCACTTATCACACCCCCAAACTTAAACCGATGCTTGTCCTCAAGCATAAATAGACAAAAATATACAACTAACTAGTACCACTTCCGTAGGTGATCACGGTTGCATTTGGCATATGCAACAAGCCCTTTAAACCCCTAGGCAGCCCTAGTGGACGAGTAAGGTCTCGTGAGGGCCTATAGTGAATGTACCCACAAAATCCATTTAACCTAATGCAATGCAATGCATGAATGCATGAATGCAACTAATATGAAAATGCAAATGATCTACTACTAATATCCTACCATACCTTCAAATCCTCTCATGCCATATCAACTTAAGAATCAAAGTAAATACGCAATGTCTTGGTGTCGAAAGTGCAAGTATTCACATAGTCTACTCAATGAACATGCATAAGTTCTCACAGGTCCATGTCAAATGTAAGAATAAGTTAGTAAACATGCTAAGCCTACAAGAGTACATCTTTGAGACAAAACTCGGGATCTCATACGCAAAAACAAGCAAACACTCACAATCCACTCACAAAAGAATTTTCACTCAAGAACAAGGGTAAGTGTATCACTCAATTCCAACAAAATCATAAGCATGCTTGACATTTGGTATCAATCTAACTCTTAACACAACATACATCAATGACGATAATCAAAAGGTCTTTATTTGGGTTGTAACGGGGCTAGGGACAAGGTTTGTCAAATAAGCCAAAACAGGTGAAGTGTCAAAAGCTAGTAGGAACTATAATAAATCATACACAACACCCTATTTTCCCCCCCCCCCACATAATTTTTCTATTTTTCTTCCAAAAAAAACAATCGACGAGTCGACTAAAGTAGGATCACAACAAACAAAAACATGCTCTCATAATATATTTTTCTTCTTTTTTTTTTCTTTTTTCTGTTTTTTTTTTCTTTTTTCTGTTTTTTTTTCTGTTTTTCTGTTTTTTTTTCTTTTTTTTTTTCGAGAGCTAAATAAAACAATAATATAAACAATAACAATGATCCCATGAATTTATTACATATGTCGACTATCAAGTACATAACCCAATTTTCAATATTTCCCCAAAAATATGACCAACAATAAACCCCTCCTTGCACACCTTATTACTCCCTTAAGCACTCTACTAGCCTTTGACAATGTGGGTTCAAATTAATGTAAGGCCAATACAAGAAAAGGTCTAGGCAAGTAATGTGGTATGTAACCGAAAAATAGGATTAAGCTCAACGGGTTAACTAATTGATCATGTAAATATGGTGTGGTAATATGGGAAAATATGCGGTTAATCCTAATGCCTTTATCATTTTAATCGTCAAATAATGTCATGCGTTTCAAGAAAGACCTCAAACAACTGCTAGCAATGCAAACAATCTGTGGACACTCAAGCAAACGAATAAATTGCAACAAATATGCAATATGGCTCAAAAACTCACTTGGCGGGAAAAACATACTCAATCCCAAGCAAAAATCTCTCTAATGCACCGACTTGTATTCAAAGCATGCAAACTAAATCATCTTGCACATATTCATGTCCTTCTAATCACTTACAACATTCAATAAGTCTACTAGCTTCAACTTACTAGTGTATGTGTGTGCACAAGAACAAAGCATATCACTTCTCAATCAAAAGCGTCAACAACACAAAATTCCTATCAAGCATGGGTGCAAATGCAAACTATTATGAACTCACATGATACAAAAACATAAAAACAGAATGTCCTATATGAAACAAACATAGATAACACGAACATAAATGCATAATTTACTACTACTACTAATACGCAAAACATGAAATCCTACATGAACACAATGACTAACAATCACATATATATACACTACTTATCCCTCAAACCACCCCCAAACTTAAAATATTCAATGTCCTCATTGAATGGAAGTAAATACGAGGGAAAGTAGAAAACATACCTTGGGTTGCCTCCCAAGAAGCGCTTCTTTAACGTCAATAGCTTGACGTTACTTCCAAGCCTCCATTAAGGATGATAATAGTTTGTCTGGTCCTCTCTTCGTGAGACTTCATCGTCATCATGGCGGCACACCTTCTGCCACTTCTCCTCGCTTGGCCTATTCGTGTAACAACTATGTCCTATTCCAATGCCTTCATCTGTTGACTCAAAATCTGTCAATTTGTAGAACAACACACGGGCTTCGCTTGAATATAATGGAGGAGGATAAATGTAAGTTGCTGAAGCCTTTGGTTCCTCAAAAAGAACTTCCTCCATTGGCTCTAATGCGCTACCTCCATCTTTAAATTCTGAGACAAGTAGAACATCTGCATCTTTCCCATGTTCTTCAGCCTCTTGGTACGCACATACCAATTCTTGAAATTTCTGCAGCTCAACAGTGTCTGTCCCAAATAGTGCCCTTTCCAAATCATCCACCATCCTAACATGATCAAATTCCTCACATGGCTTGTGAATGCTCTCCTCCTCTTGGAATTTGTCTTCTTCAATTATGCATACAGTACCTTGCTCCAAGTCACCGTTATTTTCTGGAATTGCTTCTGGTATGAATTGCTGATTCTCTTGATCCAAGGCATTCCTAACTTGAGCAGCTATTGTTTCCAAAGATTTGATAGACGCCTCATTACTCTTTATACGCATCCTAATCTCTTCCAGAGTCTCTTGTTCCAATGATCTCACAGCTTGAGCAACTAGAATCTCCAAAGATTTGAGAGACTCCTCATTACTCTTCACAAGCATCCTAATCTCCTCCCTAGTAGGAACCTCATCTGACTGAAAAGTAGGAGTAGGTTGCTGATGTTGAAAATCTTCACTTCCATAGAAATATGACATATCTGGAACATCTTGCTGGTACTGTTGAGGATGGTATTGAAAATATGGTTGTTCCTCATAACTAACATATGGATCAACTCCTTCATAGTAACAATATTGTGAGGGATCATGAACGCCAAAACACCGCTCACATTGATAAGGCATGGATGTACTCGAATATGCCCACCATGGCAACTCCTCGCATGCCATCTTCAAACACTCAAGTACCTGAAACACACCAAACTAAACAAGATAGATAAGAAAAACAAATCCGAGTCAGTGAACTCTAACGACCACTATTGACAAGCACATAAACCAAAAATAAAACACCGAAGATCCCCGGCAGCGGCGCCAAAAACTTGTTTACACTAATCACGCAAGCGTACGTGGTCACAAGTAATATATAAGGTTAAGTCCAAATTCGTTCCCACAGGGATCAGGTTATGGTTCTATTTCAGTTTTGTACCTATGCAACAATGTATGGTTATTATGCACTGCTAAGACAAATAACAAATATGGGTTTTAACTATCTAAATTAAACTAAGATGCAAATTAATAAACTAAGAATTAATTAACTAATGAGAATTAAAATCGAATTACTTCTACAAGAGAAAACATGGTATCCTAACTTCATTAAATACTTCCTTTAGAGATCATGCCTTAATCAATATATGTGATGGTTTTGATATCTGATCGAATAACACGAAACAAGTAAAAGTTACCTCTCGGTATACTAGTACCAATCTACGCATACATCCACAAAAGAGATAGAAGATGAATAGTCACCTATTATGTTTAGACCCTATATCTCTATAGAATTTGAAAACATAAAGGTTTAAGAACAAGTTATCCACATTGATCACATAGGGTAGCATAATATCTCTATTTACGCCACAAATCATGATGTTAAAACATCAACCTATCCTATGCTAGCATGGCAAGTTCTAAATCTCAAGATCCACTCTCGTTTCGCAAGAGATTAACAAATTAGATGTTCATGACGCATCTAAACACATGAAACACAACCATACAAGGATATCAATAATTCATCACACACATATCAAATAAGCAATCAACTACTAAATTCCATAAATAAATCCGTTAGGACCCCATGACAACGATTAGCTCATGATCGAACTTCTCATCGTCACGGGGTCTAATGAAAACATGATGTAAAACAAATACAATGATATAAATCTTTGGTGTGTGTTGTGTTCTTCGTGGTCTTGATTATGTCCCCCCAAGGTGTGTATTTATAGCCCCAAGTGCCTCCTTTTCCAAGCAATTACCGTCTTTGAATTAGGATAGAATTTCGGTAATTTTCCTTTCTTGAATGAAATAGAATTGCAATTTCCATGTATAAGTCTGATTCTAGAAGCTTCTGGTCATCCAAGGTAATTCCACAATGATTAGAATTAGAAAATAATGCAATTTCCTTCTCAGAATGGGTTTCCAAAAGTTCTGGAATTTTCTGGCAGTGTCAGGTGCTCAAGACCACTTTAGAATGAAAGAGAATTCCGTTATCTTCGCGTGGGCAGTTGAATCGTCCAAAACGGACTTGTAGAACTCAAGATATGACCAAAACAAAAATCAGAAATTTTGGCTGATTTTCCCGCGCCCGCGCGCCCGCGCCGCCCGCCGCGCGCTACTGTTCATTCCCGCGCGCCCGCGCCCGAAATCAGCACAAATTAGGCGCGGCCGCGCCCGACCTACTGTTCATTTGCTGATTTTGCTCTATTTTCTTCGTTTTAACTCCGATTTTCATTCCGTTTCTTCCGGCACTCTCGCAATTTGATGTACTTTCATTTTTTAAGCTCAAAACCCACCAATTAAACATGGAAAACATCATCCCACATCCGACTCTTATTCCTGCACAAATTCACTACAAACACATCAAAAACACCACATACTTGAGTCCAAGTACACCAATTTAAGCCAAATTGAAGCGATCTAAGTGGATATAACTCCACTTATCACACCCCCAAACTTAAACCGATGCTTGTCCTCAAGCATAAATAGACAAAAATATACAACTAACTAGTACCACTTCCGTAGGTGATCACGGTTGCATTTGGCATATGCAACAAGCCCTTTAAACCCCTAGGCAGCCCTAGTGGACGAGTAAGGTCTCGTGAGGGCCTATAGTGAATGTACCCACAAAATCCATTTAACCTAATGCAATGCAATGCATGAATGCATGAATGCAACTAATATGAAAATGCAAATGATCTACTACTAATATCCTACCATACCTTCAAATCCTCTCATGCCATATCAACTTAAGAATCAAAGTAAATACGCAATGTCTTGGTGTCGAAAGTGCAAGTATTCACATAGTCTACTCAATGAACATGCATAAGTTCTCACAGGTCCATGTCAAATGTAAGAATAAGTTAGTAAACATGCTAAGCCTACAAGAGTACATCTTTGAGACAAAACTCGGGATCTCATACGCAAAAACAAGCAAACACTCACAATCCACTCACAAAAGAATTTTCACTCAAGAACAAGGGTAAGTGTATCACTCAATTCCAACAAAATCATAAGCATGCTTGACATTTGGTATCAATCTAACTCTTAACACAACATACATCAATGACGATAATCAAAAGGTCTTTATTTGGGTTGTAACGGGGCTAGGGACAAGGTTTGTCAAATAAGCCAAAACAGGTGAAGTGTCAAAAGCTAGTAGGAACTATAATAAATCATACACAACACCCTATTTCCCCCCCCCCCCCACATAATTTTTCTATTTTTCTTCCAAAAAAAACAATCGACGAGTCGACTAAAGTAGGATCACAACAAACAAAAACATGCTCTCATAATATATTTTTCTTCTTTTTTTTTTCTTTTTTCTGTTTTTTTTTTCTTTTTTCTGTTTTTTTTTCTGTTTTTCTGTTTTTTTTTTTCTGTTTTTTTTTTCGAGAGCTAGATAAAACAATAATATAAACAATAACAATGATCCCATGAATTTATTACATATGTCGACTATCAAGTACATAACCCAATTTTCAATATTTCCCCAAAAATATGACCAACAATAAACCCCTCCTTGCACACCTTATTACTCCCTTAAGCACTCTACTAGCCTTTGACAATGTGGGTTCAAATTAATGTAAGGCCAATACAAGAAAAGGTCTAGGCAAGTAATGTGGTATGTAACCGAAAAATAGGATTAAGCTCAACGGGTTAACTAATTGATCATGTAAATATGGTGTGGTAATATGGGAAAATATGCGGTTAATCCTAATGCCTTTATCATTTTAATCGTCAAATAATGTCATGCGTTTCAAGAAAGACCTCAAACAACTGCTAGCAATGCAAACAATCTGTGGACACTCAAGCAAACGAATAAATTGCAACAAATATGCAATATGGCTCAAAAACTCACTTGGCGGGAAAAACATACTCAATACCAAGCAAAAATCTCTCTAATGCACCGACTTGTATTCAAAGCATGCAAACTAAATCATCTTGCACATATTCATGTCCTTCTAATCACTTACAACATTCAATAAGTCTACTAGCTTCAACTTACTAGTGTATGTGTGTGCACAAGAACAAAGCATATCACTTCTCAATCAAAAGCGTCAACAACACAAAATTCCTATCAAGCATGGGTGCAAATGCAAACTATTATGAACTCACATGATACAAAAACATAAAAACAGAATGTCCTATATGAAACAAACATAGATAACACGAACATAAATGCATAATTTACTACTACTACTAATACGCAAAACATGAAATCCTACATGAACACAATGACTAACAATCACATATATATACACTACTTATCCCTGGTTTGAAAATATGGTTGTTCCTCATAACTAACATATGGATCAACTCCTTCATAGTAACAATATTGTGAGGGATCATGAACGCCAAAACACCGCTCACATTGATAAGGCATGGATGTACTCGAATATGCCCACCATGGCAACTCCTCGCATGCCATCTTCAAACACTCAAGTACCTGAAACACACCAAACTAAACAAGATAGATAAGAAAAACAAATCCGAGTCAGTGAACTCTAACGACCACTATTGACAAGCACATAAACCAAAAATAAAACACCGAAGATCCCCGGCAGCGGCGCCAAAAACTTGTTTACACTAATCACGCAAGCGTACGTGGTCACAAGTAATATATAAGGTTAAGTCCAAATTCGTTCCCACAGGGATCAGGTTATGGTTCTATTTCAGTTTTGTACCTATGCAACAATGTATGGTTATTATGCACTGCTAAGACAAATAACAAATATGGGTTTTAACTATCTAAATTAAACTAAGATGCAAATTAATAAACTAAGAATTAATTAACTAATGAGAATTAAAATCGAATTACTTCTACAAGAGAAAACATGGTATCCTAACTTCATTAAATACTTCCTTTAGAGATCATGCCTTAATCAATATATGTGATGGTTTTGATATCTGATCGAATAACACGAAACAAGTAAAAGTTACCTCTCGGTATACTAGTACCAATCTACGCATACATCCACAAAAGAGATAGAAGATGAATAGTCACCTATTATGTTTAGACCCTATATCTCTATAGAATTTGAAAACATAAAGGTTTAAGAACAAGTTATCCACATTGATCACATAGGGTAGCATAATATCTCTATTTACGCCACAAATCATGATGTTAAAACATCAACCTATCCTATGCTAGCATGGCAAGTTCTAAATCTCAAGATCCACTCTCGTTTCGCAAGAGATTAACAAATTAGATGTTCATGACGCATCTAAACACATGAAACACAACCATACAAGGATATCAATAATTCATCACACACATATCAAATAAGCAATCAACTACTAAATTCCATAAATAAATCCGTTAGGACCCCATGACAACGATTAGCTCATGATCGAACTTCTCATCGTCACGGGGTCTAATGAAAACATGATGTAAAACAAATACAATGATATAAATCTTTGGTGTGTGTTGTGTTCTTCGTGGTCTTGATTATGTCCCCCCAAGGTATGTATTTATAGCCCCAAGTGCCTCCTTTTCCAAGCAATTACCGTCTTTGAATTAGGATAGAATTTCGGTAATTTTCCTTTCTTGAATGAAATAGAATTGCAATTTCCATGTATAAGTCTGATTCTAGAAGCTTCTGGTCATCCAAGGTAATTCCACAATGATTAGAATTAGAAAATAATGCAATTTCCTTCTCAGAATGGGTTTCCAAAAGTTCTGGAATTTTCTGGCAGTGTCAGGTGCTCAAGACCACTTTAGAATGAAAGAGAATTCCGTTATCTTCGCGTGGGCAGTTGAATCGTCCAAAACGGACTTGTAGAACTCAAGATATGACCAAAACAAAAATCAGAAATTTTGGCTGATTTTCCCGCGCCCGCGCCGCCCGCCGCGCGCTACTGTTCATTCCCGCGCGCCCGTGCCCGAAATCAGCACAAATTAGGCGCGGCCGCGCCCGACCTACTGTTCATTTGCTGATTTTGCTCTATTTTCTTCGTTTTAACTCCGATTTTCATTCCGTTTCTTCCGGCACTCTCGCAATTTGATGTACTTTCATTTTTTAAGCTCAAAACCCACCAATTAAACATGGAAAACATCATCCCACATCCGACTCTTATTCCTGCACAAATTCACTACAAACACATCAAAAACACCACATACTTGAGTCCAAGTACACCAATTTAAGCCAAATTGAAGCGATCTAAGTGGATATAACTCCACTTATCAGGGCCATAAATCAAAGATACCTTGTTTAGTTACTTGTATAGGGCAAGATACTTCTTCGTTAGCCCAATAGCCTTCTTCAACTGGGACACATGAAATACATGGTGCACTGAAGAAGATTCTGGTAGTGCTAGCTTGTAGGCAACATGCCCTATTTTCTCAAGTATTTCATAGCGACCAAAGTATTTAGCAGCCAGCTTTAAAACTCTTTTAGATGGCCACAGCGACCAGCCTGTAAGGTTGCAGCTTAAGATACACCCAATCATCTTTCTGAAATACTCTTTTAGACCTCCTAGCATCTGCATAAGGCTTCATCTATGTCTAAACACATTCCAACAATTCCCTAAGCCTACTCCACTGTTGTTGCTTATCTTCCAACATGTTCTCCAAACTGTGAATGTTAGTATGGGTTTGTTTTGACATTTTCCAAGACAAATATCTTAGCTTAGTACCATCCATAGTCTAGAATGGGATTTGCATTTAAAGCAGTATGGAAGTGGTATAACCACCGTTCTGCAGCAGCTGACCAGTTCGCCAAAATTCACTAACAAAGTGGTTGTTCGTATCACTAACATTGGTTACTAGTAAGCCATGTAACTTTACAATGTGCTCAAAGAACACTACAGCTAGACTTTTAGCAGTAATAGGATGGGAATACCTATAAAATGGCCCTCGTCCACGATAAGTCAAATAACCTCGTTACCTTTAAACTTGGGTAATCCTTATGATAAAAATCCATAACAATATCCCTCTAGGGTTCTTGAGGTATTTTCAAGGGTCAAGCAACCCTGGGCTCTTAACATGTTCTCCTTTGTGTTGCGGGCAAATAGCATATTCCCTGATCCACTTACCTACATTTTGCCTAATAGTTGGGGAATGGGAGCACTCCATCACTTTTTTGAGTGTGGATCTGTCCAGAATGCCACCTATGCTATTGCAACGCAACTCCTTAAAAGCCTGTCTTCTTAATTCCCCATTACCCTCAATGACCCTTCTTCCTCTAAACAACAGCCCATGCCTCATATAATACTCTCGAGGTCCACTTTTAAATGAGATTTTGTATCTCTGTATCCCCCTCATAACTTTCACCCATCGGCTCTGCACCATCTATTTTGGCGCCAACTCAGTGAGCTGAGCACAAGAATTTGAGACCTCTAACGTTGAACTGGCATACACGTTGATATCTTGACCCTCCCATATGAACTGCACCGTCTAAGTCTGATAATTGCACTTGAAATCACCTAGTTGTGATAGCCATTCCACCACTAGTATTAATTGCAAGTATAGCAACTACATGAACTCTAATAGTAATCTCAGTATCTTACCACTTCCGACTGAAATTAGGGCATATAGATGTGCTTGTAAGAATTGTGCCATCAGGAAGATTAATTATTGGAGGTGATTAATCTTGGATCTGCAAGTCCAGCTCTTCACATAGACCAGCTGATATCAAATTCAAGGTGCTTCCCCCATCTATGAGAATTTTGAACTTTTTACCGTTCCGCTCTCCTAGAATCTGTAACGGTCCCTTTATTGGCACTTCTGGCATTCCCAAGGCTGCCAAATTTATTTTATAATCTTGCTAGTCATATTATTCTTCACCAGGATTTTCATCAAGTATAGGCGTTCCCTCGTAATCTTCCAATACTTCTTCTTCTGCTACCTTTAAGAGATTCAAAGGTTTCTTGCACTCATTCCCCTTCATAAACTTTTCATCACAATAAAAACAAAGCCTCTTCAGCCTCCTTTCCCATCTTTGACTATAAGTAGGGGTCTAAGCTTAGTATAAGATGACCTACGGTCCTACGTAATCTTTGCTGGAGTTAGTAATGCTGGTTTGTAGCTGCCACTTGCACCGGTGGTTTCTATGTTAACCTTGCATGACAGCTGTTGAGTGAACCAAGAACTGTTGTTCTTCTCCTTTGGTTGGCTAGGATGCGAATGTTCATAGAATCTAGCAAGTTTTAAAGCTTGTTCCAATGTGGATGGTTCCAGTAACCTAATCATGCTTCTTATCTCAGACTGCAGGCCTCCAATGAAGTTTTCCAGGAAGTACTCCCGAGTGAGACTTGGAATTTTATTCAACAAATCCCTTCTGCACTTCTCAAACTCATCAAAGTACAACTCTACTGTTGTAAACTCTTGTATCCTCTTGAACTTGTCAAAAATTAGTTCAAGTTTCAGCTCTCCAAACCTAACTAATGAGGCCCTAGTAATTGCTGCCAAGACCTATACCAAGACCTAGGGGTTCCACTCATATGCATAACAGCAATAGTTAGTCTTCTAGTATTAGTCACTTCAAATATTAACAATTAGACTTCACAGTCTCTTAACCATTCCATAGCATCCCCTCCTTAAAGGAAAACACAACTTTAGGTGTTCTAAACTCTGCATTTCTATAGATATTATGCATATCCAGACCTTTCTGATTTTGACCATCACCCTGACCTCTGTTATCTTGGAAAGTATACCCCTGCCTCAACTTAGCAGCATGCATAGGATCCCTAAACACACCTTTTCTGCATCTGAACCTTCCTTGTGACCTCATTAATCCAATCATTCAAGTAAATAGCCTATTAATCTGCTCCTGTAGCTTTGCAAACTTCTCATCAGAACTTTCATGTACCCATGGAAATCCTATTGCATCATCCTCAATGTACCTTATTGAGAAGTCTCATATTGTTAAGTTGTTTTGTAAATTTCTTACTGTAAGTCATGGCCTCCAATCCTCATTTTTTCAATCACTTCAACAATTCCTCCATTGACAAATGAGTGAATGAAAAGTTCAATTCACCTTATAAAAACTTGTAATATGTATATTTTTGTGTAAAATATATATGTTTATAAAAATAATATTAATATATACATAAAATCTATAACTAGTAAATTATAAACATCTTTATTTCGTGTACTTTCGTGTATCCGAAATGAAAACCCATATCCGACACTAAATATTTCGTGTAATTTCGTGTATCAATAGTAATTTTTGATTGGGATATCATAATGTTGAATATACTAAAGAGACAGACAAGACATGAGCAAAGCAAGGACTCCACGTCAGCTGTCATTCACTCAACCACACATAACATTTAGCAAAGCCAAGTGGATGCAGTTAGTTATTTTGACAGCTAAGTAAACTGTAACAGACTCGGTATAAGAACGAGTAGAATAGACTCTAGTAGCTCTCTAGTTTTTCAATCTCTTTCAATCTGATCTCTCTCAGATCTCTCTGTAGTAATGTAAAAGAAAGAATAAGTTTGTATCATGGAGTTTATTGTAATCAGTAAGCACATTATATGTTTCTTCATTTTTATTCATTAAGCTTTTATCAGAATTGTAACATGGTATCAGAGCACCGAGTTGCGATTCTGCATTGTTTTGATCATTTGATGAGTTTCCGCCATTGTTGATGAGTTTCAAGCAAGCTTTCTGTTGACTTTCTGTTCTTCATTTGCGATCGCGATTACGATCTCTTTCGTTATTTTCCTCAGATCTTATCATTTTGAGGTAATATACATTGATCTTTATCAACTCAATTGCAGAGTTTTTTAGTCTTGAAATTTTTCTGGATAAATTTGTTGAATACGATTTTTGTTAAATCTCAGATTCTTGATATAGTTCTTTTGATCAACTAATAGTTTAATTCTTCATATATTCTTGCTGAAATCTATTCAATTCTTGAAGATTATCATATTTCTGTTCATTTGATTCTTGTTCAAGATATTATTTCTTCTTCAAAGATGGCAAACACTCAAACAATTCATGATCCATCACAAGATCCTTCTTCACCGTATTATATACATCCTTCTGATAATCCTGGAATGAAACTCGTTTCATTGAAATTTGATGGCACTAGTTATGCTGATTGGAAGCGGTCATTGTTGCTTAGTTTAACCGCGAAGAATAAAACTGGATTTGTAGATGGTACTATAGTGAAACCTTTAGATACCAGTAATGATCATAAGGCTTGGGAAAGATGTAATAGCATGTTGATTTCTTGGCTGTTGGGAGTGTTAGATCAGGATATTGCCAGGAGTGTATTGTATTTTACAACAGCTAGGGACATATGGTTGAATTTGGAGGAAAGGTTTGGACAGGCTTCTGGGACTTCACTCTATGAAATTAAGCAATCATTGACTGAAATAAGGCAAGGAAGTGATAGTATCTCTGGATTTTACACTAAGATTAAAATGTTGTGGGATCAATTAGATTCAATAGATGCTATACCTGTTTGTACATGTACAAACTGCACTTGTGACATGACTGCTAAGTTGGTTAAATCTAGAGAGGATGGGAGATTGATCGATTTTCTGATGAAGTTAAATGAAGGATATGAGGTGTTAAGAGGAAGTATTCTTGTTATGAGTCCTTTACCAAGCATTTCACATACTTATCAACTCCTTATGCAAGAAGAAAATCACAAGAAATTATACCAGATTTCACATGGTGTAGATCAAACAATAGCATGTGCTGTAAATAGAAGATTTAATCAGGATTGTTTTAAGCCTCAGTTTGCAAGACAACAGAATAATTTCTCTGATTCAAGAAACAGGGCTAGTCGTTTCTTTTGTGAGCATTGTAAAATGCCAGGTCACACTATTCAGAAATGTTACAAACTTCATGGATATCCCTCTAATTTCAGTAACTTCAGAAATGATAGGGATAAAAGACAGGCTAATGCAGTACAGTATGAAGATACTCAAGAGAGTGAGGTAAAAGATCAGAATGTTGTATTCACAGCTGAACAATATCAACAGATTCTGAAGCTTATTGGAAAAGAGAAGGCTAATGATAATAATCAAGTTGATTCTCAGGGGAAGTCTGCTCATGTAGCAGGTAAATTTTGTTTAACTTCTATTAATGGTCTTCAATGGATAATGGATAGTGGAGCTACAGACCACATGTGCTCAGATTTATCTCTTTTTACTAAGTATAATGAAGTTAAAGGAAACAGTAATTACATTACTATACCAAATGGTAAACAAACATTGGTCACACACACAGGAATTGTTGAGATAAATGCAGATATTGTTCTTCACAATGTTCTATATGTGCCTGAATTCAAGTTCAATTTTGTGTCAATACCAAAGATGTGTAAGGATTTAAATTGTTCAGTGGTATTTACTGATGCTGGTTGTTTTCTTCAGAACTCTTCGATGAAGCAACTTGTTCTTGGTAGTCTAAGAGATGGACTGTACTACTTGGATAACAAAGATTCACCAAGAGTACAGGTCACATCTGGTTCTTCTGTACATAGTGCTTTTTCCTCATCTGTAAATAGTAGCAGTAATACAAAATTATGGCACTTAAGGTTGGGACATATGCCTGTTCATATGTTAAGGCATCATCAATCTTTGGAAGGTAGAGTAATGAGTAATCTTGACTGCATTTGTCAAATCTGCCCACAGGCTAAGCAGACAAAGAATTCATTTCTTACCAGTACAACAAAAACAACTCATGCTTTTGATTTGATACATGTGGATACTTGGGGTCCATATAAGGTTTCAACATATAATGGATATAGATTTTTCCTCACAGTTGTTGATGATTTTACAAAAATGACTTGGATATTCTTGATGAAGCAAAAGTCAGATGCTGCAGATTTGTTAGAGAATTTTGCTAATCATGTTCATACTCAATTCCATAGAGATATCAAAGTACTTAGAAGTGATAATGCTCCTGATCTATGTGAAGGAAGAATTAAAGATTTTTACACAAAGAGAGGTATTATTCATCAAAGGACATGTGTAAACTCTCCACAACATAATGGAATAGTGGAGAGAAAACACAGACATATCTTAGAAACATCAAGATCTTTGTACTTTCAATCAGGTATGCCTATACGGTATTGGGGTGAATGTGTTTTATCAGCTATACATTTGATCAACAGAATGCCATTACAAGTACTGGATTTTTTGAGCCCTTATGAAAAGTTGTATGGTGAGCCTCCAGACTTGTCTTACTTAAAGGTTTTTGGCTGTTTGTGTTTTGTGAGCATCTTACATTCTGATAAAAGCTTAATGAATCAAAATGAAGAAACATATAATGTGCTTACTGATTACAATAAATTCCATGATACAAACTTATTCTTTCTTCTACATTACTACAGAGAGAACTGAGAGAGATCAGATTGAAAGAGATTGAAAAACTAGAGAGCTACTAGAGTCTATTCTACTCGTTCTTATACCGAGTCTATTACAGTTTGCTTAGCTGTCAAAATAACTAACTGCATCCACTTGGCTTTGCTATATGTTATGTGTGGTTGAGTGAATGACAGCTGACGTGGAGTCCTTGCTTTGCTCATGTCTTGTCTGTCTCTTTAGTATATTCAACATCCCCCCTCAAACTAGAATGGCTTCCAGTCATTCCTAGTTTGTTAAGTAAATGTTGAAACTGACCAGATGGTAAGATTTTAGTAAACACATCTGCAAGCTGATCAGAAGTGGGAATATATGAGATTTGAAGTAAACCTTCCAAAACCTTGTCCCTAGTGAAGTGAACATCAATTTCAATATGTTTAGTCCGTTCATGATGAACTGGATTCTTAGCTATATGAATGGCACTTTGATTGTCACAATGAAGGGTGATAGGTTTCAGATTATCAATTCCCAGCTCTTCTAGTAATCTAACCGTCAAAGTAACTTCAGAAGCTGCAGAAGACATTGACCTGTACTCTGCTTCAGAAGAACTTCTGGAGACAACACTTTGTTTCTTTGATTTCCAACTGATTGGAGACTTTCCTAGGAGTAAAACATAACCATATATAGATCGTCTAGAGTCAACACAAGCACCCCAGTCAGAATCAGAAAATGCCTGTAAAGTTAACTGTTCATCACCCTTTAGAAGAATTCCTTGTCCAGATGTGGAAGCCACATACTTGAGTACATGTAGTAATGCATCATAATGAGGAATTCTGGGACTTTGTAAATACTGACTTAAGTGTTGAACAGTATAGGACAAGTCTGGTCGTGTATGAGTAAGAAAATTAAGTTTTCCAACCAAGCATCTATGAGTACTAGGATCTGAGAATAACTCTCCTTCATGAGCTGAGAGTTTTAAATTGAGAGGAAGTGGTGTTGCCTTAGCTTTGAAATCAGTAAGTCCAGCCTCTTGTAGCAACTCTTGAGTGAACTTTTTCTGAGTTAAAGTAATTCCTGAAGGAACATATCCAATTTCTATTCCCAAGAAAAAACTCAGTCTGCCTAAATCCTTGATGCTAAAGGTTTTATCCAAGTGTGTCTTAAGAGCAAGAATTTCTTGATCATCATTCCCAGTGAGAATAATGTCATCAACATATACTGCAACAATTGTGATTTTACTAGCAATGTTCTTGATGAATAAAGAATAGTCATTCTTTGATTGCTGAAAACCTTTCTTAAGAAGCTCTCCAACAAGTTTTGCAAACCATTGTCTTGATGCCTGCCTTAAGCCACACAAAGATTTAAGCAGTCTGCAAACCTTATTGTATGGATTAGATAAACCCTCAGGAACCAACATGTAAACTTCTTCAATTAATTCTCCATGAAGAAATGCATTGTTTACATCTAATTGATGTAAAATCCAACCTCTATGAGCTGCTACTGCAATAAGACACCTGACTGTAGACATTTTAACCACTGGAGAAAATGTTTCTTCAAAATCAATGCCCCATTTCTGATTATAGCCTTTTGCTACAAGTCTGGCTTTAAATCTTTCCACAGTACCATCTGCCTTTAATTTGATTTTGTAAACCCATTTGTAGCCTATAGCCTTCTTTCCAGCAGGGAGATCAACTAAAGTCCAGGTATTGTTAGCATGTAAAGCTTGTAATTCTTTTTCCATGGCTTCTACCCATCTTGGATCTTGGCAAGCTTGTGTATATGTAGTAGGTTCTGTTAAAATAGCTTGTTGACTCACCATGGATTTAAAAGAATTTGGCATATGGGAATACTGAACCAAGTTGCACCAATGTGTAGTGATAGAAGACTTCTGAGACAAACCACAAACAAAATCATTATAGACAGATGGTTTCTTTGTACTTCTAGTACTCCTTCTTAAGTTTTTTGGCAAAGATTCAGAAACAACAATGTCAATAGATTCAGATGTACTAGAAGAAGTTGATTCAGATGTTGAGTCAGAGGTTGATGTATCCTGTTGGACCTCAATATGAGGTAATGATGTACTTGAGGGTAAAGTATCTACATACTGAAATATATCTGGTAAATCCATATCAGAAAAAGCACTAATTTCAGTATATATAGGTAGAAAAAATATTGGAGGAGAATTTCCAATAGTTTTTGCTAGGTGAAAAGCAAGTTTTGTTCATGAAACACTAAATCTCTAGAAATAGAAATCTGGTTACTACATGTAATTCAAGCAAAGTTTTGTAATTGTTTTGATCATTTGATGAGTTTCCGCCATTGTTGATGAGTTTCAAGCAAGCTTTCTGTTGACTTTCTGTTCTTCATTTGCGATCGCGATTACGATCTCTTTCGTTATTTTCCTCAAATCTTATCATTTTGAGGTAATATACATTGATCTTTATCAACTCAATTGCAGAGTTTTTTAGTCTTGAAATTTTTCTGGATAAATTTGTTGAATACGATTTTTGCTAAATCTCAGATTCTTGATATAGTTCTTTTGATCAACTAATAGTTGACTTCTTCATATATTCTTGCTGAAATCTATTCAGTTCTTGAAGATTATCATATTTCTATTCATTTGATTCTTGTTCAAGATATTATTTCTTCTTCAAAGATGGCAAACACTCAAACAATCCATGATCCATCACAAGATCCTTCTTCACCGTATTATATACATCCTTCTGATAATCCTGGAATGAAACTCGTTTCATTGAAATTTGGTGGCACTAGTTATGCTGATTGGAAGCGGTCATTGTTGCTTAGTTTAACCACGAAGAATAAAACTGGATTTGTAGATGGTACTATAGTGAAACCTTTAGATACCAGTAATGATCATAAGGCTTGGGAAAGATGTAATAGCATGTTGATTTCTTGGCTGTTGGGAGTGTTAGATCAGGATATTGCCAGGAGTGTATTGTATTTTACAACAGCTAGGGACATATGGTTGAATTTGGAGGAAAGGTTTGGACAGGCTTCTGGGACTTCACTCTATGAAATTAAGCAATCTTTGACTGAAATAAGGCAAGGAAGTGATAGTATCTCTGGATTTTACACTAAGATTAAAATGTTGTGGGATCAATTAGATTCAATAGATGCTATACCTGTTTGTACATGTACAAACTGCACTTGTGACATGACTGCTAAGTTGGTTAAATCTATAGAGGATGGGAGATTGATCAATTTTCTGATGAAGTTAAATGAAGGATATGAGGTGTTAATAGGAAGTTTTCTTGTTATGAGTCCTTTACCAAGCATTTCACATACTTATCGACTCCTTATGCAAGAAGAAAATCACAAGAAATTATACCAGAGTTCACATGGTGTAGATCAAGCAATAGCATGTGCTGTAAATAGAAGATTTAATCAGGATAGTTTTAAGCCTCAGTTTGCAAGACAACAGAATAATTTCTCTGATTCAAGAAACAGGGCTAGTCCTTTCTTTTGTGAGCATTGTAAAATACCAGGTCACACTATTCAGAAATGTTACAAACTTCATGGATATCCCTCTAATTTCAGTAACTTCAGAAATGATAGGGATAAAAGACAGGCTAATGCAGTACAGTATGAAGATACTCAAGAGAGTGAGGTAGAAGATCAGAATGTTGTATTCACAGCTGAACAATATCAACAGATTCTGAAGCTTATTGGAAAAGAGAAGGCTAATGATAATAATCAAGTTGATTCTCAGGGGAAGTCTGCTCATGTAGCAGGTAAATTTTGTTTAACTTCTATTAATGGTCTTCAATGGATAATGGATAGTGGAGCTACAGACCACATGTGCTCAGATTTATCTCTTTTTACTAAGTATAATGAAGTTAAAGGAAACAGTAATTACATTACTATACCAAATGGTAAACAAACATTGGTCACACACACAGGAATTGTTGAGATAAATGCAGATATTGTTCTTCACAATGTTCTATATGTGCCTGAATTCAAGTTCAATTTTGTGTCAATACCAAAGATGTGTAAGGATTTAAATTGTTCAGTGGTATTTACTGATGCTGGTTGTTTTCTTCAGAACTCTTCGATGAAGCAACTTGTTCTTGGTAGTCTAAGAGATGGACTGTACTACTTGGATAACAAAGATTCACCAAGAGTACAGGTCACATCTGGTTCTTCTGTACATAGTGCTTTTTCCTCATCTGTAAATAGTAGCAGTAATACAAAATTATGGCACTTAAGGTTGGGACATATGCCTGTTCATATGTTAAGGCATCATCAATCTTTGGAAGGTAGAGTAATGATTAATCTTGACTGCATTTGTCAAATCTGCCCACAGGCTAAGCAGACAAAGAATTCATTTCTTACCAGTACAACAAAAACAACTCATGCTTTTGATTTGATACATGTGGATACTTGGGGTCCATATAAGGTTTCAACATATAATGGATATAGATTTTTCCTCACAGTTGTTGATGATTTTACAAAAATGACTTGGATATTCTTGATGAAGCAAAAGTCAGATGCTGCAGATTTGTTAGAGAATTTTGCTAATCATGTTCATACTCAATTTGTTAACTCGAATAACTTGTAGAAGGGGGGGGGTTGAATACAAGTTATATAATCGTGTCTGATTTTTGCTTGATTATGTGAACAAGAATAAATGAATGAATTAAACTCTATTTGTATTAATAAGATCAAATACAAACTCTACCAAAGGTGTACAATACCTTTAGCAGCTGCTGACAATACAAATCTCTCTCTCTGTTTGTTTCGAACTTCTCGAATACAAACCTTATACAGAGCTACGCACATTCGTCTTCACAACACACGCTCTTTACAATGATATTAAGAGAGTATTTATAATGCTACCTATCAACTAATAACAGAAAGATATAATCTATACATGACAATGTTCTGCCTTCTAGTCGATAGTTTCCATCAATAGAAAACTCTTTCCTTCATAATATCTTCTTGCTTGTTCTTCAAACAACGATCCTGTTTTATAGCACTTGCCAGTTTCTAAAGCATCCATAATGACATCATCAGTAACAAAACTGATATCAGGATCTGTACACTGCATCAGTATCTGATCAACCATCAGTATTGAACCATCATCAGGATTTGCCCTTTGTTCCTGACATGTAGTCTCCGATACACTGTTCATTCCTGACTAAACTATACAGATAACTGTCTTACACATAAATCCTATATACAGTGCTAAATCCTTTATAAGATCAGGATTACAAGAAGTATAATGTGTAAATTCTATTCTTAATCATCACAACTTATGAATTATTCCTAACAATCTCCCCCTATTTATGCTTTAAAAATCTGAAGCATAAATCCAAGTTATGGATGTCAAAACATATAACAATACAACCAGAATAGAATTTATGAATGTAGAATTATGAAGTTAAGCACCTCCTTCTCAGATGTAGACATTTATCTAGTACTTAGAAGAAAGAATTTTAACTATTAATGCTGCTCTTCCTTTACCACTTCCTAGCTGAGATTCACCACTGTCACTCCTGGTTCTTCTTTTTACTTCCCTTTGTCTGCTTTTTATCTCCCCCAGTTTTATCTCCCCCAGTCTGGTGGTGTTGTTGTTGTCTTTGAATTGTCTTTATCTCCCCCTTTTTGACATCAGCAACATTAATTCCAAGAGATTCAGAAACAGAACAAATGAGATTCATAAGAACTGCTTGATTTTCCATAATTGTGACTTGGTTATATTCAAGTAATTGAAGTCTTGTTTGAATAGAAATTTGAGAATTTTGAATATCTTTCAAAACATCAGAATGAACTTCAATGTTGGAAGTGCTTCTAGTATCTTCAGTATCAGAATCAGAAAGAACTGTATCTTCAAGTCTTGTAGAAGAAGTTGCTTGAGTTGTATGATATTCAAGTAATAAAACCTGATTAGAAGTATCAACATCTTCATCTTTCTGATCTGGAACTGAAACATGATCATCATCTCCTTCACCAGTATTCTGTATACTAACATCTTCAAATCCTGACTCCTCCTTAGAGTGATCAGAGACTGTAGATGTCTCAATTCTAGCTGATATTGGAAGTACATACAAAGGAACACTAGGATCATTAGGATCTTCATCTGGTACATATGTATCAAGAGATTGCTTTATCCTGGCACCTCTTCTGTTAATGATTCCTGCAAGCCTCTCCTTTTGCTTCTGAGCTTTAATTTCTGGCTTTGCATTGTGATGTGCTAGGTCATTCTTCTGATACATTTTGATGAATGAATAAGTACCAGCATCCATACCTAAATTTTCAGACCAAGAATCAGGAAAAACCTGATCCCAGAAATCAAATGATGGTTTCCTAATTTTCTCTCCCTTACTATGGAGTTGATCATCCATACCCTCATTCTCACTTTGACTTACTAAAGTCAACATTCTTTCTACCTTACCTTTTGCCTGGTCAGGAGCCAGCCGCTCAAATTGTGGATCTAAGTCCATCTTTTCAAGTGTATCACTCAAATTTAGATAAGTGCTCTCATGACCTACAGAAAAATAGGGTTTAGAAGGAGTTTTTATACCTGAACTCACATGGAGAGAGGGTTCCTCATATGGCATGTGGCTTGAGGTTTTCTCCAAGGAGTGAGCTGCTATAGTCTCTGAACCCTTACAATCATCTTCTTTCCTTTCAGAAACTACAGGCTCCAGTATACCACTTTCAGGTTCTTTACTAGACTCTGATGTCTTCAGTAATACTTCATTAGACACCATAGTTAGTATATCACCATCTTTAAGTGTTGTTTGCTGAGACACACCCTCAAGGTGGATAGACTCTGACTGAACAAAATTTGTTTGATCTTCAGAAAAATCAACCAAAGTCATTCCTCCCATATCACAGGGTATCTCACTTGCATTCTCAGTCATCACAGAAGTCCTTTCAACATCAGCTATCACAGCTCCTGAATCATCCTTCCTCTGACTAGATGGTTCTTGTGTTGCAGTGACTGTGATCTGATCTTTCCTACTATTCACCACTGGTGCAATAGTATCTTCTGTTGACTGCTTTCCTCTATCTACTTTCTCCAGTTGTTCACCTTGAGCTAAAGCATCTTCAATAATGACATCCTTGTCAAATAAATATGCATGTAGTGATTGAAGTGCAACATGCTTCGAGAGTCCAAATTTCTTGACTAATTGTCTTCTGACAGATACATAGAAATACATCTTCATTAAGTCAAGTCTTTGATGTAGAAGTCCATATTCATCTGGAAATAAAAGTTTTGGTACTCTTTCAACCAGAAAATCTAGAACAGGCATTGACAACTTCACTTTGAGAGAAATTAGTCCCATAGCCAGTCTGTATGATAATGTAGTTTCCCATGAAGAATCAATATCCAGATCTCTCTTGTCAAATACTGACATAGATGTAGCTTGATTTGTAGAAACCTGCATGATATTAGTTGGACTAGACTCTGTGTGTGTAGGTGACAATTGAATCTTTCTCCTTGTTCTCCTGATATAGTGAGCAAAAGATTTATCCTGAGAAGACTCAAGAGGTGTAGACACAGAAGTGATCTTGGGATGAGATCTTTGTTCAATAGACACAGTCTTTTGAGAGACAGTATCCAGTAACTGTTTTCCCTTTTTAAGAACTACAGCCTTTTGGGAGACTGCAACCTGGCTGTGACTAGGTTTTTCATCTCTTTGTGCAAACAGAGAAAGTTGAATTGCAGCCTTCAATTCTGCTCTCTCAGCAAGAGTTAAATCATCATCATCTTCACTAGAATTACTACTACTACTTGACACAACAAATCTTCTCTTCCTTACAACTGATGTCTTTTGAGAAACACCAGAGGTTGGTTTCTTTGAAACAATAGGCTGTGGATCAAAATTTGGTTCTTGAATTGTTTCAGAGACTATAATGTTTTGGGCTACTTGGGTAGACACAGGTGGGTTCTCCTCCAAATGAGATTCCTGAGCCATTTCACCACAAAAGAAAGAAGAATTGTAGAGAGTAGGAAGATGAGTTTTAAGAATTACCTGAAAATGATGTGGATAATGAATTGCAGGTATTTCATCTAGATTCTTTTCATTGTCCTTCTTTATAATGTCAGAGAAAATTCTCTTTTGCTGTTCATAAGAAGAAACACAATGTTCCCTACCAAATCTAGCTTCAACATCAGGAATAAAATGGTTAACAAACATTTGCATAAATCTATGATAATAAACCATTTTCCTGTTTTGATCTCTTAACCCAAGTTTGATACTCATCTGACTTAAGATAATAGGACCAATGTTAATTACTCTGTCATAAAGCAAACCATAAGCAATATGTGATGTAACAGAAGTAATTTGCTGAAAAGAACTACATTTGCCAGTAAAACATTTAGCAATTTGATCAAAGTAAAAAGACCATTCCTTTCTAAGAAAAGACCTATTCAACTGGCTCATGTTATCTAGAGGTCCACTATAACCTAATTCAGACAATATAGTTCTTATATTATCATCAGATGGTTCATTCTCATAAATATCAGTAACAGATAAGCAAAGTACTGAATTAACAACAGATTCAGTAATATCAAATGAATCTTGTCCTAAATGTAGAACAATCTTACCTGATTGACTCTGAGTAGAATCAATTACCTCAGCATTCTCCCAAGCTTGTGAAACAGCTACTTGATTAATCTGTGGAGATGCTGTCAATGCATAACTTAATGGTCCATACGCCAGAAAGTCCATGATTGGATGAAAATCATATGACACTCCTTCCTTGTTGGTGATAGCTGCTACATGATTGTTTGTCATAAAATCAAAGTCACCAAACTTGAAGGCTACTGATTTAGGTAATCTTCTCTGAGCTGCCATTTTTGATCTGAAAAGAACTTGAAAAATTCTTAAAATGGATTAGTGATTTTGAAAACTCAAGAGTGATTTTTGCTTTAGAGAATGTAAAATTAGAGAAAGCAATTACACGATTAGAGTTTCAAAACAAATATATTTCACAAATCTTTCAGACCACTATCCCACGTTGACACGTAGATTGATAGGTGTCAGTCCCTAAAAAATGCTGTTACCCACGATTTTTGGAAAATAAAATCCAAAATTGATTTTCATGAAATAAATCAGGGTATAAATAATCAATACTGATCAGCTTCCTATTCCTGTTGACCTCTCATCAAATCCTGATGATCACACATGAAATCCTGACCAATATCATCAGAGACTTAATATGGAGTTTCCACGTGGCATTCTTCTTTTATCTGAAAAAGAAATAAACAATTAATCTGAACAGAAAATCAATTGGTTAGATATATTCAATATTTCTTGAAAACAAGAAATACAGTCACATGCAATAATTAGCATTTGACTTCATTAAAACTTCCAAGTGACTGCTCAGCTTCTCACGTCTTTCTTTAAAAGAAACAGACGCCTCATGCCATTCTCCATAAACCTTTCAATTTATTTTCTTCTCAACAATGCTTCTCAAACCAAAATTCCATTCAAACCCATTCTTTAGATCTTTCTCAGTCGATGAACATCCTGTTCTTGATCATCTCTTTGAACAGACAACTCTTCTCATCGAACTAATCATGGATGGATTGGTTTCCGATAATATCCAGAGGTTTCTCCTAGAACATCCATCTGTTGGATACAATCTTCCCCTAACCTCCTCAAAACTTGAGGATGAAGAATTTGGCCGAGAGTCTGAGGTTGATCTTGATGAGGATGCTATACATTTAAGTTAGCTGCTCTCATTCAAGTCGCCCAGACAAGGAATCCAAGAGCAAACGAGACTGTTCATCCCCTGATGAATTTCTTGAGATGCTCCTTGTCCTGTACCTCAGAATTCATATCAATAGACAAGTATAGAATTATCAGTAGAAATTAGACAAAAAGGATGTTGTATTTCATTTCCATGTAATGATTTCAATTAATGAAAATACAATTTCTTGTTATCTGCTTGTCTTTTGATTATTGAATGATGTATAAATTATCAGTATGCAAATATCAAAACATGCTACTATAGACTTTACACATCACAGAATTAGATTACTACACAAAGTAAACGTCAGGATTTGAAACAATTTCCATAATCCTGATACTGACACAATACTGATGACGTCAGCATCCTGATAATAAATCTAATCCTGATGATTATTAACAAGTCTATCATACTGAAATTTATCAAGGCAAAGTGTTATAGCTAAAACATTTAACAATCAATTATAGATCCTGACAGGAATATCAAGTCTAAAAGCTAAGAACAACATACCTTGCTACTCTTGCAGATGTTACAGATTTAAAAATTTAACATTCCTAACTCACTTACTAGTCTACTGAACGTAGTCTCATCAAGTGGTTTAGTTAGAATATCTGCAAGCTGTTTGTCAGTAGGAACAAAATGAAGTTCCACAGTACCATTCTCAATATGTTCTCTAATAAAATGATACCTGACATCAATGTGCTTAGTCCTTGAATGTTGAACTGGATTTTATGCAATTTTAATAGCACTAGTATTATCACAAAACATAGGAATATTACTAAGTGTCATACCATAATCCATCAACTGATTTCTTATCCAAAGGAGCTGTGCACAACAACTGCCTGCTGCTATGTACTCAGCTTCTGCAGTTGAGGCTGAAACAGATTGTTGCTTCTTGCTTGCCCAAGAAATCAATCTATTTCCCAAGAATTGACATGTACCTGTAGTGCTTTTCCTGTCTATCTTACACCCTGCATAATCAGAGTCTGAATAGCCAATTAGAAAGAAATCAGATTCTCTAGGATACCACAAACCAAGATTTGGAGTTCCTTTGAGATATTTAAAAATTCTCTTTGCAGCAATTAAATGAGATTCCTTAGGATCACTTTGGAATCTAGCACATAAACAGGTAGAAAACATTATATCTGGCCTACTTGCAGTTAGATATAACAATGAGCCTATCATGCCTCTATAACTAGTATTATCCACACTCTTTCCTTTAGGATCAGAGTCTAGTTTAGTGGCTGTTGCCATGGGTGTTTTTGCAACTGCACAGTCTTGAAAGTCAAACCTTCTTAAAAGATCTTTAATATACTTTGACTGATTAATGAAAATACCAGTCTCAGTCTATTTGACCTGCAAGCCTAAAAAATAATTTAATTCACCTATCATGCTCATCTGATACTTAGACTGCATAAGCTTGCTAAACTTAGCACACAACTTTTCATTAGCAGAACCAAAAATAATATCATCAACATAAACTTGAACTAAAAGCAATTCACCTTTTATCTTTCTAAAGAATAGAGTTTTGTCAATTATACCTCTTGTGAAGCCATTTTCAAGAAGAAATTTAGACAAAGTCTCATACCATGCTCTTGGTGCCTGCTTTAGTCCATAGAGTGCCTTGTCAAGTTTGTAGACATGATTTGGAAACTTTGGATCAACAAATCCAGGTGGCTGTTCCACATACACTTCCTCATCAAGTTTGCCATTTAGAAAAGCACTCTTTACATCCATCTGGTATACTTTGAATTTTGAATGAGCTGCAAATGCAAGAAACATTCTGATTGCTTCCAATCTTGCTACAGGTGCAAAGGTCTCATCATAATCAATGCCTTCTTCCTGAGAATAACCCTTGGCCACCAGTCTTGCTTTGTTTCTTACAATCATACCAGATTCATCTAGCTTGTTTCTCAAAACCCATCTTGCACCAACAATAGATCTATCTTTAGGTCTTGGTACCAGTTTCCAGACTTTGTTTCTCTCAAACTCATTTAACTCCTCCTGCATTGCAATTACCCAATCAGGATCCTGTAAGGCTTCTTCAACCTTCTTAGGTTCATTCTTTGAGAGAAAGCAACTATACAAGCATTCATTTTGAATTGATCTTCTAGTTCGAACACCACTATTTGGATCACCAATTATCAAATCTTCAGTATGATCCTTTGTCCATTTTCTAACAGGTGGTAGATTAACTCTGCTAGTCTCTCCCTCTATGTTAGTGGTATTTCTTGTAGAAGAATTCTCTCTACCTTCAAAAACTCTCCCTTGATCAATAGAATCAGTAGATTCCATATTGCTGCTAGTTACTGATCTTTCCTCAGTAGACTCTGAAACGTCAGTTCCTGATGGAGTAGACTCTGAAACGTCAATTCCTGATGGAATAGACTCTGAAAGGCTAGTCTGCTCCTGATGATCACTGTGTTCTCTTTGATTTATTTGCTCCCCCTCAACAATAGCATTCCTTTGAGAAGCAATAGAAATTCCTTCTGGAGAACCTTCATCATCACTTGAGAGTATCTCAGAATTCTTCAGATTTTCAAATTCCAATTTGTCATGGCTTTCATCAGTTTGCAAAATTCCAAATTTCTTATCATCAAATGCAACATGAATTGATTCCATAACAATGTGAGTTCTGAGATTATAAACTTTGAAGGCCTTAGATGCTGAATATCCTAGAAAAATTGCTCCATCTGATTTGGCTTCAAATTTTCCAAGTTGTTCTGGATGAACTTTTAGGACATAGCATTTGCATCCAAAGATGTTAAAGTATTTCACACTTGGTTTCTTTCCTTTGATCATCTCATAGGGAGTTTTTCCATGACTATTTACCAAGGTACAATTTTGAGTGAAACATGCAGTGTTAATAGCTTCTGCCCAAAAGTAGGTTGGAAGTTTTGCATCTGCAAGCATGGTTCTTGCTGCCTCTATGAGAGTCCTGTTCTTTCTTTCCACTACACCATTCTGCTGAGGTGTACCAGGTGCAGAAAACTGTTGAGTGATTCCATTGTCTGCACAAAACCCCTCCATTGTAGAATTCTTGAATTCTGTACCATTGTCACTTCTAAGTACCTTGACTTTGTACTCAGAGTTATTATGAATATTCTTGATGAGTTCAATGACTTGCTGAGGAGCTTCATCCTTCTTGTGTAGAAAGAACATCCATGTAAACCTTGTGAAATCATCCACTATAACTAGAGCATATCTTTTCTTGCTGATAGACATAATGTTTACTGGACCAAACAGATCAAGATGTAGCATGTGAAATGGTTCAGTAATTGAATTTTCAGTCTTGCTCTTGAAAGTGGTTCTTCTTTGCTTTCCAAGCTGACATGCATCACAAAGTCCATCTTGCACAAAATTTGCCTGTGGTAGGCCTCTCACCAAATTGTGCTTAACAAGTTGATTAAGCTTCTTGAAATTAAGATGTGAGAGCTTCTTGTGCCAATTCCAGCTTTCATCACTTGTTGCTTTGCTGTAGAGACATCTAACAATTCCTTTAGATGTATCACTTAAGATGGCTTCATATATGTTACCATGTCTTTGACCAATTAGAACAATGTCTCCATTCTGCATATTCAAGATTTTGCATCCTTCTCTGTCAAAGATTGATTTGTAACCTTTATCACCCAGTTGACTTATGCTTAAAAGAGTATGTTTCAAGCCTTCAACCAGTGCTACATTTTCTATGATGACATTCCCCAAAACAATTGAGCCATATCCCAGAGTTTCTCCTTTGTTGCCATCTCCAAAAGATATTACTGGGCCAGCTTTCCTCTCAAACTTTGTAAGCAGGGACTTCTTTCCAGTCATATGTCCAGAGCATCCACTGTCCAAGATAATTGAATGCTTCTTTCCTGTGCCCTGCAAACAAAAAGTAACTAGTTAGAATTTTTTAGGACCCAACTTTGATTGGATCCTTTCTTACTAGATTTAGAGACAACAGGCTTTGAAGATTTTACTTTTATTTTACCTGTTGCAGACTCAACTTTAGACTCTGATTTCACAAACTGTTTGTGACTAGGAGTTTCAGATTTCAAAGAATAATAGTCATAATACAGTTCATGATATTCTCTACACATGTAAATAGAATGAAGTAAACTACCACAATGATAACAAGCTTTTTGTGGTTGGTATTGAATTTTCTAAGTCTTGGGGAATCTGGACTCAGTTTTCCAAGAAGGTTTTTGATTGCAGTCTAGGGCCAAATGATTATGATTTCCACACTTATAGCATTTTTTCCTAGGTGCATCAGGTACATTCTTGTAATTATTCTCTTTGTTAATACCTTCTTTTCCATTCCTATTTCTTTTGATCTTGCTAGACTCTGAAAGACCATCTAATCTCTGTTTCAACTGAGACTTAGACAGAAACCCTATGTTTACATTCTTAGGTTTCTCTAACACTTTCTCATCTGAATTACTATTGTTAATCCTTTTGTGTACAATAGGGGTACCTTTTGAATCAACAAATTTAACATGATTAGGTTCAGAAACAATTTTCTTACCTTCAGATTTAGATGTGTTAGCTTCTACCTTACTATCATCATTGACAATAGCTACTCTTTCTTCTTGTCTAGCCTTATCAAAACCTAAACCATTAACCTTACCACGAATTCCACTTTCAAAGATTTCTATAGTCTTTTTACTGGAATTGTTAATGGTCTTAATCACATCTCTCTCTTCTTCTAGTTCTTTTCTGACATAGTTATAAGCCTCAAGAATAACACTATAATCATGCTTAGCTTTATCAGAACTTAACTTGTATTCTTCCATTTGAATTAATTCAGATTCAAGAAAATTATTTCTATCAACTAATTTATCATTCTTAACCTTAAGTTCATCTCTTTCACAAGTAAGAATTCTAAAATTAGTCATAAGATTCTTAAACTCAGCATGGATAGATCTTATTTCATCAGAATTTAAGCTATCAAATGAATCAAGAGAGTGAAGTGATACCTTAACAGAGGATGGAGAAGTTTTCTTTGGAGATCCAGGTTTGTCTGAACTATTGGCCATCAATGCAATGTTGTCATAATCCAATTCATCTTCAGAGTCACTGGAATCAGCCCAATCCTTCTGTGTGACCATAAGTGCACTACCCTTTCCTGAATTTCTAGGCTTCTTGCACTCACTAGCAAAGTGTCCAAGCTCGCTGCAGTTAAAACACTTGATCTTGGATTTATCAAGCTTGACAATTGTACTTTTTCCTTTGTCACTCTTCTTCTCCTCCTTCTTTTGAAAAGGTCCTTTGCTAAATCTTCTCCTGTTGAATCTTCCTTTCTTGAAAGCTTTAGCAAACATAGCAAAGAGTTCCTGCATCTCAGATTCAGAATCATTGTTGTCAGAGTCCATATCAGTAGTCTCTGACTCAGAATTTTCTTTGCTTTTCTTCTTCCTTGAATTTTTTACAGCAATCTCTTCATGCTGTTCTTTAGGAAGCTTCTTAACTTCAGATTGAGCAGTAAGTGCAATAGTCTTCATCTTTCCTTCACTCCTGCTCTTCTTCTGCTGCTTGTCAAGTTCATAAGCTCTCAATTTTCCATATACTGCCTCTAATGAAATTTCATCCAGATCATAAGCTTCCTCAATCGCATATATTTTCTCATTGTAGAAATCAGGCAAAGCTTTCATGAACTTTGTATTCATATCCTCCAAGTCATAATATTTACCATGCATGGCCATCTCATTGATGAGTTTTGTAAACCTATCAAAGGTATCAGTAAGTGACTCACCAGACTTGGATTCAAAGTACTCATACTGTTGTATAAGTAATGTCCTCATATTCTTCCTGACAGGTTTAGTTCCTTCACAGTGAACCTTAAGATTGTCCCATATATCCTTAGCAGTTTTACAAGAGAGAACATAGTTAGTGAGAACAGAATCAAGACTGTTGAATAATATGTTTCTCACTTTAGCATCTTTAAGAACATTCTCCTTGTCCTTATCTGACCATTCAGATTTTGGCTTCTCTGCTGTATGTTCTGGAACAACCACACCATCAACAGTTGCTTGTCCAACGACCTTTGTTGGAACAAAAGGTCCATCTCTAATTCTGTCAAGATAATCAGGATCTGTTGCTTCCAGATGATGCAACATCTTTACTTCCCATAGAGTATATTCGTTTCTCTTGAGCATAGGAATTTTAGTATTCCCATCCTTGTAACCAGACATGATTGCAGATCTTTATGATTATTCGAAATCAACCTGCTCTGATACCAATTGTTAACTCGAATAACTTGTAGGATGGGGGGGGTTGAATACAAGTTATATAATCGTGTCTGATTTTTGCTTGATTATGTGAACAAGAATAAATGAATGAATTAAACTCTGTTTGTATTAATAAGATCAAATACAAACTCTACCAAAGGTGTACAATACCTTTAGCAGCTGCTGACAATACAAATCTCTCTCTCTGTTTGTTTCGAACTTCTCGAATACAAACCTTATACAGAGCTACGCACATTCGTCTTCACAACACACGCTCTTTACAATGATATTAAGAGAGTATTTATAATGCTACCTATCAACTAATAACAGAAAGATATAATCTATACATGACAATGTTCTTCCTTCTAGTCGATAGTTTCCATCAATAGAAAACTCTTTCCTTCATAATATCTTCTTGCTTGTTCTTCAAACAACGATCCTGTTTTATAGCACTTGCCAGTTTCTGTAGCATCCATAATGACATCATCAGTAACAAAACTGATATCAGGATCTGTACACTGCATCAGTATCTGATCAACCATCAGTATTGAACCATCATCAGGATTTGCCCTTTGTTCCTGACATGTAGTCTCCGATACACTGTTCATTCCTGACTAAACTATACAGATAACTATCTTACACATAAATCCTATATACAGTGCTAAATCCTTTATAAGATCAGGATTACAAGAAGTATAATGTGTAAATTCTATTCTTAATCATCACAACTTATGAATTATTCCTAACACAATTCCATAGAGATATCAAAGTACTTAGAAGTGATAATGCTCCTGATCTATGTGAAGGAAGAATTAAAGATTTTTACACAAAGAGAGGTATTATTCATCAAAGGACATGTGTAAACTCTCCACAACATAATGGAATAGTGGAGAGAAAACACAGACATATCTTAGAAACATCAAGATCTTTGTACTTTCAATCAGGTGTGCCTATACGGTATTGGGGTGAATGTGTTTTATCAGCTGTACATTTGATCAACAGAATGCCATTACAAGTACTGGATTTTTTGAGCCCTTATGAAAAGTTGTATGGTGAGCCTCCAGACTTGTCTTACTTAAAGGTTTTTGGCTGTTTGTGTTTTGTAAGCATATTATAATTCTGATAAAAGCTTAATGAATCAAAATGAAAAAACATATAATGTGCTTACTGATTACAATAAACTCCATGATACAAACTTATTCTTTCTTCTACATTACTACAGAGAGATCTGAGAGAGATCAGATTGAAAGAGATTGAAAAACTAGAGAGCTACTAGAGTCTATTCTACTCGTTCTTATACCGAGTCTGTTACAGTTTGCTTAGCTGTCAAAATAACTAACTGCATCCACTTGGCTTTGCTAAATGTTATGTGTGGTTGAGTGAATGACAGCTGACGTGGAGTCCTTGCTTTGCTCATGTCTTGTCTGTCTCTTTAGTATATTCAACATCCCCCCTCAAACTAGAATGGCTTCCAGTCATTCCTAGTTTGTTAAGTAAATGTTGAAACTGACCAGATGGTAAGATTTTAGTAAACACATCTGCAAGCTGATCAGAAGTGGGAATATATGAGATTTGAAGTAAACCTTCCAAAACCTTGTCCCTAGTGAAGTGAACATCAATTTCAATATGTTTAGTCCGTTCATGATGAACTGGATTCTTAGCTATATGAATGGCACTTTGATTGTCACAATGAAGGGTGATAGGTTTCAGATTATCAATTCCCAGCTCTTCTAGTAATCTAACCATCCAAGTAACTTCAGAAGCTGCAGAAGACATTGACCTGTACTCTGCTTCAGAAGAACTTCTGGAGACAACACTTTGTTTCTTTGATTTCCAGCTGATTGGAGACTTTCCTGGGAGTAAAACATAACCAGATATAGATCGTCTAGAGTCAACACAAGCACCCCAGTCAGAATCAGAAAATGCCTGTAAAGTTAACTGTTCATCACCCTTTAGAAGAATTCCTTGTCCAGATGTGGAAGCCACATACTTGAGTACATGTAGTAATGCATCATAATGAGGAATTCTGGGACTTTGTAAATACTGACTTAAGTGTTGAACAGTATAGGACAAGTCTGGTCGTGTATGAGTAAGAAAATTAAGTTTTCCAACCAAGCATCTATAAGTACTAGGATCTGAGAATAACTCTCCTTCATCAGCTGAGAGTTTTAAATTGAGAGGAAGTGGTGTTGCCTTAGCTTTGAAATCAGTAAGTCCAGCCTCTTGTAGCAACTCTTGAGTGAACTTTTTCTGAGTTAAAGTAATTCCAAGTGTGTCTTAAGAGCAAGAATTTCTTGATCATCATTCCCAGTGAGAATAATGTCATCAACATATACTGCAACAATTGTGATTTTACTAGCAATGTTCTTGATGAATAAAGAATAGTCATTCTTTGATTGCTGAAAACCTTTCTTAAGAAGCTCTCCAACAAGTTTTGCAAACCATTGTCTTGATGCCTGCCTTAAGCCACACAAAGATTTAAGCAGTCTGCAAACCTTATTGTATGGATTAGATAAACCCTCAGGAACCAACATGTAAACTTCTTCAATTAATTCTCCATGAAGAAATGCATTGTTTACATCTAATTGATGTAAAATCCAACCTCTATGAGCTGCTACTGCAATAAGACACCTGACTGTAGACATTTTAACCACTGGAGAAAATGTTTCTTCAAAATCAATGCCCCATTTCTGATTATAGCCTTTTGCTACAAGTCTGGCTTTAAATCTTTCCACAGTACCATCTGCCTTTAATTTGATTTTGTAAACCCATTTGTAGCCTTTAGCCTTCTTTCCAGCAGGGAGATCAACTAAAGTCCAGGTATTGTTAGCATGTAAAGCTTGTAATTCTTTTTCCATGGCTTCTACCCATCTTGGATCCTGGCAAGCTTGTGCATATGTAGTAGGTTCTGTTAAAGTAGCTTGTTGACTCACCATGGATTTAAAAGAATTTGGCATATGGGAATACTGAACCAAGTTGCACCAATGTGTAGTGATAGGAGACTTCTGAGACAAACCACAAACAAAATCATTATAGACAGATGGTTTCTTTGTACTTCTAGTACTCCTTCTTAAGTTTTTTGGCAAAGATTCAGAAACAACAATGTCAATAGATTCAGATGTACTAGAAGAAGTTGATTCAGATGTTGAGTCAGAGGTTGATGTATCCTGTTGGACCTCAATATGAGGTAATGATGTACTTGAGGGTAAAGTATCTACATACTGAAATATATCTGGTAAATCCATATCAGAAAAAGCACTAATTTCAGTATATGTAGGTAGAAAAAATATTGGAGGAGAATTTCCAATAGTTTTTGCTAGGTGAAAAGGAAAGTTTTGTTCATGAAACACTAAATCTCTAGAAATAGAAATCTGGTGTGTTTTCATGTCAAGTACTTTATATCCTTTGGTTCCAGCAGGATATCCAATAAAAACACACTGACTTGCTCTAGGATCAAACTTACTTCTATGTGCAGAAATCTGGTTACTACATATAATTCAAGCAAAGTTTTGTAATTGTTTTGATCATTTGATGAGTTTCCGCCATTGTTGATGAGTTTCAAGCAAGCTTTCTGTTGACTTTCTGTTCTTCATTTGCGATCGCGATTACGATCTCTTTCGTTATTTTCCTCAGATCTTATCATTTTGAGGTAATAAACATTGATCTTTATCAACTCAATTGCAAAGTTTTTTAGTCTTGAAATTTTTCTGGATAAATTTGTTGAATACGATTTTTGTTAAATCTCAGATTCTTGATATAGTTCTTTTGATCAACTAATAGTTGAATTCTTCATATATTCTTGCTAAAATCTATTCAGTTCTTGAAGATTATCATATTTCTGTTCATTTGATTCTTGTTCAAGATATTATTTCTTCTTCAAAGATGGCAAACACTCAAACAATTCATGATCCATCACAAGATCCTTTTTCACCGTATTATATACATCCTTCTGATAATCCTGGAATGAATCTCGTTTCATTGAAATTTGATGGCACTAGTTATTCTGATTAAAAGCGGTCATTGTTGCTTAGTTTAACCGCGAAGAATAAAACTGGATTTGTAGATGGTACTATAGTGAAACCTTTAGATACCAGTAATGATAATAAGGCTTGGGAAAGATGTAATAGCATGTTGATTTCTTGGCTGTTGGGAGTGTTAGATCAGGATATTGCCAGGAGTGTATTGTATTTTACAACAGCTAGGGACATATGGTTGAATTTGGAGGAAAGGTTTGGACAGGCTTCTGGGACTTCACTCTATGAAATTAAGCAATCTTTGACTGAAATAAGGCAAGGAAGTGATAGTATCTCTGGATTTTACACTAAGATTAAAATGTTGTGGGATCAATTAGATTCAATAGATGCTATACCTGTTTATAAATGTACAAACTGCACTTGTGACATGACTGCTAAGTTGGTTAAATCTAGAGAGGATGGGAGATTGATCGATTTTCTGATGAAGTTAAATGAAGGATATGAGGTGTTAAGAGGAAGTATTCTTGTTATGAGTCCTTTACCAAGCATTTCACATACTTATCAACTCCTTATGCAAGAAGAAAATCACAAGAAATTATACCAGAGTTCACATGGTGTAGATCAAGCAATAGCATGTACTGTAAATAGAAGATTTAATCAGGATAGTTTTAAGCCTCAGTTTGCAAGACAACAGAATAATTTCTCTGATTCAAGAAACAGGGCTATTGATAAGTGGATTTTATATCTACTTGAAACATTCTAATTCGGCTTAAATTGATTGCTTTGGTCTCAAGTTTGTGGTAGTTTTGATGTGTTTTACTTAATTGTGCAGGGTTGAAGAAATATCGATTAAAGGTGTAGTTTCCGTCATTTTTGGAGCGTTAGTGGAGTTGATTGATGATATGGAATGGAGAATGGTGGCTAATGTCAACTCCTAAGAAGTATACAAGTCATTAAGAATGAAAGACGGAAGCTCATGCAAAAGGAACGGGAAGAAACAGTGAAAAAACGAAGAAAAATCAAGTTTTCGCAGAACGCAGCCATGCTGACAGCCCCGCAAGGCTGTCAGCGCCGTGTAGTGCAGATTCGAGCCATGCTGATAGCCCCGCAAGGCTGTCGGCGCTGCGGGTTGCTGCGTGAAATTTACAGCTTTTGTTCTTCTTACGATCTTGGTCATATCTTGAGTTCTAGAAGTCCGTTTGAGGCCCGTAAGCTGTCCACGCGAAGATGACGGAATTCTTTTTCATTCTAAAGTGGTTCAGAGGTCCAAATACAACTGGAACGGCCCAGAAATATTGAAGAAAAGTCAGCTACGAATTTTCCTTAAAAACCGAATCAGTTTAGGAAACGTACACTACTAAAAAACTGTTAATAGACATCACCATTTTTAACATCGATTACAATAAAACCGATGTTAAAAATCAATTTAACATCGCCCGTTTTAAAATCGATGTCTTTTAAACATTCAGACATCACTTGACATATCAACCGATGTCTAAATGTTTTCTTAAAAATTTTTAGACATCGCTTCATTTATGAACCGATGTCTAAATATCTACTTAAAAAATAAATGCGCGTTCCCTCTGAATTATTCCCCCCTTAATTTTATTTTCCCCCTTTTTACTTTCATTTGCCCGCCTACTTGCCAAATCTATTCCCCCTTAACAAAATTTTTGTATTCCCCCCTCAATTCTAATATCTACATTGACACAAATTAAATCAAAATAATTAATTAAACCTAAAAACAAAACTCACCACTCTCTCTCGACCTCACCTCTCTCTGTTTCTCTCTCTCTCGATCGACTCTCACCCCCTCCCTCAAAAACCCTAAATCTCGCCCTTCTCTCTCTCTCTCTATCTCTCTCTCTCCCTCTCCCCTTCGCTCTCCTTTCACGCTTCTCTCTCTCTATTATCACCCTTCTCTCTCGATTCAAAGCATAACACACACCCACTTCCCCCTCAAGAACCCTAGCCACTGCTGTGACCCCCTCAAGAACATAAATCGAAGCAATCTCGAAGCAATTAGTGAGCAACTTCGGAAGGGTAAGCAAATCGAACCTCTATTGAACCTCAAACTCGCGAAGAAAATCGAACTCGAAGCAAATCAAAATCTTTCGATTTCGATTCGTGTAAACTGTAAACTTGAGCTCGATTTGTTTGATTTGTTAGCTTGTTTGATTTGTTAGCTGTAACAAATCATAGCTTGTTTCGATTTCTATTGTTTGATTTGTTTGATTTGTCACATGGCGTCCTCTTGTGCTCCAGCTTCATAGACTTGAAGAAGGAAGAGAATTTGCAGAATTTGCACACCAGCCTAAAAGGAAATACACTGATTTTGGTATGTAATTATTTGCAATAAATAGTAGCGCATAGATTTTATGTAATGATATACACATACAGGTTCTTATAATTATGATGTATCTCTATCCCTGGTAAATTTGTTCAGTTTATGTTTTGTATCGTGTGCAGCTGCCGTTAGGAAGGAGATTTCCGATGAGACTGATCGAGACCGGAAGATCTAAAGCTATATCCACTGTACTGATATATCTTAGCATCTATTCACCCAATGGTAGTATATTAATTATTTTCATGTATCACTGTCATAAAAATTCCTCAAGCCCTTATAGTCTATATGTTCCTTGAATGTTCAAGATTAACTTATGGAAGTACTTTAATATCTAGAACATCCTGATGCAGACTTAATCATGGACGTGCATACATCACAAGTTAAATTAATGATTGATTATATAGACGAACCCATCTACTACTAGTAATGGTAGTAATATAAGAGGAGAAATAGAAAAACAAGGGATTTTGTATATTAACTTTTGACAGCCAATTATTTTATATTTATAGCTATATGTTTATTTGGTACTTCTATAAGTGAGAGGGGGGTTTAATATTCGTTTGCTGCTAAATTGTGTGTTGTATCATGTGCTGTAATGTAGGGAGGAGCAGTCAGAGATAGACGTGGCAGCGGGGTTTTATGTTCTCTTTGGATCTGGTGAGTGCTATCTCCTCCAAATTTCTTGAATTGATGTTGCTACTTAATAGCAAGTCAATCCATAAAATAATTCTGCAACGCTATTATACTTGCGTTACTAGTATGTGTTAGGAAGTCAAAACTCTTTTTTCCTTGAATATAGTGATGATTTATAGTTTTTTAGAATAGTAGGTGAAGATGCTTTTTAAAATATAAGAGAAATATTCGAAACCGAATATAAATTTAAGAGTACCTTGATTTAATTGGATGGGCTAAACAGAGCAGACTCTTGTTCTGTATTAGAATGTTATTTGTTAAATCTGTTATTTAGACTCTGAATTCTTAAATTCCTATATTGTTATTGAAAATCTATGCTGTGTTGATCTTTGAAAGAATTCTGCTGGAGTTGCCTGTCAATAAACTAATCATTATGGCAAACAACATTGCTCATGTCTGTTGTTCTCTCGTTATTCATATTGCAGTCCTCTGGAGACAAATTGTCAAGGTCTTGAATCTATATATCTTATTATGGGCTCCTTATTATTTTACGTGTTTACTTTTCCAAGTCGAAATATCTGGATTATTGGACCATATTCTTTAGTAGATAAAAGTGACCTGCATTATCTAAGAAGAAAAGTAGTTTTCCTTGCTCCATTTTTAGTTCTATATTGGTTTTTACTAGTAATGATTGATTTTCTCTACCTGTTCGCTCCTTCTTTAGTGCTTTTCCAACTTGTATTCGATGTATATATGTCTACTTCTTCTCTACAAAGAAAGCTTTTGGTGGCAGGATTTGTTGATTTGCAGACTGGCCCGATGACATCAGAACTACCATCAGAGATTTTGCAGTCTATTACAGTGAGTAACATTCCCCTATACATTGTTCTCACCTTTATTTTGATGCGGCAAGGCATTTTATCTCTCAGTGGATTCTTTAGCTAGTCCATAGTCATTATCTTTAAAGTCTAATCACAAGTTTTATGGTTGGATTCTAAGAATAATTTGAATATGGGTGTATTATTTTGCAAGTGCACGACAAGATATACTTTGGCACAAATAACAGGCATAGGGGGTAATAGGAGTACCAGGCTTTTTAATTTTAAATTTGTGTCAATATGTATTTCGTATAGCTGTATGGGAATAAGGGATAATGGTGATACCTGCCAATATACCAAGCATGGCATGAGGTATATTGTGGAACTAGTTTATTTAGGCATGACTCTAGACAAGAAATCTGTAAAGCAGACAGGAAATGCCTGGTGCTTTGTGCTCTAATAGGAGATATCTTACTTGCTGAATAATTGTAGACTTTTTTTTAATGTCTGTATCTATGTTCTTAGGTTGGTCTTATTATTTGCAAAAAAGGAGAAACCATTAAGAATATGCAGAGCAACATAGGAGCTCGAATTCAGGTATCAGCTTGCATTGCAGTTTTCATTGGTCTCATTGTACTAGGTTTCAATAGAATGCCACTCTCTGGTGACCATGGTGAACCCCCCTCCTGTGTAGGAGATGAATTCAGCCACCGAGAACAAAGATTCAGCACCATCCTCTACAAATGGTGGTGAGCATACCAACTTAGAGATGCAAGCTCTATAGAAACTTAGTTGTATTGATTGGTTAGCGGAGGAACTTTCATTGAAATACCTAGTTTTGATAATGGAAATACTAGTTTTGAACGATCTTGATTATGTAACATACAACTTTACCATTTACCAATTTTAACACTACTAAAAAAGTGTTAATAGACATCACCATTTTTAACATCGATTACTTATTGCAACTGTTTGATTTCCAGTAGCTGACATGTTACTTTCAAATGCATGTGGCAACAAAAGGTAAATTGTTATTTGGATTCCTGTTTAGCTCCAACGAGTATTGCCTGTAGCTCGATTTCAACCTTCGATTGCTGACAGGTTTTTCTGGATATTGTGGAGAGTGTAAACCTTCTTATGTCTTCAAAAGGTAATCTGATTTCTGAATATTGTGGATTGTTTTTCCTGATTTTTATTTTGTTGTTGACTTAAACAGTTTGGCAAATGTAGGTAGTGTACTGCGCTGTGATGTAACTGGAAAAATTCTTATGAAGTGCTTCCTATCCGGAATGCCTGATTTGAAGTTGGGCCTAAATGATAAAATTGGTATTGAGAAAGAATCACAGCTCAAGTCAAGACCAGCGAAAAGGTTGCTTTTGTACTATAATTGCTCTCCTGCACATTGCTAAGTCATGCTTTAGTAAAGCTTGTCCTGAAAATTTCATGACCCAAATTTTCTGCATAAAAGGATCACTGTATCTGTTTTCCTAACCTAGTCTTTCACTTTGCTACAACTGTAGTGGAAAAATAAATTATGTTTATTTTGCACCTTGCAGGAGCTGAAATTAAAAGACCAAGAATTTCTTGGGGAGGCAAGCTGTGTTCTATCTGAGGTTAGTTGTTATTTTACCTAATTCATCTATGGTTGGCCACTTGTACGTAAGTGCAGTATAAGCCAGAATATGTATGTATTTAGATTTTAAGTCGGTGTGATAATTTGAATTTGGCTATAGTGGCTATAAGGACCTTAGCATTAGTGTTAAGAATGTGATTGAATCAATAAGTAGTCAATATTATCTAAAGGGGACAACCTTTTGCCACTATATATTGGAACCTTATCGCACATAATATATATTTTACCTAATATACTTAGTCATTCTCTGATCTGATCTAGGTGCATGGTAGAGAAGCAAAGCCAGAATTGAATGTGTATCGTAAATTCATGAGATCATATTTTGCTGTCTTAATAGCACTTTTATCCCTCTCCAGCATATACAGGTGCTCAATACAAGATCCCTGACTTTGTTTACATATCTCAAGACTGTAGGCATCTTCATTCTCACATATTTGTTGCTCCTGCAAGCAGGGTATGTAGTAATCAGAACATTGAGACAGGACATTATGTTTGTTAAAATCGTACATTAAATTGGAGGTTACCTGCTCCTTCTTGTTTGTTTCTTTGGGTTTTTAAGCTGATATCACTAGTACTTTTTTGGTTGCTATGGTGTTGACGGTTTCACGCATCTATTATATGACTGTTGTGCTAATTTTTACGTAATCTCTGTTGCATTTTGCAGTGGTTAATCAAGGCACAGAAATTTTGCAAGAAGGTAGAGTTTGATGTGATGCATTTGGACTATCGAGCATGTACAAGATCCCATATAAATTATTAGTACTTCTAGATTTTTTTTATTTATCATGGAAATAGTTGGTTTTGATCGATCTTGATTATGTAATGTACAACTTTGCCATTTACCGATTTTAAGTGTAGTCATTAATGTATATACTGAATTTTTTTTATAATGATAATCGAGTCGTGGTTATTTTGATGCCTTATTTGAGTTTTGGTTTATTTGATTTTTCTTTGGTATATAGATGAATTAATACAATAGGGATAAATGATATATATATATATATATATATATATATATATATATATATATATATATAATCATCGTCTAAAAACGATGTCTGATGGACCTCAGACATCGGTTTTAAAATTAGGTAACCAATGCAATAGTTATCTTCAGCATCGTCTAAAACCGATGTCTATGAGAACTTTATACATCGGTTTTCTAAATATTTACCGATGTTAATAAGGGCTTAGACATCAATATTTGGAAAAAAACAGATGTCTATGTCGAATTATTCTATGTTTTCTACATGTTAAATAACAGCTCAGACCTCCAATATAATAATTCAAAAGATAACCTCATGCAATTAACCCAAGAAGATAGTCCATAAACATCAGAAATATTTTTAAAACTGATGTATTATACGCTATAAGACATCGGCCAGAAACCGATGTCTAAACGTTCAGACTTTAGACATCACCGACAAAGACATCGGTCATAATTTTTCAAAGACATCGGCCAGAAACCGATGTCTATTAGCGTTTTTTTAGTAGTGGTATTATGTGCCGAGCTGCAGAAATTCAACTTTGACAAGGAAATTGCTATAATTCCTACTTCTAATAAGTATTGTAATTGCTTTGGGCAGCTAGAACATTCAAGAATCAGATCTACACATGGAATTTGCAATTCTATTCTCATTCAAGAACGGAAATTGTCAATCTTCTATTCCAACTCTAAAAAGGCAATTGCTTGGTGGACAAGACTTCTAGAGCCTATATAAACACATCCAACCCTTGTAATTTGTATCATTATCATTAGGAGTAGAACCATTACATATCAATTACTTAGTTTTATTTGTATTTTTTTCATACTTTGTTTTTATCATGGTTTCATCAGATCCCATGATGACGAGAGGTTCGATTATGAACTAATCGTTGTCATGGGATTCTAACGGATTTATTTATGGAGCTTTAGTATCTTGATGCTTTACAGATCTGTGTGTGATGTATATTTGATATCCTCGTATGGTTATGCTTAATTGTTAGATGTGTAGCTAACATCTAATCTGTTAATCTCTTGTGAAGTGAAAGTGGATCTTGAGATTTAGAACTTGTCATGCTAGCATAGGTTCATGATTGTTTATCAACATGATTCGTAGTATGAGATGAGAATACTTATATTGCCCTATGTGATCATTATGGTACTGCATGCATAATTGAGGAAGACAAATTCCAAGAGGAAGTGAGTGATCACAAGCCATGTGAGGAATTTGATCATGTTAGGATGGTGGATGATTTGGAAATGGCACTATTTGGGACAGACACTGATGAGCTGCAAAAATTTCAAGAATTGGTATGTGCGAACCAAGAGGCTGATGAACATGGGAAAGATGCAGGTCTTCTACTTATCGCAGAGTTTAAAGATGGAGGTAGCGCATTAAATCCAATGGAGGAAGTTCTCTTTGAGGAACCAAAGGCTTCAGCAACTTACATTTACCCTCCTCCATTATTTTCAAGCGAAGCCCGCGAGTGTGTGTTGTTCTACAAATTGACAGATTTTGGGTCAACGGATGAAGGCATTGGAGTTGGACATAGTTGTTATATGAATAGGCCAAGCGAGGAGAAGTGGCAGAAAGTGTGCCGCCGTGATGACGATGAAGTATCGCGAAGAGATGACCAGGCCAACTATTATCATCCTTAATGGAGGCTTGGAAGTAACGTCAAGCTATTGACGTTAAAGAAGCGCTTCTTGGGAGGCAACCCAAGGTATGTTTTCTACTTTCCCTTGTATTTACTTCCATTCAATGAGGACATTGAATATTCTAAGTTTGGGGGTGGTTTGGGGGATAAGTAGTGTATATGTAGTTATATGTGATTGTTAGTCATTGTGTTCATGTAGGATTTCATGCTTGCATATTAGTAGTAGTAAATTATGCATTTATGTTCGTGTTATCTACGTTTGTTTCATATAGGACATTCTGTTTTTATGTTCGTATATCATGTGAGTTCATAATAGTTTGCATGTGCACCCATGCTTGATAGGAATTTTGTGTTGTTGACGCTTTTTATTGAGAAGTGATATGCTTTATTCTTGTGCACACACATACACTAGTAAGTTGAAGCTAGTAGACTTATTGAATGTTGTAAGTGATTAGAAGGACATGAATATGTGCAAGATGATTTAGTTTTCATGCTTTGAATACAAGTAGGTGCATTAGAGAGATTTTTTTGCTTGGGATTGAGTATGTTTTTCCACCAAGTGAGTTTTTGAGCCATATTGCATTATTTGCAATTTATTCGTTTGCTTGAGTGTCCACGGATTGTTTGCATTGCTAGCAGTTGTTTGAGGTCTTTCTTGAAACGCATGACATTATTTGACGATTAAAATGATAAAGGCATTTAGGAATAACCGCATATTTTCCCATATTACCATACCATGTGATCAATTAGTTAACCCGTTGAGCTTAATCCTATTTTTTCATTGACATACCACATTACTTGCCTAGACCTTTTTCTTGTATTGGCCGTACATTAATTTGAACCCACATTGTCAAAGGCTAGTAGAGTGCTTAAGGGAGTAATAAGGTGTGCAAGGAGGGAAGGAGGGGTTTATTGTTGGTTTTACTTTTGGGAGAAATATTGAAAATTGGGTTTGTTTACTTGATAGTCGGCATGTGGGATCATTGTTATTGTTTATAGTATTGTTTGTGTTCTATTTAGCTCTCGAAAAAAAAAAGAAAAAAGAAAAAAAGAAAAAAAAGAAAGAAAAATATATATATTATGAGAGCATGTTTGTGTTTGTGGTGATCCTATTTCAGTCGACTAGTCGAGTGTTTGTTTTAGTAAAAATTATGTGGGGGGGGGGAAATAGGGTGTTGTGTATGATTTATTAAGGTATAAATAGCTTTTGACACTTCACCTGTTTTGGCTTATTTGACATACCTTGTCCCTAGCCCCGTTACAACCCAAATAAAGACCTTTTGATTATCGTCATTGATGTATGTTGTGTTAAGAGTTAGATTGATACCAAATGTCAAGCATGCTTATGATTTTTGTTGGAATTGAGTGATACACTTACCCTTGTTCTTGAGTGAATATTCTTTTGTGAGTGGATTGTGAGTGTTTACTTGTTTTTGCGTATGAGATCCCGAGTTTTGTCTCAAAGATGTACTCTTGTAGGCTTAGCATGTTTACTAACTTATTCTTACACTTGACATGGACTTGTGAGAACTTATGCATGTTCATTGAGTAGACTATGTGAATACTTGCACTTTCGACACCAAGACATTGCGTACTTACTTTGATTCTTAAGTTGATATGGCATGAGAGGATTTGAAGGTATGGTAGGATATTAGTAGTAGTCATTTGCATTTTCATATTAGTTGCATTCATGCATTGCATTGCATTGGATTTTGTGGGTACATTCGCTATAGGCCCTCACGAGACCTTACTCGTCCACTAGGGCTGCCTAGGGGTTTAAAGGGCTTGTTGCATATGCCAAATGCAACCGTGATCACCTACGGAAGTGGTACTAGTTAGTTAGTTAGTTGTAATTGTTTATGCTTGAGGACAAGCATCGGTTTAAGTTTGGGGGTGTGATAAGTGGATTTTATATCTACTTGAAACATTCTAATTCGGCTTAAATTGATTGCTTTGGTCTCAAGTTTGTGGTAGTTTTGATGTGTTTTACTTAATTGTGCAGGGTTGAAGAAATATCGATTAAAGGTGTAGTTTTCGTCGTTTTTGGAGCGTTAGTGGAGTTGATTGATGATATGGAATGGAGAATGGTGGCTAATGTCAACTCCTAAGAAGTATACAAGTCATTAAGAATGAAAGACGGAAGCTCATGCAAAAGGAACGGGAAGAAACAGTGAAAAAACGAAGAAAAATCAAATTTTCGCAGAACGCAGCCATGCTGACAGCCCCGCAAGGCTGTCAGCGCCGTGTAGTGCAGATTGGAGCCATGCTGATAGCCCCGCAAGGCTGTCGGCGCTGCGGGTTGCTGCGTGAAATTTCCAGCTTTTGTTCTTCTTACGATTTTGGTCATATCTTGAGTTCTAGAAGTCCGTTTGAGGCCCGTAAGCTGTCCACGCGAAGATAACGGAATTCTCTTTCATTATAAAGTGGTTCAGTGGTCCAAATACAACTGGAACGGCCCAGAAATATTGAAGAAAATTCAGCTACGAATTTTCCTTAAAAACCGAATCAGTTTAGGAAACGTATTATGTGCCGAGCTGCAGAAATTCAACTTTGACAAGGAAATTGCTATAATTCCTACTTCTAATAAGTATGGTAATTGCTTTGGGCGGCTAGAACATTCCAGAATCAGATCTACACATGGAATTTGCAATTCTATTCTCATTCAAGAACGGAAATTGTCAATCTTCTATTCCAACTCTAAAAAGGCAATTGCTTGGTGGACAAGACTTCTAGAGCCTATATAAACACATCCAACCCTTGTAATTTGTATCATTATCATTAGGAGTAGAACCATTACATATCAATTACTTAGTTTTATTTGTATTTTTTTCATACTTTGTTTTTATCATGGTTTCATCAGATCCCATGATGACGAGAGGTTCGATTATGAACTAATCGTTGTCATGGGATTCTAACGGATTTATTTATGGAGCTTTAGTATCTTGATGCTTTACAGATCTGTGTGTGATGTATATTTGATATCCTCGTATGGTTATGCTTAATTATTAGATGCGTAGCTAACATCTAATCTGTTAATCTCTTGTGAAGTGAAAGTGGATCTTGAGATTTAGAACTTGCCATGCTAGCATAGGTTCATGATTGTTTATCAACATGATTCGTAGTATGAGATGAGAATACTTATATTGCCCTATGTGATCATTATGGATAACTTGCTCTTCAACCGTTATGTTTTCAAATTCTATAGACATATAGGGTCTAAGCATAATTGGTGTCTATTCATCTTCTATCTCTTTTGTGGATGTATGTTTAGTTTGGTATACGTATACTGAGAGGTAGCGTGTACTTGTTTCGTGTTGTCTGATCAGATATCATAACCATTGCATATAGTGATTAAAGGCGTCAGATCTAAGCAAAGTATTTAATGAAGTTAGGATTCCATGGTTTTTCTTGCAGAAGTAATTAGATTTCAATTCTTGCTAGTTAGTTAATTTGTAGTTTTGTTAATTTGCTTTTTAGTTAATTTAGATAGTTAAAAACCATATTTGTTATTTGTCTTAGCAGTGCATAATAACCATACACTGTTGCATAGGTGCGTTTACTGAATTAAAACCATAACCAGATCTCTGTGGGAACGAACTCGACTTATATCTGTATTACTTGTGACCACGTACGCTTGCGTGATTTTAGTGCAAACAGCTAGTCCTTTCTTTTGTGAGCATTGTAAAATGTCAGGTCACACTATTCAGAAATGTTACAAACTTCATGGATATCCCTCTAATTTCAGTAAATTCAGAAATGATAGGGATAAAAGACAGGCTAATGCAGTACAGTATGAAGATACTCAAGAGAGTGAGGTAGAAGATCAGAATGTTGTATTCACAACTGAACAATATCAACAGATTCTGAAGCTTATTGGAAAAGAGAAGGCTAATGATAATAATCAAGTTGATTCTCAGGGGAAGTCTGCTCATGTAGCAGGTAAATTTTGTTTAACTTCTATTAATGGTCTTCAATGGATAATGGATAGTGGAGCTACAGACCACATGTGCTCAGATTTATCTCTTTTTACTAAGTATAATGAAGTTAAGGGAAATAGTAATTACATTACTATACCAAATGGTAAACAAACATTGGTCACACACAGGAATTGTTGAGATAAATGCAGATATTGTTCTTCACAATGTTCTATATGTGCCTGAATTCAAGTTCAATTTAGTGTCAATACCAAAGATGTGTAAGGATTTAAATTGTTCAATGGTATTTACTGATGCTGGTTGTTTTCTTTAGAACTCTTCGATGAAGCAACTTGTTCTTGGTAGTCTAAGAGATGGACTGTACTACTTGGATAACAAAGATTCACCAAGAGTACAGGTCACATCTGGTTCTTCTGTACATAGTGCTTTTTCCTCATCTGTAAATAGTAGCAGTAATACAAAATTATGGCACTTAAGGTTGGGACATATGCCTGTTCATATGTTAAGGCATCATCAATCTTTGGAAGGTAGAGTAATGAGTAATCTTGACTGCATTTGTCAAATCTGCCCACAGGCTAAGCAGACAAAGAATTCATTTCTTACCAGTACAACAAAAACAACTCATGCTTTTGATTTGATACATGTGGATACTTGGGGTCCATATAAGGTTTCAACATATAATGGATATATATTTTTCCTCACAGTTGTGGATGATTTTACAAAAATGACTTGGATATTCTTGATGAAGCAAAAGTCAGATGCTGCAGATTTGTTAGAGAATTTTGCTAATCATGTTCATACTCAATTCCATAGAGATATCAAAGTACTTAGAAGTGATAATGCTCCTGATCTATGTGAAGGAAGAATTAAAGATTTTTACACAAAGAGAGGTATTATTCATCAAAGGACATGTGTAAACTCTCCACAACAGAATGGAATAGTGGAGAGAAAACACAAACATATCTTAGAAACATCAAGATCTTTGTACTTTCAATCAGGTATGCCTATTCGGTATTAGGGTGAATGTGTTTTATCAGCTGTACATTTGATCAACAGAATGCCATTACAAGTACTGGATTTTTTGAGCCCTTATGAAAAGTTGTATGGTGAGCCTCCAGACTTGTCTTACTTAAAGGTTTTTGGCTGTTTGTTTTTTGTGAGCACTACTTCTGCACATAGAAGTAAGTTTGATCCTAGAGCAAGTCAGTGTGTTTTTATTGGATATCCTGCTGGAACCAAAGGATATAAAGTACTTGACATGAAAACACACCAGATTTCTATTTCTAGAGATTTAGTGTTTCATGAACAAAACTTTCCTTTTCACCTAGCAAAAACTATTGGAAATTCTCCTCCAATATTTTTTCTACCTACATATACTGAAATTAGTGCTTTTTCTGATATGGATTTACCAGATATATTTCAGTATGTAGATACTTTACCCTCAAGTACATCATTACCTCATATTGAGGTCCAACAGGATACATCAACCTCTGACTCAACATCTGAATCAACTTCTTCTAGTACATCTGAATCTATTGACATTGTTGTTTCTGAATCTTTGCCAGAAAACTTAAGAAGGAGTACTAGAAGTACAAAGAAACCATCTCTCTATAATGATTTTGTTTGTGGTTTGTCTCAGAAGTCTCCTATCACTACACATTGGTGCAACTTGGTTCAGTATTCCCATATGCCAAATTCTTTTAAATCCATGGTGAGTCAATAAGCTACTTTAAAAGAACCTACTACATATGCACAAGCTTGCCAGGATCCAAGATGGGTAGAAGCCATGGAAAAAGAATTACAAGCTTTACATGCTAACAATACCTGGAATTTAGTTGATCTCCCTGCTGGAAAGAAGGCTATAGGCTACAAATGGGTTTACAAAATCAAATTAAAGGCAGACGGTACTGTGGAAAGATTTAAAGCCAGACTTGTAGCAAAAGGCTATAATCAGAAATGGGGCATTGATTTTGAAGAAACATTTTCTCCAATGGTTAAAATGTCTACAGTCAGGTGTCTTATTGCAGTAGCAGCTCATAGAGGTTGGATTTTACATCAATTAGATGTAAAAAATGCATTTCTTCATGGAGAATTAATTGAAGAAGTTTACATGTTGGTTCCTGAGGGTTTATCTAATCCATACAATAAGGTTTGCAGACTGCTTAAATCTTTGTATGGCTTAAGGCAGGCATCAAGATAATGGTTTGCAAAACTTGTTGGAGAGCTTCTTAAGAAAGGTTTTCAGCAATCAAAGAATGACTATTCTTTATTCATCAAGAACATTGCTAGTAAAATCACAATTGTTGCACTATATGTTGATGACATTATTCTCACTGGGAATGATGATCAAGAAATTCTTGCTCTTAAGACACACTTGGATAATACCTTTAGCATCAAGGATTTAGGCAGACTGAGTTTTTTCTTTGGAATAGAAATTGGATATGTTCCTTTAGGAATTACTTTAACTCAGAAAAAATTCACTCAAGAGTTGCTACAAGAGGCTAGACTTACTGATTTCAAAGCTAAGGCAACACCACTTTCTCTCAATTTAAAACTCTCAGCTGATGAAGGAGAGTTATTCTCAGATCCTAGTACTTATAGATGCTTGGTTGGAAAACTTAATTTTCTTACTCATACACGACCAGACTTGTCCTATACTGTTCAACACTTAAGTCAGTATTTACAAAGTCCCAGAATTCCTCATTATGATGCATTACTACATGTACTCAAGTATGTGGCTTCCACATCTGGACAAGGAATTCTTCTAAAGGGTGATGAACAGTTAACTTTACAGGCATTTTCTGATTCTGACTGGGGTGCTTGTGTTGACTCTAGACGATCTATATCTGGTTATGTTTTACTCCTAGGAAAGTCTCCAATCAGCTGGAAATCAAAGAAACAAAGTGTTGTCTCCAGAAGTTCTTCTGAAGCAGAGTACAGGTCAATGTCTTCTGCAACTTCTGAAGTTACTTGGACGGTTAGATTACTAGAAGAGCTGGGAATTGATAATCTGAAACCTATCACCCTTCATTGTGATAATCAAAGTGCCATTCATATAGCTAAGAATCCAGTTCATCATGAACGGACTAAACGTATTGAAATTGATGTTCACTTCACTAGGGACAAGGTTTTGGAAGGTTTACTTCAAATCTCATATATTCCCACTTCTGATCAGCTTGCAGATGTGTTTACTAAAATCTTACCATCTGGTCAGTTTCAACATTAACTTAACAAACTAGGAATGACTGGAAGCCATTCTAGTTTGAGGGGGGATGTTGAATATACTAAAGGGACAGACAAGACATGAGCAAAGCAAGGACTCCACGTCAGCTGTCATTCACTCAACCACACATAACATTTAGCAAAGCCAAGTGGATGTAGTTAGTTATTTTGACAGCTAAGCAAACTGTAACAGACTCGGTAAAAGAACGAGTAGAATAGACTCTAGTAGCTCTCTAGTTTTTCAATCTCTTTCAATCTGATCTCACTCAGATCTCTCTGTAGTAATGTAGAAGAAAGAATAAGTTTGTATCATGGAGTTTATTATAATCAGTAAGCACATTATATGTTTCTTTATTTTGATTCATTAAGCTTTTATCAGAATTGTAAGATGGTGTGTTTTCATGTCAAGTACTTTATATCCTTTGGTTCCAGCAGGATATTCAATAAAAACACACTGACTTGCTCTAGGATCAAACTTACTTCTATGTGCAGAAGTAGTGCTCACAAAACACAAACAGCCAAAAACCTTTACGTAAGACAAGTCTGGAGGCTCACCATACAACTTTTCATAAGGGCTCAAAAAATCCAGTACTTGTAATGGCATTCTGTTGATCAAATGTACAGCTGATAAAACATATTCACCCCAATACCGTATAGGCACACCTGAGTGAAAGTACAAAGATCTTGATGTTTCTAAGATATGTCTGTGTTTTCTCTCCACTATTCCATTCTGTTGTGGAGAGTTTACACATGTCCTTTGATGAATAATACCTCTCTTTGTGTAAAAATCTTTAATTCTTCCTTCACATAGATCAGGAGCATTATCACTTCTAAGTACTTTGATATCTCTATGGAATTGAGTATGAACATGATTAGCAAAATTCTCTAACAAATCTGTAGCATCTGACTTTTGCTTCATCAAGAATATCCAAGTCATTTTTGTAAAATCATCAACAACTGTGAGGAAAAATCTATATCCATTATATGTTGAAACCTTATATGGACCCCAAGTATCCACATGTATCAAATCAAAAGCATGAGTTGTTTTTGTTGTACTGGTAAGAAATGAATTCTTTGTCTGCTTAGCCTGTGGGCAGATTTGACAAATGCAGTCAAGATTACTCATTACTCTACCTTCCAAAGATTGATGATGCCTTAACATATGAACAGGCATATGTCCCAACCTTAAGTGCCATAATTTTGTATTACTGCTACTATTTACAGATGAGGAAAAAGCACTATGTACAGAAGAACCAGATGTGACCTGTACTCTTGGTGAATCTTTGTTATCCAAGTAGTACAGTCCATCTCTTAGACTACCAAGAACAAGTTGCTTCATCGAAAAGTTCTGAAGAAAACAACCAGCATCAGTAAATACCACTGAACAATTTAAATCCTTACACATCTTTGGTATTGACACAAAATTGAACTTGAATTCAGGCACATATAGAACATTGTGAAGAACAATATCTGCATTTATCTCAACAATTCCTGTGTGTGTGACCAATGTTTGTTTACCATTTGGTATAGTAATGTAATTACTGTTTCCTTTAACTTCATTATACTTAGTAAAAAGAGATAAATCTGAGCACATGTGCTCTGTAGCTCCACTATCCATTATCCATTGAAGACCATTAATAGAAGTTAAACAAAATTTACCTGCTACATGAGCAGACTTCCCCTGAGAATCAACTTGATTATTATCATTAGCCTTCTCTTTTCCAATAAGCTTCAGAATCTGTTGATATTGTTCAGCTGCGAATACAACATTCTGATCTTCTACCTCACTCTCTTGAGTATCTTCATACTCTACTGCATTAGCCTGTCTTTTATCCCTATCATTTCTGAAGTTACTGAAATTAGAGGGATATCCATGAAGTTTGTAACATTTCTGAATAGTGTGACCTGGCATTTTACAATGCTCACAAAAGAAAGGACTAGCCCTGTTTCTTGAATCAGAGAAATTATTCTGTTGTCTTGCAAATTGAGGATTAAACCTATCCTGATTAAATCTTCTATTTACAGCACATGCTATTGCTTGATCTACACCATGTGAACTCTGGTATAATTTCTTGTGATTTTCTTCTTGCATAAGGAGTCGATAAGTATGTGAAATGCTTGGTAAAGGACTCATAACAAGAATACTTCCTCTTAACACCTCATATCCTTCATTTAACTTCATCAGAAAATCGATCAATCTCCCATCCTCTCTAGATTTAACCAACTTAGCAGTCATGTCACAAGTGCAGTTTGTACATGTACAAACAGGTATAGCATCTATTGAATCTAATTGATCCCACAACATTTTAATCTTAGTGTAAAATCCAGAGATACTATCACTTCCTTGCCTTATTTCAGTCAAAGATTGCTTAATTTCATAGAGTGAAGTCCCAGAAACCTGTCCAAACCTTTCCTCCAAATTCAACCATATGTCCCTAGCTGTTGTAAAATACAATACACTCCTGGCAATATCCTGATCTAACACTCCCAATAGCAAAGAAATCAACATGCTATTACATCTTTCCCAAGCCTTATGATCATTACTGGTATCTAAAGGTTTCACTATAGTACCATCTACAAATCCAGTTTTATTCTTCGCGGTTAAACTAAGCAACAATGACCGCTTCCAATCAGCATAACTAGTGTCATCAAATTTCAATGAAACAAGTTTCATTCCAGGATTATCAGAAGGATGTATATAATACGGTGAAGAAGGATCTTGTGATGGATCATGAATTGTTTGAGTGTTTGCCATCTTTGAAGAAGAAATAATATCTTGAACAAGAATCAAATGAACAGAAATATGATAATCTTCAAGAACTGAATAGATTTCAGCAAGAATATATGAAGAATTCAACTATTAGTTGATCAAAAGAACTATATCAAGAATCTGAGATTTAACAAAAATCGTATTCAACAAATTTATCCAGAAAAATTTCAAGACTAAAAAACTCTGCAATTGAGTTGATAAAGATCAATGTATATTACCTCAAAATGATAAGATCTGAGGAAAATAACGAAAGAGATCGTAATCGCGATCGTAAATGAAGAACAGAAAGTCAACAGAAAGCTTGCTTGAAACTCATCAACAATGGCGGAAACTCATCAAATGATCAAAACAATGCAGAATCGCAACTCGGTTCTCTGATACCATCTTACAATTCTGATAAAAGCTTAATGAATCAAAATGAAGAAACATATAATGTGCTTACTGATTACAATAAACTCCATGATACAAACTTATTCTTTCTTCTACATTACTACAGAGAGATCTGAGAGAGATCAGATTGAAAGAGATTGAAAAACTAGAGAGCTACTAGAGTCTATTCTACTCGTTCTTATACCGAGTCTGTTACAGTTTGCTTAGCTGTCAAAATAACTAACTGCATCCACTTGGCTTTGCTAAATGTTATGTGTGGTTGAGTGAATGACAGCTGACGTGGAGTCCTTGCTTTGCTCATGTCTTGTCTGTCTCTTTAGTATATTCAACATTATGATATCCCAATCAAAAATTACTATTGCTACGGAATTTGTGACGGGTTATTGTGTTTGTCTTCTACTAAAGGCAAAGAGTTTTCGAAAGAACATTCGAGCATAATTTTATGGAGTCCCATCTTCCGAAAAGTTCTTCCTCCACTGAATATCAAGTATTCAGGGCTAACTTATGTGTGTTTTGGGCATCACGATGATGATTACAAGGTAATCAAGATTGTAGCTTTTCTATGTATGTGCAATGTTTGTATTTATAGTTTGAGCTCGAATAGTTGGAAAATTCGGGAATTTGATGGAACGATTTCTCTTAACTAGTATAATTATAACTCCAAGTCTCCAAGTTAGGTTCCTGCCCTGGTCTCTAGATAATTCAAAGGGCAGGTTGTTAAATGGTACGGAGTATTGCGTATTTTGTAGACTATTCCGGGAGACATAAACATGCAATTATATCTTTCGATTTAAGTCGTGAGATATTTCAAGAGCTACCTTTCGGTAGTTGGTACTATGTTTCTGACTGTTGGTATGTTTCTGACTTTATTATGGAAGAATTCAAAGGATCACTAGCCCTTATAGGATTTAATGCTCATCCTTGTATGAGGATTGAAGTTGTGGTGCAAGTATTGAGAAAGAACAATAATTCCTTTTCATGGGATCCGTTCTTTCTTGTCAAAGAGTATAGCCATGTTCAACAGAAACCGGTGGGTTTTATAAATAAAGATGAACTTGTCATAAGGATTATCACCCCCAATGCGAGACCTACGTATTCATTTTTCTTGTGGAATGTAGAAGATAAATTGCAAGGCGGATTCTGTCCGCCATGGTTGCAGTACTCCTCTATTGATTTTAAATTTTTTACCAGTTTGGGATTTAATGCTAGAATCAGCAGTTCTGTTGAATTAGGGAAGTATATTAAGCCTATCTCTCCATAGAATCAGCAGTTCTGTTGAATTAGGGAAGTATATTAAGCCTATCTCTCCACCTACTCGGCGTCCTACCAGGCAACCTACGATTAAGGAGGTGGCTTCGACTTCAAATAGCTAGCTATGCTGCATTAGCTGATGCTGGTGATGATTGATTGGATGAGGATTTAGAGTTCATGTGTACGCTTTTCATGGCCCTTAAACAGCCTTCCTCAAAGCTGTCTATATGATCATTTTTGGTGGTTCTTGTAGCTTTGCCTTGGATTTTTGATAAAAGGAATTTAATCGTCTATTTATATGTTTCTAGAACTTGTTGTCCTCATGATCATATGCCATTATTTGCGTACGATTTTTTTTTATTTTTTTTGATAATTGGATGATGATGTAGTTGAATGTAAATATTGTTTTGAGTATATCTTAGTTTTATGATTTTACAGTATCCAAGTGTTTATTCCTCCCTCCCCCTTCTTTTTTCATTTATAACTTTAATTTTCACGAGTGATCTTATTGAGTTCTCAACGTTTATACTGTTTTGGTGTTTTTGAATTTCACCGGTTACACTATAGGAAGAAAGTCATCATCAGTAAAACAAAAGGCATAATATGGTTTAAATCTTGGGTGTGTGAATGTGTTTAATTATCGAAAAAAAAGAGCATAATATGAGCCAAATGTGTTTAATTATCGAAAAAAGAGCATAATATGAGCCAGACTGGATTGCGACCATGATTGCTTGCTTCACAACTCGGTGGAAGATAAAAAAGCGATTAGGGCTGTAAATGAGTCGAATCGAGCCGAACTCTTAACTGTTCGTGTATCGGCTCGTTATAAATACATCGAATTCGAACTCGAGCTCGAACTTTGATGGAGCTAATATTTTTGTTTGTGTATCGACTCGTTAAGAAAAATTTTATTCATGAACATGTTCGCGAACAGTTCATGTACATATCTAACGAGCTACTATTCATGAACATCTCATAAATAGTGTTCATGATTTCGTGTTCATGAACACTTCAATCTTTTTTGTCTAGAAAATTTTTAATGCAATTAAATTAAAAATAAAATTGGGGGATGAAACATTGAAAACTCGAGAAATGCTTCGAATTTAGACTTATCAAGGAATCAAATATGGATCAAGTTTAGTTAATACATAACGAACTAATGTTATAATTTATAATGTAACATATGTATAATTTAATTATTATTAATAAAAATAATTTATAAATTTAAACAAAGAAAATATAATGAATAGACAAAATAAACTAACATATTACTTCGTAACACTTACTTATACAATTATTTACAAATTATCGTGAATTCAAGAACTCCCGTTAAATGTTAAAGAAATTATGTTCACGAACGTATATATATGAAGTTTGTGCACAAACTTATTCATGAACCATATTTATGAACAAGGTCCACGAACTATATTAATGAACTTGCTCATGAACTACATAATCGAACTTGTTCGCGAACTTTTGAGCCGAACTATGTCGTGTTCGGGTTCAGCTCATTTACGAGACGAACCTCAAAATTGTGTTCATGTTCGACTCGTTTACAAATCGACCCGAACTCGAATCAAACTTTTTTCGAACCGAACACCGAACTGTTCGTGAGCGTATAAAAGCGACCAAACCACCTTAACAAGGAGAAGCCGAAATAGATGTAGAACACTGGCAACGAGGCCTTTACATAAAAATAAATGTTAATGAAGGTTTGCTATGCGACAAAATTTGCAGGTTTAGGAAAATCAAGCGCCATAATTTTATAAGGATACAAAAATAAAAAAAAAACAGAGGGAGTACTATTTTGTAACCAAGCAAATCTAAATTGTTCTTGGAGCTAACTAGTCAACATTACAAATGCCACCCCAACCTATAGTCCCATGGTTGACAATGAGATTTCTAAGCTTTTTCTTGACATATTCTGAAGTCAGTTGGTAAACATGCATAAAGCTGCAGTATTGAATATATGAATATCTATTTTGCTCTGGTCTACCAGGCAAAAAAAACGGTTCAGGACTTTTTTTAACCCAGGTGATTGAGTTTAACATCTGTGCTCATGGCTCATGCCGTATGGTAGGCATTTTTAATCAATCTTTTCTCGGACTATATCAACAAGATACCGATTCAAGTTCTGGCCAAATATTTTGGTAGAAAATGATTCTTCAACATGCCGTCGGGCGTCTTAACCCATATTTTCTGCCAGCTGTAGCTCACTAATAAATTTACTCATAGCCAATGAGAAAGCTTCGGGATTAGGGTCACAGAGGAACCCAGTAATACCATCCTTGATCGTCTCAACAGGGCCCCCGCTGTTACAAGCTATGACTGGCTTATGTGCTGCCATTGCCAAAGTGCTCATCCTACACCCAATGTACAGTACCACATTCACATCCCGTACCCCATTTCCATCCCCATCCCCATAATTTGAGGATTTGTTCAACTTTTCTTCTAAAATACTCCTACATCCCATTCCCCATTTTGGGGTTTAGTTTTAGGGTCATAACTAAGAGCATCTCCAAGGATGCACACCCCTTACCAATTTTAGGGATTTTCTTCCAAAAAACATTCTCCAACCACTTCTCCCCTTCCCAATATATTTTAGAGAAGAGAAAATAGATCCCTACATGTGAGGATCCAAATATCAGCCTCTATCTTTCTCCACGTCATCTGCTCCTCTTCCCATTGGTTGATTTATTTAAATTTCAAACTTTTAAATTTTAAAAATTATACTTTTAAAATATAGGGTATCTATATAGGGATTATCATTGGAGTGAAATATTTGATTTCCTATATTATTAATAATCCTTATTTTAGGGGCTAAGAGCATCTCCAATGCATCCCTTCCTTACCTATATTTTGCTTATGTGGACAATTAAAGGGGTTTATAATAGCAAAACATCACTCCAACCGGCCTCCCTATCCCCTATAATTTTTAGGGGAGAGAAAACTCAACCCCAAAATAAGGGGAGCAAAAAGCAATCCCCTACTTTACACCTCACCTCCCACTTCAATTTCTCCCTTTATTTTATTCTCTCACCATTTATTTCTCTTAGTTTCTTCTTCTTTTTCTTTTTGATACTAATTAATTACTACTTTTTAAAAATATAGGGAACCAATATTGGGGTTTCCATTGGAGTAAAACAACTTTTTAATTCCCTATATTTTAAGTAACCATTATTTTATTATATTTTAGGGGTCCAAAATAGGGAAGCCCATTGGAGATGCTCTAAGGAAAGAGTGTATCCTTGGAGATGCTCTAAAGTCCCCATATTTAGGGACTTTGTTCATTCCCCCAAAATCTTCCCCAAACCCCTCTCTCTTCATATAATAATATTAAACTATATTTGTAGATAGTGAGTGGATTTTGGTAGTTAAAATTGTAAATGAAAGAAAGAGAAAAAAGTAATATAAAAAAGAATATAGGGATATGAGGATGGAAAATGGGGAATGGAATGTAAAATATTTTTGATAATTTTAGGGATTTACTATTTTTGTTCGGGGATTTACTATTTTTAGTAAGAAATTAGGGATAGGGATGGGTTACGGGATGTGAGTGCTCTTACCAGCATATAAATTCTAACCGTACCACATATATTTACATAACCCTAGCAAAATGAATTTTTAGCATATGGCTAAGGATTGTGAAGTCTATAAGCCGCTGTCGATCCCTGCACAGTAGTCAGCCATCCCATCTTGTTTGATAATCTCAAATCAATGTCAATGGGTTCGACTTTTAATGACGTACCAGAAGAATTGTTGCTAAAGATTTTTTTACTACAACCCATGAATTCTCTCGTACTATTGAGGAATGTCTGTAAATTATGGGATCAAATTATCAGCAGCGAGTATTTCAATAAATTCCATCTTGCCCGAGAAAGAGCTTTCTCGAACACAAACAGATATCTTCTGCTTGAAGGTTCCAAATCGAGTCTTGTGGATAGCCAAAGACATGTATACCATGATATCCCTATAAAAAATTACGAGTGTTACGGAATTTGTGACGGGTTATTGTGTTTGTCTTCTACTAAAGGCAAAGAGTTTTCGAAAGAACATTCGAGCATAATTTTATGGAGTCCCATCTTCCGAAAAGTTCTTCCTCCACTGAAAATCAAGTATTCAGAGCTTACTTACATGTGTTTTGGGCATCACGATGATGATTACAAGGTAATCAAGATTGTAGTTTTTCCACGTATGTGCAATGTTTGTATTTATAGTCTGAGCACGAATAGTTGGAAAATTCGGGAATTTGATGCAACTATTTCTTTCAACTATAACTATAACAACATGTTAGTACGTTCCTGGATTCTGGATTATTCAAAGGGCAGGTTGTTAAATGGTATTGCGTATTTTGTAAACTATTCCAGGATAGATAATCGTGCAATTATATCTTTCGATTTAAGTCGTGAGATATTTGGAGAGCTACCTTTGGGTAGTTGGTATGATTCTAACTGTATTATGGAAGAATTCAAAGGATCACTAGCTCTTATAGGAATTAGGGCTTATCTTTCTGGGATGATTCAAGTTGAGATGCATGTATTGAGAAAGAACAATAACTCCTTTTCATGGGATCCGTTCTTTCTTGTCAAAGAGTATAGCTATATTCAACAGAAACCGGTGGGTTTTATAAATAAAGATGAACTTGTCATAAGGATTATCACCCCCGATGCGAGACCTACGTATTCATTTTACTTGTGGAATGTAGAAGATAAAGTGCAACGCGAAAGTTTAAATCCGCCATGGTTGCCTTACTTCTCTATTGATTCTAAAAATTTTACCAGTTTGGGATTTAATGCTAGAATCAGTAGTTCTGTTGAATTAGGGAAGTACGTTAAGCCTATCTCTCCACCTACTCGGCGTCCTACCAGGCAACCTACGATGAAGGAGGTGGCTTCGATTTCAAATAGCTAGCTATGCTGCAGTAGCTGATTCCGGTGATGATTGATTGGATGAGGATTTAGAGTTCATGTGTACGCTTTTCATGGCCCTTAAACAGCCTTCTTAATGCCGTCTACATGATTATTTTTTGGATTTTTTTATAATATGTCCCAATTTGAAACATGTCCTATATATATTTGAAATTTCAAATATATTCTAAAATCAATTTTTCATTCAAATTTTAACATAAAAAGACCATTGTACCCTTTTTAATTAAAATTATTTTAAGATATAATGTCTAATAAAAACATGATTTGATTGATTTAAAGAGAAAAAGGTGTCTAAGGGTGACCTCATATAGAACCCGCTTAAAACAAATTAACACTATACTATAAAACATGTGGCCGTAAGGATGCCCCTGGCGGGGCTTGTTCTAAGCAAAGTAAAAAAAAACAATTTTTAGTGGTCAAAATTAAAAAATTGCCCCTCGCATGTTTCAAGAATAAAAAAAAATAGTGGTTAAAATTAAAAAATTATAGTGTATTTATATTAGTATTAAATTAATATAACAAGGGTATATTGGTCTCTATTTAACTTAAAAATTGATAATGAGATATATAATTAATATATTAACATGATGGGACATATTTATAAACTGGTCCATTAATTTGGGACATATTATAGAAATTCCCTTCTTTTTTTTTTGATGAAAGGGGTAATTCAATACATAAAAGCCATACGGCATTTGATAAAAGGAATTTAATCGTCTATATATTTATATATTTTCTAGAACTTGTTGTCCTCATGATATGCCATTATTTGCGTACGATATTTTTTTTTTTTGATGATTGGATATGTAGGAGTATGATGATGCAATTCAATGTAAATATTGTTTGATTGTATAGTAGCTTTATGATTTAATCCAAGTGTTTATTCCTCCTTCCCCCTTCTTTTTTCCTTTAAAACTTTGATTTTTACAGAGTATATTGAAGTTCTCAACGTTTATACTGTTCCGGTGTTTTTCAATTTCACCGCATAATACGGTTTAAAGTTTATGTGTGAATGTGTTTAATTATCGAAAAAAGAGCATAATATGAGCCAGACTGGATTGCTACCATGATTGCTTGCTTCATAACTCGGTGGAAGATAACAAATACTGGGCTCAACTCGAATGCAAGGAAAGACAACTACGAGCCAGAGTGGTAAAAAGAAAACATATGAGCGTGGAAGTTTTGCGAAGACATGAACATGTGATTCAAAAGAAGGGGGAAAAAAAAAGAAAAAAAAACGACCAACCCACCTTAACAAGGAGAAGCCGAAATAGATGCAGAACACTGGCAATAAGGAGGCCTTTACATAAAAATAAATGTGAATGAAGGTTTGCTCTGCAACAAAATTTGCAGGTTTAGGAAAATCAAGCGCCATAATTTTAAGGATACAAAAATAAATAACAGAGGGAGTACTATTTTGTAACCAAACAAATCTAAAGTGTTCTTGGAGCTAACTAGTCAACATTACAAATGCCACCCCAACCTGTAGTCCCATGGTTGACAATGAGATTCCTAAGCTTTTTCTTGACATAGTCTGAAGTCAGTTGGTAAATGGTTATGTTCACTTTCTAGTGTCTTGCATAAAGCTGCACTATTGAATATATGAATATTTACTTTGCTCTGGTCTACCAGGCAAAAAAAAAAAAAAACGGTTCAGGACTTCTTTTAACCCAGGTGATTGAGTTTAACATCTGTGCTCATGCCGTATGGTAGACATTTTTAATCAATCTTTGCTCGGACTATATCAACAAGATACCGATTCAAGTTCTGGCCAAATATTTTGGTAGAAAATGATTTTTCAACATGCCGTCGGGCGTCTTCACCCATATTTTCTGCCAGCTGTGGCTCACTAATAAATTTACTCATAGCCAATGAGAAAGCTTCGGGATTAGGGTCACAGAGGAACCCAGTAATACCATCCTTGATCGTCTCAACAGGGCCCCCGCTGTTACAAGCTATGACTGGCTTATGTGCTGCCATTGCCTCGAGGGGAACAATGCCGAAGTGCTCATCCTACACCCAATGTACAGTACTTCAGAAATTTTAAAATATTAAAGCTACTCTTGTTGATGCAATATACATTCATAAATATGTGTTTGGAATCTACAATACCTTAGGTGTGTAAAGGACACACAAGCATTCAGAGAGAAATGTGTTCCTTTCCGATGTAGAACAAGATGTGACAAATTTGACACGGTCAGACACACCCTCTCTATCAGCTAGTACTTTTAGTTCCTCCAAGTATTCAACATTTTCTCTCAGCCGTCTATCAAAGCCACCTAAAAGAAAAAGAATGAATACATTTCATTTATATTGCATCTGCATCCCTGAACAAGAAAGATTACGGTGTATACACATTTACTCCTTTTAACGGAGCGGCTTAAATGAACTACTACAAAGTATAGAAATTAAAGTTTTCCTTTCTTGAGCTGCACTCGAAAATAGTTTGTTTTTTATTAAAGTTGTCAATTAGTTTGAGGACACTCTGGACCAACAAGCTGACTTGTAAGGACTGCAAATAAAAACTAAAAATAATGTAGAACAAGCCTTAAGCTTGAGATATGGATTCATATAGTTGCTCTAACAAATCACCCACCACATGGGATGAAGTTGAAAACAAGAAAGTACCAACTCCTCAAACTGACAATATATCTTCAATGCCCAATAAGGTAATAATAGAGCCTGAAGAGATTTGGTATATGGTATATTGCGATAGTAAAAACATGTGTAAGTGTAACTTATCCAGATAGCATGATGGAAGACATCTTAGATAAGATATTGGATACAAACATTGCCTAATCTCAAGGTGCACTGTGTTATAGACTTGCCTGCAACGGTCAAGGTAGCATCAGCCAAATTATGACCTTGGAGAATATTTGTTTCATCTTTGCAAAGCATCGAGAATGCAGAAATAGCCAGGTCTATGTTCTTCTTCCTTTCAAATCGATTAATGGAAAGAAAATTCAACCTAAAAAAATTAGTTGGTAAAGTTAAACTTACAAATTCAAAGACAGGGTTGCTTAAACAAGAGCACATAATTTGCACTTCTAAATATCAACAGAACTTGGATATGCCAAGAAATTAAAAACATTATTGTTACTTGAATGCATCAGGTTCAGTAAACTGCTCCACGTTTACTGCTGGATAAAGCACAGCTGGTCTAACTGCTTGTGAATCAAGATGTTTGAATGTTTTCGCAAAAGTTGTTGCAGTAAACTTGCTGTTAACCAGAATTACATCTGCCATTCCTGTACTTTCACCAGAAATTGCATAAGAAAGTATATACCCTCAGTCCCAGTGAATACTTTACCTTTCAAAATGAGATTTTTGGTACGCATTTTAAGGTGCATTTTAAAGGTAGTTCCATAACTTATTTTTAAAATTTTCTTTTTTTGTATAAAAATATACACATTGTATTTTTATCATTGTTGTCACGTCGCTCGACTAGTCGCGACTAGTCGAGAAGTCGTTTTGTAATGGTCGACTGGTGAGCTCGACTTGGTTTTTGTTGCTCTTTCGGGCGACTGGTGATCGACTTGTCGACTGGGTCGACTAGTCAGGTCGACTAGGCGACCCAATAGCCCGACTGGTACAAAAAACCCGACCCAGATTCTATTTAAGTGGCCTAATCCCTCCGTCTTTTTTTCGGCAGCTTTAAAAAGAGAAGATATGAAGAAAATGAATGATGGGTTGTATTATATCTGTATTATATGTTTGATAGATGATGGGTTATGTATGTATGTAAGCGTGTATGTATATATTTTTAGCAGGTGTATGTATGTATGTTGCAGAAAAGGAAGAAGAAGCAGCAACTTTAGAAATGAAGAAGAAGCAGTTGAAGGGGAGGGTGGTGTTAGTATATGGGCCTCGAAAAATGTAAAAGTAAAGTTGGTGTAGTTGTAGTAAATGAAAATGTAAAGTAAAGTAAATGTAAACTGTAAAGTAAATGTAAACTGTAAAGTAAAAGTAAAGTAAAGGGCTAAAGGTAAAGTAAATGTAAAAGTAAAGTAAATAACATTCTGAAAATTTAAGTATTTTGGATATCTTTTTTTTTATTTTTTTCTGTATGCATATATTAAAAATTATATACATTAAGTAATATATATATATATATATATATATATATATATTAATTTTATATTATGTCGACTAGTGTCGACTAGTCACGACTCGACTTGCCGGGCACCCCGGTCGACTCGACTCGACTTACCGACGTGACAACCATGATTTTTATACAGAAAAAGAAAATTTTAAAAATAAGTTATGAAACTTATTAAAATACGTGTCAAAAAGTGTAAAAAAAAGGGTAAAGAATCAAGTGGGACGGTAAACTTGCTGTTAACCAGAATTAAATCTGCCATTCCTGTACTTTCACCAGAAAAAAACATAAGTATATATGTTGCAAATAGCATTTAAATGGAAGATTATTCTCAAGGGAGATAAGCACCCACAAAGTGTACTAGACCTGTTGTTACTTCTTCGACGAAGTCTATAGGCTTCCGATATATCCTCCTCAGAGAAGTTGTATGTTGAGCCAACAACAAATCAGGAAAGTGGCAATAGAATACAACCTGTATAGGTGATAGACAATATGAGCAACTCCAATACCATGGGCATACAGGAGTTTACACTTTACAGTCATGAAGGAGGACAACTGGGAGGGAGGATACATAAGGAATGGGAAAGAAAATAAGGTACACGAAGCCAAAAGCATGACACTTAGCATCAGTAGGACAGTTAGATACCATGATTCTGAAAATCAAGTAATCTTGATATTACTTAGATTACATTATAATTATCATCACTTGTATATTAAAAAAAAACTAGCACTGCCCTCAAACCAGAACAAGTACATTTACATCCATTTTAAATCAGAAAAATGTATTTCCAGTTCTTAGTTCCAAAGATACAGATACATTTACATTCTACCTGTGAAGTGATGCCATTATTATTTTATCCTTCTGATTCGCTAAAACTGTTGTACCATCCCTAGCATTGTAGCCTATGGTATACACCTCGTCTCTTGGTTACAGGAGGTCGAGGGTTTGAGCCTCAATGTGTGTGAGTACTTCATTTTCTATAATCAACCATTACTAAAAAAAATTGGTGTGCCTCCAAAACCAAAATAAACAACCACCACAGGAACAGAAATGAAACAAATTAATATCTTTTACGCCCAGAAACCAATCAACTTAAACTATCAAGTACAACTATTTACAAATGATGTAATCTTTTACTCACATTTTATCAGCAGTTGAAATAATAATAAATTTATAATAATCACATTCTTTAAATACAGTAAAACCTCGCTAAATTTATTATTGTCAATTATTTTTTCAGTCCCAATATAGTATAGACAGTCTAACCTTGATAAATTAATAATCTCGATAAATTATTGAAATTCACCAGTCCCGAGGTTATTAATTCTTGAGGTTTAACTGTAAAACTTTCTCAAATAATCTTACATAATACAAACAATTGATTTAATTATATATAAAGAATGATAGAGTGTATTTTATATATACTTTATAGGATTTAATTCCCGCATTTACGGTGCTTTTGTGAATAATCGTGTGGATTTAATTAGTTTTTGATGAGTTTGTCGCAGGAAATAAAGAATTACCAAGTTGGAAGGAGTTTAACGATTTTTAGTTGAAGAATTGAGATTAAGGGTGTAGCTCCGTCATTTTTGGAGTTGATTTATGATATGGAATGAAGAATGGGAAGTGGCAAAAGATTCGGAAGATAAAACGGAGGAGAAAGGAGCAAATTGTGTAAAATTCGGATGGTTGCGCAGTCTACACTGTTTTGTCCATATCTGGAGTTCTACAAGTCCGTTTGAGGCCCGTAAGCTGTCCACGCGAAGCCTGGGAAATTTTCTTGAAGTTTGAAGCAAAATAATAATTCCATCAGAATGTCGCCGCGCAGACTGCGCCGTTTTCGCGCAGGGTGCGTCAGAAGGTGCTGGAAATTACCCTTTTGCCCCTGTTCGAGTTCTGATTGAATTTTGAGTAGTTTCTTCTAATTCTAATTGCAATTTAGGTTATTTTATTGCTGGGCAAGACTTGGAGTGCCTATATAAACACATCTAGGGTATTATTTTAGAGGGGATTCATAACCTATTTTCAGTACTATTCATAATTTAGATCCAGAACTATTTTGAGATTGGAGAGAAGAGTAGGAGCAAGGATTGAAGGTGTTCTATCCAAGCTTTATTCAATTTTCAAAACGTGTAATCTCTAAACTCCATATTTTTAATATCATGTTTTCATTCAATATTATTGTTTTGTTTTCTTCAGTAATTATGTGTAACTAATTCTCTAATCTAGGGATTGGGTAGTATTCCTTGGTATTCATGTGTGTTTAATTATCTGTGATTTTCTTGCTTTGCTGATCTGTTATTGAGGGCTAAACACAATTAGGGGCGTCATGAACCTTTGATTGGATTTTAGGGATTGTAATTACTTGGAAGAGGAGTTGCAATTTTAGTACATGATTTAACAGACATAATTCAAGTATTTGATTGAAAGATTAATATGCGAATTGTGAGACTTATAATTCTTGTTGCTTATTAGTTTATGGTTGTACTTTGATTGTATCACGGAAGTGACAATTAAGGTGTAGTTGTAGACACTATATTGTATCTTGGAAGAGAACATTATAACCTTAGAAGAATTGTTTTCAGCAGAGTAAGAACGTAGATGTCACATAGACATTGAATGTGCATTGAAACCAAGTGAAGAACCCCAGTTCTTGGATTGTTTTCCTCATATATTTTATTCTCGATTGATAATTAATTTAATTTAGTTTATAAACAAACCAAACATTCTTCTACACTTCTAAATTGTGAGAGATAAGATACTTGAACTTGATATTACATTCAGTCCTTCCATGCGAACGAACAACAAAAATACTATTAACAAATTGGCGCCGCTGCCGGGAAAGGCAGTATAGTTGAGTTTAGGTTAATTGTTTCTTATTGTTTAGATTTTAATTGGTTCCACAAGTTGTTTTGTTGGTGATTTTCAGGTGTATGCGACGTTCATCTTGCGCTAGAAAATTGGAATTTGACCCTGAAATCGAGCGTACTTTGAGAAAGCTAAGAAAAGAGAAAGCTAAGATGGGAGAGCCGGCAGTTCAAGCTGTTGTTAATGTTGATGAGACTTCTATTTGGGACCATGAGACACCAAATCCTGCTAATTGCATGTACAAAACTCCAGAGATTGGTGCAACCCAGTTCAACATTAATCCGAGCTTAATATAGATGATCAGCAATCAAGCTTTTGAAGGAGACATTGAACTAGAGGATCCACACAGACATCTAGAGCGTTTCGTGCAGATGTGTGGCTCATTCAGAATCAATGGTGTTACAAGTGACAAGATTCGTCTCCATATGTTTCCCTACTCTATTAAGGGAAGAGCTTTGGAATGGTTTCAACAACTTCCAGATACCGCGGTTGCTACATGGGAGAGTCTTTCTACTGCATTCTTGTCCAAGTATTATCCTTCTGACAAGACGCAACAATTGAGGACTATGATTATGAGTTTTAAAGCACAACCGGGTGAAGGTCTATATCAGGCATGGGAGAGATTCAAGGCACTATTGAGGAAGTGTCCACATCACGGCTTAGAAGATTGGCAGATCATTAGTACTTTTTATGGGGCCATGAATGCAGATATTCGTTTGAGTTTGGATGTGGCTGCTGGTGGAAATTTCAAGAAGGCACCAACTACACAGGCAAAAGCACTCCTTGAGGAATTGGCATCTAATAATTATTCATGGGCACCTAGTGGGAAGAGCTCAGCAAAAGCAGCACAAGAATCTGAGATGATCAACATGCTGACTCAAAAATTGGATACTCTAACTCAGGAGGTGCGAGGACAAAGGGTAAATGTGAATGCTATTTCTTCACCTATGGAAGGGTATAATGATTATGGTGCTAGTCAGAACTCCTATGTGCAACAATTTCCAGAAGAAGCATCTTTTATTCAAGGGAGACAGCCGTGGCCTGTTCAGAATAACTCCTACTACAATCCAAATCAAAGGCCAAACAACAATCTTTCTTATAGTAATAATCATGCGGCTAATCCTTCTTATTCATTTCCAAGGCAGAATCAACCTCCTGGTTTTCAGTCACGACCACCGTATCAAGCACAGCAGCAGTATCAACCACCGCCAAAGAAAGAACCAGCTGATTGGGAGGTTGCACTAAATAAGATTATGCAAGGAACCTCTGGGGCATTGGCTAATATGGAATCAAGAATAGATCAGATGACATCATCTCAAAAGATGCTAGAAACACAGATTGGACAGATTGCCTCAAGAATGGGTGTTCGTGAGCAAGGTTCACTTCCAAGTCAACCCGACCAGACTGGTAAGGAACAATGCAAAGCAATTACTTTGAGGAGTGGAAAAGAGTTGCCCAACGTTGAGGCTCTTGAGCCTAAAGAGGGGGATGCTGAAAAAGAAAATGAGATAGTAGAGATTGATGCAGAAAAGTTAGAAAAAGAAGATGAGAAGAAGAAGGAAGAAGAACCAGAAAAGCCGTATGTTCCTCCACCACCTTATGTTCCTCCTATTCCATTTCCACAGAGACTTCACAACAGGTAGTTAGAGAAGCAGTACGAGAAGTTCTTGACTATGTTCCGGCAGTTACATGTTAATATTCCTTTGGTTGAAGCTTTGAATCAAATGCCACTTTATGCTAAATTTCTTAAGGAGATGTTGACAAAGAAGAGGAAACTTGAGGATGCGAAAACCATTACTCTTAATGCGGAATGCAGTGCAGTTATCCAAAAGGCCATTCCTCAGAAATTGAAAGATCCGGGAAGTTTTTCTTTGCCTTGCACTATTGGGAAGATGGAGAACATGAAAGCCTTGTGTGACTTAGGGGCTAGTGTGAGTTTGATGCCATATTCAATCTGCAAATGACTTGGTCTTGGAGAGCTTAAAAAGACACAGATTTCACTTCAGTTGGCGGATCGTTCTGTTAAGTATCCGTTAGGGGTCATTGAAGACGTAGTTGTCAAAGTTGATAAATTTGTCATACCTTGTGATTTTGTGGTTTTAGAAATGGATGAAGATGTTGAAATGCCTATTATCTTGGGAAGGCCATTCTTGGCTACTGCTGGCACTACATAGATGTTAAAGCTAGAAAATTGACATTGAATGTTGGCGAGGACAAAGTGGAATTTGATCTTAACAAAGCAATGAAGATGCCTCTTTTTGGAGCAACTTGTTTTACTGTTGACATAGTAGATGATATTGTGCAGCTCGAAAATGAACACTTCATGGGAGCAGAACGAGTGTTAGATGATGTAGTAGAAGAAGAAGCAATTGTTGTTCGAGACACAGAAGTTGAGATGGTTTTTACACTTTCAGAGGCACCACGGGTTGAACTTAAACCTCTACCTGCTAATTTGAGGTATGTCCTTTTGAATAATGAGCTAGTGATTTTTGAAGAGAGGCATGATAACGTGTTGCGAAGGTGGAAAACCGATGATAAGGAAGAAGAAATTTTTGTTCAGCCGGTTGAGTCGGAGAAGCATCTTAGAGGTGTGAAGAAGAAAAAGAAGAAAATTTGGCCGTTGGGTAGTAAAATCAAGTTGAAATCTGATGGAAGAGATTTGTGGAAAACAAGCAACCATGATGTCAACGTTCGTATGAATGGTCTTTCTGTTGAGGATGGTTCAGTTATTCTTTTGAAACCGCCATGAGTTGAGGAAGTAACGTCAAGCTATTGACGTTAAACAAGCGCTTCGTGGGAGGCAACCCATGTATTGTGAGTATTTCTTTCATTCTTTTCTATAGTAGTGTGTCATTGAGGACATTGACCCATTTAAGTGTGGGGATGTGTTCTCATGTGTTGTAGTTATATGCTAAAAAATAAAATCCAAACAAATTAAAAAATTTGAAAATTCCAAAAATAATTCTAGCCATGCGAAGATTAATTGTGTAAATGCACCCATGCATGCTGTTAGAAATCTTGTGTTTATGGATGCTTTTGATTGAGAAGTGATATGTGATGTTCTTGTGCACACACATACACTAGCAAGTTGAAGCTGGTAGACTTATTGAATGTGGTAAGGGACTATAATGACATGAATATGTGCAAGATAATTTGGTTTATATGCTTTTGAGTACAAGTAGGTACGTTAGAGAGACTTTTATTTGGGATTGATTGTGCTTTTACACACCAAGTGAGTTTTGAGCCTATATGCATATCTTTGCATCTTATTTTCTTTGCTTGAGTGTCCACTTGTTATTTGCATTGCTAGCACGTGTTTGAGGTCTTTCTTGAGATGCATGACATTAATTGATGACAACATGATAAAGGCAATAGGATAACCAATTATTTCCCATATTACCAAACCATTTATACATGATCATTAGTTAACCCTTTGAGCCTAATCTTATTCTTTCGGTGACACACCACGTTACTTGTCATTATCCTTTTTATTGTATTGGCCTTATATTTATCTTGAACCCAAATTGTCAAAGGCTAGTATTGTTCGTAAGGGAGTGATAAGGTGTGCAGGAAGGGGGGTTATTGATGATCATAACTTTGGGGGAATATTGAGTTGGGTTGTGTGCTTGTTAGTCGAAATTTGTAAAATATCAATGGATCATTGTTCTTGCTTGTTATTAGCTCTTTTAAAAAAAAAAAAGGAAAAAAATAAATATGAGAGCATACTTATCTTTTGTGATCCTACTTTGATTCGGCTAGTCAAGTTGTATATAAAGAAAAGTTCAAGTGTGGGGATGAAAGTATGGGAATTGATTTAATATCATTGTTGGGTACTAGCTTTTGACTTAACCTTCTTTGGCTTTACTTGACATACCTTGTCCCTAGCCCACGTTACAACCCTAATAAAAGACCTTTTGATTGTCATTGATGGTGTATGTTGCGTTGAGGGTTAGATTGATAACACATGTAAAGCATGCTATGATATTGTTGGAGTTGAGTGATACACTTACCCCCTTACGGTGAGTTGTTGCTTTTGCATAGGAGATCCCAGGTTGTGTCTTGATGATGTGCTCTTGTGTGCTTAGCATGTTTACCAATGATTTTTGCACTTGACATGGAATTCTATGATGTTATTCATGTGATTTGATTATGCTATGTGGATACTTGCACTTTAGACACCAGGTCATTGCGTATTCATTTTGATTCTTAAGTTGATATGGCATGAGAGGATTTTGTGTGTGTGGTGTTGTGTTGATGTGTGGTCTTTTGCATGAGCTAGATGAATTTGTGGGTATATTCACTATAAACCCTCACGAGACCTTACTCGTCCACTAGGGCTACCTAGGGGTTTAAAGGACTTGTTGCATATGTCAAATGCAACCGTGATCACCTACGGAAGTGGTACTAATTAGTTAGTGTAATTATTATTTTAGTTTGCACGAGGACGCGCAAAGTGCTAAGTGTGGGGATATTTGATAGAGTGTATTTTATATATACTTTATAGGATTTTATTCCCGCATTTACGGTGCTTTTGTGAATAATCGTGTGGATTTAATTAGTTTTTGATGAGTTTGTCGCAGGAAATAAAGAATTACCAAGTTGGAAGGAGTTTAACGATTTTTAGTTGAAGAATTGAGATTAAGGGTGTAGCTCCGTCATTTTTGGAGTTGATTTATGATATGGAATGAAGAATTGGAAGTGGCAAAAGATTCGGAAGATAAAACGGAGGAGAAAGGAGCAAATTGTGTAAAATTCGGATGGTTGCGCAGTCTACACTGTTTTGGCCATATCTGGAGTTCTACAAGTCCGTTTGAGGCCCGTAAGCTGTCCACGCGAAGCCTGGGAAATTTTCTTGAAGTTTGAAGCAAAATAATAATTCCATCAGAATGTCGCCGCGCAGACTGCGCCGTTTTCGCGCAGGGTGCGCCAGAAGGCGCTGGAAATTACCCTTTTGCCCCTGTTCGAGTTCTGATTGAATTTTGAGTAGTTTCTTCTAATTCTAATTGCAATTTAGGTTATTTTCTTGCTGGGAAAGACTTGGAGTGCCTATATAAACACATCTAGGGTATTATTTTAGAGGGGATTCATAACCTATTTTCAGTACTATTCATAATTTAGATCCAGAACTATTTTGAGATTGGAGAGAAGAGTAGGAGCAAGGATTGAAGGTGTTCTATCCAAGCTTTATTCAATTTTCAAAACGTGTAATCTCTAAACTCCATATTTTTAATATCATGTTTTCATTCAATATTATTGTTTTGTTTTCTTCAGTAATTATGTGTAACTAATTCTCTAATCTAGGGATTGGGTAGTATTTCTTGGTATTCATGTGTGTTTAATTATCTGTGATTTTCTTGCTTTGCTGATCTGTTATTGAGGGCTAAACACAATTAGGGGCGTCATGAACCTTTGATTGGATTTTAGGGATTGTAATTACTTGGAAGAGGAGTTGCAATTTTAGTACATGATTTAACAGAAATAATTCAAGTATTTGATTGGAAGATTAATATGCGAATTGTGAGACTTATAATTCTTGGTGCTTATTAGTTTATGGTTGTACTTTGATTGTATCACGGAAGTGACAATTAAGGTGTAGTTGTAGACACTATATTGTATCTTGGAAGAGAACATTATAACCTTAGAAGAATTGTTTTCAGCAGAGTAAGAACGTAGATGTCACATAGATATTGAATGTGCATTGAAACCAAGTGAAGAACCCCAGTTCTTGGATTGTTTTCCTCATATATTTTATTCTCGATTGATAATTAATTTAATTTAGTTTATAAACAAACCAAACATTCTTCTACACTTCTAAATTGTGAGAGATAAGATACTATTAACAAAGAACAGTGTCGATATCAAATGGTTAATAAATAAAATATCTTCATACTTAAAAATCACCTTTGAAGACCTTTTCAACTTCATCAGCGGTATAACTACAGAGACCTGATCGACGAGTACGACGTCAAAGGATTTCCACATAAATAACATACAGAGGGCAACAAATATACAGCGAATATATGCACATAATGCATGAAAATGCTGGAAGATATGCCGGGGCAGGAAAGAACCATATACTGTAACCGGAAAAGTACCTGGACAACATTTCGTATACAACCAGATCAGAATTTACAAATATATGTAGAAGCAGATGATTAGTCAATTACTTCTCAATGTGAAATAAAACCTTTGACATTTTCAATTCCTCACCAGTAAGAGTCTCCTCAAAACATCGATTTTTATCATGGTGTGCTGTAAAAATGTGAACATGATGCCCGTGGGAAGCAAGTTCTACAGCAGCGTCGACAATTAACCTTTCAGCTCCACCTACTCATCATATCAAGTCAGGGCATGGCAAGTTAGAAAAAAGACAATGAACTGTAACACAAGATAAACAAAATACCCACAGAGCAGTAACAGAAAAATGGTATAAGCAGCAATCGACTCTAGATTCTCTAAATTATATAGATTCTCTAGATTCGTTGTCAAGTGGTTGCATAATAAGCCTAAACTAGGAATGTAATTGACTCGCGTTTAATTAGCGTTTTTCCCATTTTCCTCATCAAATGCCCGCGTAATAAGCCTAAACCAGGAATGCTGAAGATGAGTTGCTCCTAATCATTTTATCAGTGTTTTACCAATTTCTGAGACCAATTTTCCCAATCTACTGCAATTCGAAAATTCTTTCAATACAAATCATCTACCAAATTCTTATATCAACGTGTACAAATTGTCACAATCTGTTGGGGCTAAATGAACTTGCCACTCAAATCAGTCAACATCCATAATAACAAATAAACATTGCATATAAATACACAACTTAATGTTAAATTTTAATTATTTTTGTTAAAAAAAGAAGACGAATAAAGCGAAACTATTAAAACTATGACAAATGTGTAATCAGTTGAATATACAAACGATACCTATTCCGAGATCGGGATGTATGATTCCGATGTTCAACTTTAATTCGCTCTTTTCCTCCATTGAAGCTGCTTTCTTTCTGGTTGGTAAAAGCTTTCAAACGACGTAGTTTTGATTTAATTGAATTGAACTAAAAAAGGGAGTATTTTTTTATATCTTTGTAAAAAAATTATTATTATTTTAATTAAACCCTCTAACATTTTTTATTCAACAAGAAGTACAATTCCCGGGTGGGGTTGAGACCAAACCAATCCAGGAGGAGAGGAGAAGGGTAAGTGATTCACTGTATGTATTGTACCACCTATACATACAACCATTTATGTATGTATAATTGTTTTTATTCACCCACGTATTGCTTTACTGTGCACACATATGATATTAGCATAATTGTATAAGCCCTAACTCAATGCTACGGAGTATGCCATTTCTATGTTTTACATTTACTTGCAAGAACAAGCTTGATACTCATTCATTTTATTTGGCTTAATTTACTCTCCAGCTCTCTGTATGATTTCGTAATGTTTCTATTAGTATAATTTACGATTAGAATGGTGGGGGATCATAATTGAGTTCCTTGCAGAAAGAAATTCTTGGAATACCCTGTATTGTGTGTTTTTTAATTATGTTAGGAAATATATGTGTGTGTGATTGTGTAGTATATACAACTACAGTACATGATAAGCATTGTTCCTATCAAATTGTCTGAGGTTCGAGGCATTGTTATGTCGGATTTGTTACTATACAAGATTTGCCCCTTTCAGTTATATAATTATACCATAGTAGCGGAATTTTTCAAGATACAAACACATTTCATGTCTAATTTTGTTAGTTAGAGATAGAGAGGTTTTAGCCTACGTATGCTACCAGGCCAAGACGTAAAAGGTAAATCAAGTACTAAATAAGTTTTAGTCTCTCTCGAGCTTCTACAACATGGAAACAGTCGCAGGGATATTTGTTGTCTTGAAAATAATAAATTGCGATGCTTTTTGAAACAAATAGTCTTGTATGTTGATTAGTGTGCGTCCTTTATTTCTATTTACTAGTGGAGCGACACTTGAATTCATTATAATTGAACTGCATTATTTTTCAATTACTTGATTTTATATAAATTTCATCTTCATGATCGTGTTTATAATTTTAAACTTATACAGGCTTACACCAATCTCTACAAGACTGCAACTACACGTAATAGGATGGATCCACGATACATCCCGGAAACGTCCAAGTAAGCCTGTTTACATTTCTTTTATTGTACCAATGTTAAATAAATATTTGTATACTTGTCTCTCTATTTTCTTTGAATCAGATCCACTTTGACTTATGAAGTTAACACCAAAGTTGTACTATTTAGGATTAATTTGATCAATGAAAACTTTTAAACGATGTTTGTTTTCCAGGATTTTATAGTTCTTCCATTTTTTAGAATTACACCCATTTTGAGATATCTAATCGCTTAAAATATCGTGTACACTCCTTCTAATCACTTTCTAGTCCATTACAACCTCTCTGTATGTATTATTACATCTATTAAAATGAACTAAAAAGTGATATTTTGTCTAAAGGATTAATTAAAAACCAAAACATGCTGTCAATTAGGAGCATATTGGTCAATAGCCCAGCGAAACAAAAATAGTGTAATGGAGTTGGGGAGAGATTGTATTAAATGTTTATATTTGGCATGCTCATGTGCAGACATCTGGAGAAACAGAACGAGCTCTTGTGGGAGGCTTACAGATCAATGACTCATGAATTGCAGAAACTTCAGGTTTAAGGAATTAGTTTACAATCTCTGCATCTGCACACACAGTCTGAAATGTGATTTTTACTTTTATTATCCAAAGTACTGACTGAAAAACTTACTTGCTTGATTGTTTAGGTGGAGGAAGAAATGCTTATGCGCAAGTTTTATGAAACCATGTCAGTTCAGGGTTTAAATAAGAAGGTGCATTTATAACTTAAAGTTGGGTCCTTTTGCCAAATATTGTTAAGGCTGTGCTATTCTGCCTATGTCATAGTCATAATATTTCAGCCATAATTTTGTGGACTTCAAGTTTTGTGTTTGCTTGTCATATTGTAGAAATAAAGTTATAACCTTACTTTAGCCGTAAGTTTAGTGTATGTTGATCTGCATTACCGCAGGAGCACAAATGTTATGTCTTAGTTTCATCTGTGCATATTTCAATTGCTTTTATTTTTCCATTCACATTCTTAGCATTGAACAATTTTTCCATTGCAGTCTAGTTCAAAACGAGAAATCCGGTATGTGTATAGTCGACGTCCTCGAACCAAAGAAGTACCTGCTATTGAAGCGCCTTCCCAGACGTCTCTGTCAGATAATCTTACTGCTACACCTCCCACTCCTACGGCTTCTAGCTTGGATCGTCCTGTTACCCGAAGGTAAATCTTACCTGTATTGAACACCTTGTTTAGTTATCTATGCCTTTTCTCTTTATGGCATCTCCCCTTCCCCTTGTACCATTTTACGCTGTTACTGCTTGTGTTAAAAAAAAACGATCAACTTGGACTTTAATCTAATACGCGAGTGGTTCAAGTTTAGCACTCAAATTCTTCTATTTCATACTTAACCAGCTTTTTTGGGCAAAACGTAGTTGGTCTTTGTTGATCCAATATGGTTTGTTCCTGTTTACCTTGCACTTTTAAGCATGTTGTTAGGTTGTACGCGCATTTAATGTACTCTTCAATTTTCTACAGGTATAATAGGAAGGGAAAATGAAAATATATTGGGAGATAGCAAGCAATAGCATGGAGTCTGGGGACATCACCGTTGATGAAGTGCATTAGTACCAGAGCTTAAATGCTTAATTTACAATGTAGTACACATATGTGATGTATGATATAACTGTAAAAACATGCAAACTTGGATTGAGAAACTGTGATAGTTCTGATTCCAACTATTTTGCTCATTGGAAATACTATCAACTCATCTTTATATAATCCTCTTATACTACATTTTTTTTGGTTTACCTGTGTTTTTATTGGGAAGCGATTATTCAAGTATATATCTGTCATGTACACAAAAAAAAAATGCCTCTGAATGAAAGTGGAGGAATTGTATCTAGTAATATATTACAAGTAATTTATGATGACCGATCAAGAAAGAAAGCAACTGGAGACGATGGCTGCTCATGTTCAAGGTCTATGCACCTACATATATTATATTGTATCAATGTGCAATTACCTTTGCCCAGAAATTCACCATTGATAAAGTGCATTAGTACCAGAGCTTAACTGCATAATTTAATGTGTAGTTGAATGTAGTACATACTGTATGTGATGTATTGTGAAACTGTAAAAACATGCAAACTTGGAATGAGAAACTGTGATAGTTCTTATTCTAAGTATTTTGCTCATTGGAAATTTACTACCAACTCGTCTTAATATAAACCTCTTATCCTTCATCTATTGGTTTGCCTGTGTTTTTATCGGGATGTGATTATGCAAGTATATATCTGCGATGTGTTGAACAAAAAATTCTCTCTGAATGAAAGTGGAGGAATTGTAACTACTAGAATTAGAAGTAATTTATGATGATCGATCAAGAAAAGAAGGCAACTGGAGACGATGGCTGCTCATGTTCAGGTCTATGCACCTACATATACTGTATCCATGTGCAGTTACCTTTGCCCTGAAACTCATATTTTAGTGTTGCCATCAGGTATAACATTATATCCCCAATTGTCAGACGTTTTCCTCTAGATAAATATAGCACCAGCCAAAGATTTAAATAGTGCAAATCCTTAACTCGGCATACAACATAAAACCATGAAAGTATCTCAAGTTAGACAATCAAGCATGTCTGATATCAAATTTAACATGCAATTAATCAAGTCAAAATATAAGCTTGCTCAGAAATACATAATATATGCTTTCAAATAAGTAAATAACATAGAAGGGTCGGGGCAGGGGACTGCATCTCATAATTTATTTCTCCATTTCTGTCTTAGAGTTTCCTTTTTGTCCGTCCTTTTAAAAATTGTTCTGTGTATTATCCAACATTTCTTTTCTTCACTTCTTCCTTTGCTTCTTCATTTCTGTCTTCCGTTTTTCTTCTCACCCCACATCCTTGCAACTTGATCTGTGTCTTATCTAATAATTCTTTCCTTCTCGCCCCCCATCCTTGCAACTTGATCTGTGTCTTATCCAACAATTCTTTCCTTCCCTTATTTCTTGGTTCCTCTTTTCCTGTATGTTCTATGATTCTCTTGTCTGACCACCTCTGCTTCGTTCTGTTCTGTATGGGGTCCAACATTTCTGTTGCATCCTCTCGTGTTGTCGGCATTTTATACAGTACACACGAAGTTTGAGTAGAAAAAGGTTTCGTCTCCACAAAAGGATCTAAAGTTTTTTCTTCAAGCAAAACAAAATTTCCTACCAGATGATCTATCGCCCACAGATTCTGTGTCACCACTTCAGATTTGCATTCCTCTAACTGAGTCCCAAAATCCCACAAGTACATGCTAGTGCTACGCGAGCCAAGATCATCCCTCAGCAAGTATTTACCATGCTTAGTGAATCCCAGCGGATACATATAAAATTTTGGTACCAATCTAACAGTAACTTTCTTCTCCCAAGTGAAGTTGTTAGTTACAGCACAATTTCTCAATAACCACTTTGTCAAGTGACCACGCCTAATTTCAATAAGAGCTATAGATTCTCCCCATGGTTCCACAGAAAATGGAGTTGTTTGCGCAACCAAATCATCCGGGAACTGGATTTCTCTAATCCTCTCCTGATGCAAATCAAAACACACAATCCTACGTGTATACTTCACAAAATAAGCAACACCATTTACAAACTTTTTAGTCGCCTGATTCGATAACCACCAAAAAGTATCATAACTACTAGCACAATACGTAACCTTCCAACCATCATTCCTCAAACTATAAACCCCAACACGATATCTCCCCCAAGAAGGATCTATCTTCACAACCTTATAATCATCACCAAAATACCCGAAACACAAATCAGCATTTCCAGGTTGATGATATTCGTTGTGCATCATCATACAAATTTTTTTAGCTTTCCGAATAACAGGGTTCCACAAATAAATACTACTCTTAACATGCAATTTCGAATCAGACACACATAACAACCCTTCACAAATCCCATAAACCCTTATCTCAGAATCACAACCCCTTTTATTTATCCCAAATAATTTAGGTGTGTAGTAATATTTTCCTAAATCACTATCACTATCCCTTACTATTATATCTTTTTCCTCATCTTCTTTGTTTAATTCTTGCAATGTATAGACATCATTGCGGGTGCAAATTAAATACGTTGTTGCTTGCATTCGAAATTACGGCAGAGTTGATAAGAGAATTGTTGCCAATAATTCGATACCACGATTTACAAACGCACCTTAATTGCAGCAGATTCTTGAAACTAAGATACTTTGCGGGGAGTTTTAAAATGATTTCAACAATCAATTCATCTGGTAAAGACTTCTGTAAATTCGCCCGCAGATATAAACACAGCTAGTCATATAAATACAGAGGCATCCAGTTTAGGCTAAACAATTGAATGTTCATGCCCAAATTTCTGATACGATTCTAACTCGGACACTCGGTATATACATGTAAATAGGTCATTGTTCCATGGAGAACCATGTTACGTGGAGAACCGTGGAGAACCACTTAAAATGCATTAAAATTGCTTTATATATAAGGACCCCGCCAAGGGTACCTTCACAAAAAATGCTTAAAATAATTGGCTCTATCCATTAAAAAAAAAAAAAAAAAAAAAAAAAAAAAAAAAACTTGTCGTGGAAATGCGAAGCATTTAAGACAGTAAACGGATGAGTTAGTTAGTCATGAGGGCCGAAGGCTCTCGACACACCCGTCAATCGTCTATTGCCTTTACCATTGATTGCCATTCCTTACAACTTTAGAATGATAAAGGCGCGAAGCGCCGTACAAGAAGGTGCGAAGCACCGTTAACCAGTGAAATCCACTGCCACGTCATCACGTGAACAGTGAATTTTTTTTTTCTTTTTTTTTCTTTGACAAATGGATAGAGGGTAGAATTATAAGACTTTTTTGTAAAGGGGCCCCGCCATGGGCCTTATATAAAGGACAATTTTAATGCATTTTAAGTGGTTCTCCACGGTTCTCCACGTAAGATGGTTCTCCATAGAGTGGGACTCCATGTAAATATGTAATACTCTAGTTTATTAAAGAAGAAGAATACTCGGTAATAAAGTGAAACTGTTGATTACAAAATAGGTTTTTGTTACATTCATATTTTGGGGGCATGATCTAACTAATCATAATTCATAAACCCCAGCTCTATCAATCGAAAAAATCGGAGTCAATTGGACTATAGGAGTAAAATGCGAAATGTGTGACTCAACTATTACCTTAATGCAATTACACCGGAAGATCATGCTGTTGAGGTACACAAATTGCATTAAGGTGATAGTTGACAAAAGAGATTAAATTGTATATAGAGATAAGTAAGGTTTATAGCTTGGAGAGGAAGAAATGTAACAAACTACATCATATTGATAAAAATGATTGTTCTGAATTACATAGAGATGCCAATCTCATTCTCCTTATATACTAAGATAGTCACGTGACTAATGCACGATTCTACTAACAGAATTACAGAATTACAATATAACTAAATGCTATTTTCCACATCAACAGGTAGTAGTGTAACATCCCCCTCAAGTTGGGAGGAGAAAACAAGTTGACAACACCCAACTTGGACATCAGAAACTGAAGTTGAGAAGAAGACAATGCCTTGGTAAACAAGTCGGCTGGTTGATCTTTAGAGGAGATGTGATTAGTCTTGACCACAAGTTGTTGGATTTTCTGTCGAACAAGATGGCAGTCGATTTCAATGTGCTTAGTACGCTCATGGAACACAGGATTGGAAGCAAGATGTAGGGCAGATTTGTTGTCACAAAACAAAGGAACAGGTGTAGTAACTGGTATTCCAATTGACTTGAATAATGACAGAAGCCACATGATTTCGCAGCAAGTATCAGCTAAGGCTCGATACTCTGCCTCACTAGACGACTTGGACACTGTCACCTGTTTCTTGCATTTCCACGAGATAAGACAGGAGCCTAGAGTAATACAATATCCAGTAAGAGAGGATCGTGTCAATGGACAACCACCCCAGTCAGAATCAGAGTAAGCCCGAAGTTGCATAGAGTTGTTGGTGGAGAAAAACAGACCTTGACCAGGAGAGGCTTTAAGATATCTAACCACTCTGAATGCAGCTTGTAAATGATCATCAAGAGGTGAAGCAATAAATTGAGCCAAGATGTGAACTGCATAGCTAAGTTCAGGCCGAGTAATGGTGAGGTAGATTAATCTACCAATCAGTCTTCGATATATTTTGACAGATGCATACGATAGTGGAGCAGAAGTAGATTTGTGAAGATTGTGATTCTGCTGAATTGGGATAATAGAAGGTTTAGCTGCTTGTAAACCTGTATCTCGTAAGATATCTAGACAATACTTTCTTTGATGAATGTAAACACCTTTATCAGATCGAGCAATTTCCAAGCCAAGAAAATATTTCATATGTCCTAAGTCTTTAATCTGAAACTGAGAGTGCAGAAACTGCTTAACTTGATTAACCATAATAACAGATGAGCCAGTAACCAGTAAATCATCCACATAAATGAGAATGGCAAGAAACTGACCTCTCTGGAAAGAGTATACAAACTGTGATCACATGGGCATTGCACAAAGCCAAAAACAGATAGAGACTTGGTCAGCTTAGAATACCAACAACGGGGAGCTTGTCGAAGACCATAAATCGACCTCTTGAGTTTACATACAAGAGATAGGTGAGATGCAGGAAAAGAACAGGTAGTGATGTGTTGCAATCCTGGAGGGAGAGCCATATAAACAGTTTCATGGAGATCACCATGCAAAAAGGCATTGGTGACATCCATGTGATGAATATTCCAATTTTTAGTTGCAGCAATAGAAACTAACACCCGTACAGTGGTCATCTTGGCCACTAGTGCAAACGTTTCAAAGTAGTCTAGACCAAATGTCTGTGTGAAGCCTTTGGCTACTAGGCGAGCCTTATACCGTTCAACCTCACCGTTAGGTTTATATTTGATTTTATAGACCCACTTACAGTCTACAACATGCTGGTCAGTAGGGGTAGGAACTAACTCCCAAGTATTGGTAGATTCAAGAGCAGCAATTTCAAGTTTCATAGCTTGAATCCACATAGGAAATTTACAAGCTTGCGAATAAGTATATGGGGTAAAAACTTTGTCAGTTTTTGCAATAAAAGAAGTGTAAGTAGGTTTGAACACATGACAAGAGATATATTTATGAAGAGAATATGGAAGTGTACCTTTATCAGGAGCAGAGATGTCAACATAGTGAACGAGCTGAGAGGGAAGTCCTGTATAGTCATTGAATTTTTGTGGTATTGTTCTTACTCTTTGAGGCCTAGCTGGGACAAGAGGAGCTGGTTGAGCAATAGGAGGTAACACCGGAGTAACAGGAGATTGTGTGGAAGAGGGAAGAATAGTCAATGGACTATCTTCAGTGGAACAAACATCTGGCACTGGAAACATAGAATCAGAAGGAGGAGAATTTTGGATAAGAGAAGTTGAAAATGGAAAGACATCCTCAACAAAATAGACATCTCTAGAAGTGTAACACTTTTTAGTGACCATATCCATGACTCTATAACCCTTTTTACCATAAGGGTATCCCAAGAATACACAATCCAAACCTCGAGGTGCCAGTTTATCTTTAGGTACAGATACTTGAGTCATATAACATAGACAACCCAACGTTTTGATAGAGGTATAATCAGGTGATTTCTTGAACAAAATTTCAAAAGGAGTTTGAAAATTTAACTGTTTAGTAGGTGTGATATTAATCAAATGAACAGCTGTAAGGATGCAATCTCCCCACAAAGAAGAGGGCACTAAGGATTGTGTTTTTAAAGATCTGGCTATATTTAGTATGTGTTGGTGTTTCCTCTCAGCCACACCATTCTGCTGAGGGGTATAAGGACAAGATGTCTGCTGTATTATACCTAGTTGATGCAAATAGGCACTTAAATCATGATTTAAAAACTCTGAACCATTATCAGATCGAATAATTTGCACAGTAGTTTGAAACTGAGTTTGGACATAGGCAACAAAATTTTTCAATAGAGAAGAAACTTGTGTTTTATCAGCAAGAAGAAATACCCAAGTGCATTTAGATACATCTTCAACAATAGTCAGAAACATATTACATTTCCCATGAGTACAAACTCTATAGGGTCCCCACAAATCACAATGAATAATAGAGAATAAAGTACTATTATGAGATACACTTGTAGGAAATGAAAATCTAGTTTGTTTAGCTCTATGACACACATCACAGTGCTGAAAATGACTACTATCAATTGGGGGAAGAAACTTTAAATGAGACATGACTGTGGATGAAGGGTGGCCCAGTCGAGCATGCCAGAGATTGAGAGAAGAGTGATGTGTAGAGGTGTGAATACTAGGAAGAGCAGCAACAGTAGGTGAAAGAAACTGACTATACTTATACAGACTTCCTTCAGATTTACCAATCTCTGTCAACATCTTCTGCTGTTGGTCCTGTAAATGGCAAGCAGACATAGAAAAGGAGACAGTACAAGAGTTTTGTACTGTAAGTTTAGAGATGGAAATAAGGTTGCAAGTAAATGTAGGAACACAAAGAACATGTTGTAGGAGAATGTTATTAGGCAATCTCACAGTACCACAATGAGTGATAGTAGCAGCACTGCCATCAGGCAAATACAAATAAGAATGCATAGCAACTGGATTTTCTAACAAGTTGTAATGACAGGTAACATGATCCGTAGCACCAGAGTCTAATATCCAAGTAATACAATTATGTTGTAAATCAGATGCCAATGTATTGACTGAGGAAATTGTACCAGAAAATGTACCTTGAAGGAAATTATGAGCTCCAGGTAGAGTTGTGTTAACATGAGCAGTAGCAAGAGCATTGGTCCAAGGAGCTATAGACTGTAAGCTGGTTTGAATCATTTGAGATAATTGTTGACATTGGGCCTCTGTAAAGGAGGAACTAGAAACAAAGCTACTATTGGACCCAGTAGAATTCACTGTATTAGCAACTTTACGAGGGACAGGTACATTGGAAGTTCTTGGCACTACACCATAAAAGGCCTACGACAACATTTTTAGCCTGTGTTACCATCAAATATGTTGCCTTTGCCATGATGTTTTTTGCTAAGACAACATTGTCATTTTTATGTTGCCTCAGGTAGAAAAATTATGTTGCCATAGAATAAAAGTGTTTGCATGTTGCCGTAGGTATCAAATTGTGTTGCCATAATTTTCTAATGAACAAATTTACATTTTTTACTAAAAATAAAAGTTTAACCTTTTTTCATATGAAAATTGATTTATTTGGATAAAAATAATCAAGATGTTTTTATAAAAATCAAGAATACTTCAGTAAAAGTGAATATTTCAATAAAAATGTTAGAACTTTTTAAGATGGATAATTTTATTTTTATGTTCATTAAATATTATTAAACAAAGTTTTTGAAATGAACTTTGTTTCTAAATATATTTTAATATATCATTAAAATAAAGATATTGTCATATATGATTATATATATTTCAAATTATGTAAATAATTCATTAAAAAATTAAAACAAATTTTTGAAATGAATAATTATATTTTTATATTACAAAATAAATGATTTTTTTTTTCTAAAAAGTTTTTACAGCACGATGTAGTGAAATTTGGATGAGCGGAAAAAATATCGCCCAATCCAAAATTTTCAGACAATATCAAAATTGAGCTCTCCTTTTCTTTTTTCACTCCACTTCATTTTTTCATTTTTCACTCTTTCAATCTCGTAGCTCTCCGCCTCTCCTCGTCTTTCTCTCCCACACACTCTTCGATTTCCTTCTATTACCCATACATACGTATAATATACACACTCTCTTCGATTTCCTTCTATTTGTATGCTTCTTTAATTTAGGACTTTTTCGATTTAAGACTATTATCTATACATATATACATATTATCTATACATACATATGTTTCTTTAATTTAGGACTGATTTCGATTTGAATTTTTGATGTCTCGGGGTTATATTGAAATTTGGACTTCAATCAGGTTCAATCGCACCGGGTTCAATCGGGTTTAGTTTGGGTATTCAAAATTAGGGTTGCAATCTAGTTCAATTTGGGACTTTGAGGTTAAGGTATTTTTATCTTTTGTGTTATATATATTGAATATTATTTGTTTTGTGAGTTCGATTTTATTTTGTAGTTTCAATATTAAGGCTTAAATCGGGTTCGCTTTTGTTTTGTGTTAATATTGAGTTGATTTTTTGTGTTAATATGTTCAATTTTGTTTTGTGCTAATATTGATTTGATTTTTTGTGTTAATATGTTCGCTTTTATTTTGTGTTAATATTGAGTTAATTTTTGTATTAATATGTTCGTGTTAATTCTAACATTAGTCATTACCAGAAACTTTTATTGTTATCTAAAAAAAAATGCTTGTGTCAATTCTTTATTGTTAATTTTCTAACAATATTCGGTACCAGATGTGGAATCCCCTTGGAATAGTTGGTGTAATAATAGCTTTCAACTTTCCATGTGCGCGCTGTTCTTGGTAAGCACTTTACTATAGTTTACACTTTACAATATGAATTCTAATTTAGGTCTGGAAGCTTCTTTGTTTGTTTTCTGTTTCACACGGGAAGCCTCAGAGTCATTTTTCCTTGAAAGTTGAATCAAGTAACAATTAAGTCAGTGTAATGTGTCATGCTTACTGTATTACAAGTTATAACACATAAATTTTATAAGGAGGTTAATATTTATTGCATATGGTCAAAATTTATTTAGCAGTTAGTTCCTCCATTTCATGACTTGTTCTATCATTTGGTTCTTCAGAATGTAATGCATGCTTGCCTAGCACTAGTATGTGGCAATTGTGTTGTGTGGTAAGTCCATCACCTTAAGTTTCTGCTAAAACAACATATAACTAACTTTGGTCAACACAAATGGACTGTGTACGTGTTACTATTAATTACCCCTCCAGCTATGCACTTCTCTAGTGTGGTAAAACGTGTTTATGGATGTTGCGTTGATTTTTGTACCATTACCAAGTACTAGCGAGGTGTCAATTTATTGATATTAAGGTGGATTTTTTTACATGTAATAGCCATTCTCCTGAATGACTTGGATTGCTAATCTTTATATGGTTGGAGAGCAAGTATTGGTCAATGTAGAAGTGCATATATTTATATCTTATGATGAGAAAATGGTCTTCAAAACACAGGGCTATCAAGGAGGACATATCACAAATAGTGAAGTTGGCGATGCCGTATGGAAAAACTTCTTCTAGGGCAAGTTGACATTTGCACTGGAACAAAGGTCTAGAGATGGTCCTGACAATAGCAGAGGAAGGCGGAACTCTTCTTGTATGGAAATTGCCTGCACCCAATCCAGCGTAAGTTTTTATATAATTTAAAGTTACTTATATATTTAATTTTCCTGCACTAATTTCTCTTGTTCGGCTCTGAGATCCAACTTGTGCAATTATATTTGTTTTCACGTTGGATGAAGGCTTTATGCAGTCTATCTAGTTTAGACATTTTTTTAAAATTGATAAAAGATTTGGTTTGTTATGGTGTCTTTTATGTAATCATCATTTAAGTATGGTTGTTAACATAGGACTTACGAGTTGGGACAATTATGCTTTTATTTGGTGTATCTTATAAGTAACTTGTTGCTATCTTATAAGTAACTTGTTGCTAAAAACAAATCAAAAAAATATTTTTTTGGCCTGTTTTTATAAAAAAGTAAAAATGACAAGTAAGTTGCCTTCTTGAGTTACTTATTTGAAATTTGTACCTTGACATGACAAAAATATATATTGTCGTTTTAGTGTACCTTCTAGTTTTTTTTTTTCTAATATATTTTTTTAATGTGATTTAAATGATTGGTATCTCGGGAGTCTATATGAAACTCTGCTATTATCAGTGTGGATTTATGGTGAATTAAAGCTAATGATTACAGGATATCTGATGATACTCAACTGCTCTCTATGTGATAACTTGAATGCATACACTATCAATATCTAAAATAGCAGATTGTGCCTTTTGTTAGTATGATTGTATCTAACTTTAATTTCTGTGTAGGTGTTTGTATGTTTGATAAAATAGTGGGTTTATCATGCTCTTGCCAGTGAAATATATTGTATATACTCTCGCCGATTAAGGCAAATTCTGCGCTCCACGAAAAAACAGAGGGGTCATCCCTGGACTTTTATTAAGGAAGAAAAAAAAAGTGCCCCTATGACTCTGGTTATATACTTTCTTGAGGAAATCGGGGGGACAACACCTATCATTAATCTTTGGTTGGAAAACATTTTACCTGTTATCATAATGAAGTGGAAACCCTAATTTTTAAGTTAACAATTATTCTCTCTTTGTGTGTATGCAACTTATGGATGTTTGCTGTCAATAATGCTACAGAATGGTACAAAACTCTTCTTCCGCGGTCAACTAATATGGGAAGCAGTCAAAGGTGAACTCCTTTCACTAGGACCGTCGAATGATAGACAGGTAACTGAATTAGCATGTAATTATTTTTATGTCTCTGGACCATCCCATGTCATGTCTATAGACTATAAGTCTATATCCAACTACTAAATCATTTTTGTCAAATTTATTCTTCTGATTTACGTATCAAATTCCAATATATCAAGTTAGTTCTATATTTTAAGCCATTTATTTATTAGGTAATAGTATTACCTAATCTATTAGGTGTGTTTGACGATCTTATGATGTGTTTGATGTATTAGGCAAATGTCAGTTTACTAGGTGTGGTTATGTACATTGTAGGAGTGAGGTCCTGTTTCCATAGTTAGCGATTTCCTTTAATTCAGATCTGCTTGTTTATTTAATCTTAGGGTTGATTTGGTGATTGGTCATGCACTCTAATTTTTGAGTTTCCATTGTTTAACTTAATTCATGTATGTGTGTGGTGACTTATAAGCTGTAGCTTCTTAATGCACATATCTGCCTCTCTATGTAACTTTGTGGTACCATTGAATAATAGTTGCAATTGGCACCGAAGAATGTCTCTGGTCTTGCATACATTCGTTTTTGCTTTCGACAAAAATTATAGAATTTTTTAAACTGTAGCATACAATTAAAACTTCTACTGGTTTATAACTTACACATACTCGCTTAACATAAGGATAGGAAAGAAGTTCGTACTTAGCTAGAGAAGTTATTTAGAACTATTTCTTTTCTGCAATGCTTACTTTACTACCTTGTGAGCTGCAATGATTTTGCTTCTAGTTTTGCTCACTTGGTGTGTTTCTGAACAAATTGTAGGAATGGATGCCCAAATTGCCTATGGATTTCATCACTTGCGCAACGAAAAACCCTACCTTGCACAAGGTCCAATTGCAAATAAGGTATAAACTTTACTATTTCTGCCACTTGAATGAAATTTCCTCGCACGAGCTTGATTTTCAAATTTTTATTGTTACATTGTAATTAATAACTTCTGATTAACATATGGGTTCTTTTTTGAAGATTATTTACTCCTCTTTCACTTGCACACAAGGGTGGTTTTTCACCCCTTGCATTGCAGATCCCAGTTTAAGGTATTCTCTACCATGTGCCTCTTCCCTAGGTCTTATGATTCTTTTTTTTTAAAATGTTTGTAATTGTTACTGCTTGATATGACATCCCCTTCGCTTTTTGAGCTGAACCTTGAAACTGCCTGTAACCTTGCAATGTTTATAACTTACACATGCTGCCAGTTGGAGAACTTACACATATCTTAAACTTAGTGTTTTTGGTTGGTCAGTTTTTGTATTTCCCGACATGAAAAATATTTCTGCTGTGTTGCAGGTTTATCGTGACAAGAATGAGATGCAAGGATAGATATAAGAGGCTTGGAGTTAATGACAAATATGAGTCTGGATTATTGTAATGTAGGTTGTTGAATAGATTAAGATGCTTGGGAGTTTTAATTATTTTCATACTTGTAAGAATTATTATGTTATACTATGTTATGTTTGGTGGTAATGAAAAAATAGGTTATGTTGATTTGGTTAATTTGGGAATGAATATATTCAAATTGTGTATTTTTTGTTGTAAACAGTAAAGTGTTGCCATTAATGTTATAAAGTGTTGGCAAAAAGGAAAATTAATGTTAAGAAATGTTGCAAGAAAATTTTAAAAAAATGTTGCTGTAGGTAAAATTTGTGTTGGCATAAAAGTGGGCCCCACAGTGGGTCCCAAAGTGGGCTCTAAAAGTGGATTCCAAAAGTGGACCCACTGGTGGGGCCCACTTTTTTTGCAAAATATTTAACACAAAGGCAACATAATATCATGTTACTAAAAACTGATAATATTGTTGCCATAGCTAGTCTATGCCAACAGAAAAGCTGATGTTGCCATAGAGAACTAGAATGTTGCCTTTGACCCCAAAGGCAACGGCAAAAATAGCAACACCAGCAAAATGTTGCCTTAGGGGTTTTTTGGGCCTATAGCAACATATTTCGGGCCTACAGCAACACTTTTTTTATGTTGCCGTAGGCCTTTTATGGTGTAGTGTGGTTTAGGTTTGGGCTGACCATAAAGTCGATGCCACTCTGGATACCCATGAAGACAAAAACACTTATCTCTGACATGACCATTCATATGACAAAAATCACAGGAGACAGAATTCTCAGTAGGAGCACTAGTTTTGCTCTGTAAAGATGGGAAATATGGAGTTGAATTACGCTGACCTTGATTTGTAGCTGACTTATTCCTATTACCAGCAAATTTTACACTCATAGCAGCATTCTCAGTAATAACCACAGGATTATGACAATCTCTCTGTACCTCCTCTTGTAGTAATAGTGAATAGGCCTGACTAAGACTAGGTAGAGGCTTCATCATCAGCAATTGACCTCGAATTGCAGTGAATTGATCACTCTATCCCATCAGAAATTGACTCAGTTTGTTAATTTGCTCATAAGATTCAAGTTTCACCACATAAGCACAAGTACAATTACTCGTAACACATGTACATTTAGGCAAGGGTGCTAAATCATCAAGTTCATCCATTAGAGTACGAAACTTAGTGAAGTAGACAGTAATAGACAAGGTGCCTTGAGTCAGAGAAACAAGGTCTTTCTTCAATTGAAATACACGAGGTACATTACTATGTGAAAAACGAATAGCAAGGTCATCCCAAATAACTTTAGCAGTTGAAAAATACACAACACTATTACGAATTTCAGGTGTAATAGAGTTTAACAACCAGGACAAAACCATATCATTGCATCGATTCCAAAAAGCATATGAAGACGAAGTAACAGGAGGTTTAACAAGAGTACCATCAACCAAGCCTAATTTCATCTTAGCAGACAAGGCTAATTTAACAGATCTACTCCATTGATGATAGTTTTGTTCAGTAAGAAGTTGTGTGACCAAAGCCATACCTGGATGATCTGAGTTTTGAATGTAGTAAGGATGATTAACATCAATTACAGTCGAAGACTCCGTCGTCGCCATCGTAGATGAAGACGCAGACGTAGTGTTTGACGAGGAAGAAGAATGTACGGCAGCAGCAGAATAGGATCGATAATTACTCATGATGTAAGGGATCGTAGCCCAATAAACATCAATACAAGCTCTGATACCATGACAAAAGAGATTAAATTGTATATAGAGATAAGTAAGGTTTATAGCTTGGAGAGGAAGAAATGTAACAAACTACATCATATTGATAAAAATGATTGTTCTGAATTACATAGAGATGCCAATCTCATTCTCCTTATATACTAAGATAGTCACGTGACTAATGCACGATTCTACTAACAGAATTACAGAATTACAATATAACTAAATGCTATTTTCCACATCAGCAGGTAGTAGTGTAACAATAGTTCACTCACACGTTTTGCATTTTACTCTAGATATACATACATAGTGAGTTGTATAGTATGTATGTGTGTAGTTGACGAATGAGCTCTGATGATGATCAACGGAGACTCGAAAATGTGCTGTGTGTAATGTACGTACTTATTATTTTATGGAAAAATGCCAGAGTTACCAAATTGGGTACCAAAAATTGTTGGCAAATGTGGTGGCATTATTTTGATCGGTTATAATTGTAATGGGCCCGCCATCCAATTAAAACATCCCAAAATGCCAAGTAATTAGTGCCATGTCATTTGGTAACAAATTTTGGTACCCAATTTGGTACCTCTAGCACTAGTCTCAAATTCCTATTTGATCAAAAATTTACTCCCGTAAATATTTTATATAAATAAATAAATATGTTTTGAAATGATATAGTGATTTGTAACATTTACTTTTTATCGATGCACATATTTTTTTTAATATTATATAATTTTTTATTAATTTGAATTACTTTTTTTTAAAATATGAATTTTGGGGGCTTAAATTTTTAAATGAGATGATTTGATAATAATTATATAAATGTTATCCATGATATTTTTAGAAAAAGATGGATTTTAGTTAGAAAATATTGAAAAGATGACATTTTAGTTGAAAACGGTAATCGGATAATTATAAGTATTTATAACATTATTATTTAATTTTATTAAATCGAATGCCGTGATTTAACTGGAAAAAGAGAGGTCTTAGTTAGAGAAAATTAAAAAGGAAACATGTTTTAGGTTAAAAAGGTAATTGATTAGTTTATAGGAATTATAATTCAATTATGTTATTTTACTAAATAAAATTCCTTGTAATGTTGTAAGAAAAGGAAAAATTAATGTTGCCGACATTTTTAGAAAAAATAGTGATTTTAGTTAGAAAATATAGAAAAGATGATACATTTTAGTTGAAAAACTTAATCGATTAATTAATAATATTATAATATTGTTATTTTATTGAATAGAACCGCCCGTGATATAATTGAAAAAAGACAGATTTTAGTTAGAAAAAATATAAAAGGTAATGTGAAAATTAAAAAGGTGACATGTTTTAGGTGAAAAAGGTAATTGATTAGTTTAAAGTAATTATAATTTAATTTATGTTATTTTACTAAATTAAATTTCTCGTAGTGTCTTTAGATAGTGAGAAATTAATGTTACCTGTGATATTTCTAGGGAAAAGGAATTTTAATTATGAAATATGGAAACGATGATACGTTTTAGCTGAAAAAGGTAATCAGTAATTATTAGTATTATTATTTTATTATTTTATTTTATTAAACCGTGATATAATTGGAAAAAAGATATTTTAGTTACAGAATAGAGAAAAGGTAACATGGCTGAAAAAGTGAAGTGATTAGTTAATAGTAGGTAATATGTTTAATCAGAAAAAGAAAATTAATTAGTTAGTAGGATGGATTTTATCTATAATTAAGTAAGGGTAAATAAGTAAAATACCAAACTTTTAATATTTCGGTGTTAATTAGTTAGTAGGATGGATTTTATTTATAATTAAATAAGGGTAAATAAGTAAAATCAACAGGTACCGTACCGACCAACCAAACTTTTAATGTTTCGGCTTTTATATAATAGTATAGATATGGTGCTTATGTGATAGTTCTCAACATTGGGTTACAGATGCTGATTATGTGAAGGTCAATTGCAATGTTACTAGTTTCACAATTGATGTAGGTTGGATTTCTCGTGTCATTGTAATATTTGTTCGATTAAAGAATTTATATATTCTATGTGTTTGAATGTTAATAAAATCTTCTTGTTCGTCAAAAAAGAAATGAAATATTAGTTTAACTATATTTGTTAAATAGTTTTAAAACTGATGTGACGAAAGCCCCAAAATAAACATTAAAAAAAATTAAATGAAATACATGGTTTTTTTTTGTCACGAAATGAGATAGAAGGGTTATCCCACCAAGAACTATTAAAACTGAATTATTGATTACCAAAACTAAAATTACTAATTATTCGTAAAATCTAAAAATTCAATAAAATATACGTACCATTCATTGAGATCTAATTTGACTTTTTCGATCAAATTGATTACATTTTAATAATAATTTAAAAGAAACCTAAGATACATCTTAGATAATTTCGAAAGAATTCCCAAAATACCTCTTTTTTACTACCCTACTTACCAAAATACTCATTTTGAAAAATAATACCCTACATACCCATGGGATACGCGGTTGGAGAAGGCGTATCCCACGTTTACTGTAGCGCCCGTGTCTCTCTTCCTCTCCCCGTCTCTCTCTTTTTTCTCTCTCTCTCTCTCCAGCAAAATAGTGACCGATTAGGGTTTTAATTCCGGCAATCAAACTGGGTTAATAGTGGCATAGGATTGTAGATCGTGTAGAGACGAATCTAATGGGCTATAAAATATCAACAAAAAGTTAACGGAACTGGACGAACGGAAGTGTGTTCGTTGGAAAATCGGGGGATAGGTTCGAATTGGGGATTTACGATCCGGATTTAGAAACGATAAACGAATGGCATAGGGTTGTAGATGATGAAAAGGCGATTCCATTGATGTATAGAACATAACGGGAAAGTAACTGATGGTGTTGGACGAGCATCGCCGGACATTCGCCGAAAATTGCACAAAATCGCCAGAGCTCGCGATTTTCTGAGAAAAGTGATGATGACATCATATGACGTCATCACGCATGTCGCGTATGCGTTACATGGAATGTGCCGTACAGACATGCGTATCCCAGCTGCATGCGACTTTTTGGTGGGCGTGTCCCAGTAATTACTCCTCTTATGTTGGCGTATCCAATGTATTGCTCCTCTTCCATAGGCGTATCCGACGATACTCCTCTATCATAAGCGTATCCCATGGGTATTTTAGGCGCGCGGCGCTAAATCTGGGCATTTTGGTTATGAAACAATAAAAAGTGGGTAGAAAGGGCAATAACCCGATTGTTGTGGAATAAAAACTAGGTTTAAATTATTGCGGCTAGGGTTTGTGTATTTAATGCTAGGGTTCGTGAGCTTCGTGCTTTAATGGCTGCTTCTGCGTTCGAGACTAAACGGTCCTCACAGAATGCCTACGTATCTCTGTATTTAGAGAATCAAGCCAATAAAACGTAGTTCTGAGATGAGGGGTCAGACCCTTTATATAGGCTGAGAAGCCCTAAAATCGTAATAGGGTTAGGTGACTTGGTGGGCAAGTCAGCCTTGAGGAAGGTTCTAGACTCCTTCCTTGTAGGAGTCTGTTTCCTTGTATGACTGTGTGGCTTGGAGGCTACTCCTTGTAGAGATAATGTCCTTATCTGACTTGTATCTCCCAGCTGTTAATTATCCCTAAATATTAATTACGAAATTAATATTATAATTGGGGTTTGGGCCCATCTGGTGGGCCCCACGTTTGGACCATTCTAGGTCTAATTAATGCCACATAAAATGTGTCCTTAGGGCTTATTTTTAGCCCATATCATTTGCCCCCCAACTTCTGGAAAAACGTTCAAGTTTTTGTAGAAGTTTTAATTTGCCTTTTTCGAGACTTGGGATTTATTTTCGTTCCCTTACCGGGGATTCAATACACTAGTGTTTCACGAGTACCGTCTTATTGTAAAGTGTGGAGCGACCTACACATTTACGACGATTTGCCTTATTCGAGGTTAAGCAATTTTTTCGAACAACTTTTGTTATTGAAATTTGCCCTTTTAATTTAAGGAATTATTAATAAAATTCCTCATATTTTTCATATTTCTCCTAAATTTTTAGGATTTTTCTGGTACCCACGGGTATTTTTCTTTATTTTTGACATATCAATCAAAAATATTAAATTGTGCTTCATGCATAAAATAATTTTAAAAATTATTTTTCTACCTTTCTGGAATTTTCGGAATTTTAATTCTGTCTTTTTTCAGCTCATTTTCGAGCTCAAAATTCGAGCTCAAAGTGCTCCAGGTCGTGGGCTTCGAGCTCGTTTTACAGTTGATTTTCGACCAGGAGCCTGCGACCTCAATTCAATGTAATTTCGACCTCGAATAAGTCCCAGGTCGAAAGGACTTCCCATGTTTCTCAGTTCAGTTTCGACCTCAAATTAACGATCTCAATAAAAGAAAAAACGACCTTAAAAGGGTCCCAGGTCGTGTGGTTTTTCTTGAATTCCTAGTGCAAATTCGACCTCAAACTTACGATTTCAAACCCTGTTATAACGACCTCATATTTACGAGCTCGAATAATGTTTTGAACGATCTCAAACTTAGTCCTAGGTCGTTAGGAATTTCCAAATTTTTCAGTTCATTTTCGAGCTCAGAATTTCGATCTCAATTTTAGAGAACATCGACCTCAAAATGGGTTTCAAGTCGTATAGATTTTTGGTGACTTTCTGTTCTTTTTCGACCTCGAATTAACGAACTAGCCCCAGTATATTTTCGACCTCAAAGTGGGTTTTTGCTTGACTTTCCAGGTCGTTTGTTCGAGCTCGAAATTGTATTGTTAAATGAGGTCGTTGGCCACGACTTGGGACGCTTGTTTTGCTTTTGGACCTTAATTCTGGGCCTCTCTTCATGGGCTCTTAATTGACTTTGACTTGGGCTTCAACTTTTGGTCAATATGACCTTAAATTAAAACCTCAATAAGGTTCACCAATATGGGTTGGGCCACGACAGGCCTTTAATTGCTTTAACTATACTTGGGCTTTAACAAGCCTAATGTTGTTGGGCCTTTTAAAGTCCACTTTGTGTTGACAGCCCATAAGAGTTTTGAACTGGTTACAACCGGTTGATATTCATTTTAGCCGGTTGAAATCCCCGAACTTTTTGCTTATATAAAGGCCAAAGTTTTCACTTTCACTTCATCACAAAAGTTTCTAAAAAACTCTCTCAAAAGTTCCTAACTCCCTTAAGAAATTTTCTCTGAGTTTGATCCTCCTTCTTTGAAGATTCAAAGGCATCCTTCAAGTTTTCTAGTGATTCTTCTTCCAATCTTTGAAGATTTGAAGATTGCTCAAGGATTTCTGGGAATTTTTCCAGAAATTTTCCAGTTATTGTTGAAGATTTGAAGAACACTCAAGGTACTTTCCAGAATTTCTAGTTTCTTAGTTTGAAGATTGCCCTTTTTTCTGGGTTTTTCCTTCAATTCCTTTGAAGATTTGAAGATTGTTCTAAAAACTTCTTTGTTCTTTGCAGATCATAATTTCTCTTTGAAGATTTGAAGAAATGGCTGAAGATCGTGCTACTCAACGTTTCCAGAAACTGCAAGTGGCCTCAAAAAGAGGTATCACCATTCGTTCTTCTTCCATGAGTTTACAGGATATGATTTTAAATCGTAAAGAAGATTTTCCATCCCTGTCACACCTTGATTCCTATAATCATAGCAACATTTTCCATGACATAGAAAAAATCACTGACTATAATAGGATGTATAAAATAGAATATCCCTATAGGCTTATCCCAGCTGAACCTGGGGATCGATCTTGCCATTGGCGCCCCAATGCACTTTGTATTTATAGGGGTGCCATTGTTGCAGGGGTTCGATTCCCTTTTCATGAGTTTATCCCTAGGCTTTTAGCAGATGTAGGAGTTAACCCTTGTCAACTTCCTCCCAATTCTTGGAGGGTGATCAACTGTTTTCTGGTCCTTTGCCTTAAAAACAAATTCCCTCTTTCTGTAGCTCTTTTTAGAAAAATATTTCAATTTAAAAATTCTGCTGAATCTACCCCGGGTTGGGTTTACATTAGTCACCGTTCTTCTACTCCTCCAATCTTTCACCCCCAATCTATTCCTGACTCCAACCCAAAGTGGAAGAAGGAGTTTATGTACTTGATATGGGATGGTGGAGATTGGGGCAATGTCTTTCGTAGTACCTTTGGTAAGGTAGTAGATGGAAGTGCCAATGACATTGAGCTGAATGAGGAAGAGACCCTTGCCTACCAGGAGCTCATCAAGGATAATTATTCTACTATGGCTTGGGATCTCCTGAATGAGTTCCAACTTAAGACTTTGGGACTTTCCCGAGTGGGCAATAAGGGTAATTTCCTTTCTTTTTGCATTCCTTTATTTGAATATGATTATCTCATACCCATTATTTGTTTCTTTTGTTTTGTAATTGCAGCTGCAGCTTTTATCAACAAGACCAATGAGCCAGAAGATGGGGACACTGCTAGGCTGAAAAGGGCTCGTTCAGGGAAAGATCCTCGAGCCCCAACAGCCTCGGATGCCTACTTGAGGCCCCATGTGGCTGATGTTGAGGAGGTAGATGGCTCATCCAAGAGTGCCTGGCGCCCCAACTGGGGTATTAGGAAGAAAGACTCCATTGTTGGAGACTGCAAGCATGCTATGGATTGGTCCTATCACTCCATCACCCCTGGTGACTTCAAGGACTATGTATCTGGCTCCACTCTTGAAGGAGCTGAGAGTGCTGGAGCTCAGGCCTTCGCAGCTGTAAGCTCCTTTCTATCCACTCTTTTATGTACTTGTTTTGTCACCTGAACCGTGGTTTTAACTTTGTCTTTTGCAGGCTAATGCCAACTTCCAGGGAGTCGTATTTCAAGCTAAGACTTGGCGTTCCAACTACGAGACTTACAAGGCCAAGTTTGATGACTCCCAGGATGAACTGGGCTCTGTCAAGGCCACTTTAGCGAGGAGGGAGAAAGAGCTTTTAGAGTCTCAGGCTGAAAATGTCTCTCTTAGGAAGGACAAGGACGACCTGATTGACGAATACCTTGCCTCCCAGGAGTATATGGGCTTCATGGAGAAGCATGACGACTCTCTATTCCCTTATCAGTTTACTCAGGGATGGGATGAAGCTCTTGCTGAGGTTACTAGGAGATTTCCTGGCACCCTTAGTGTTTCAGACTTCCCTAGCCCTCATGCTCCTATGGCCTTGGCAGTGCAGGACACACGGGAGGAGGACCCAGAGGATGATGAGAGGATACTAGAGCCAGATTCCTTTGCTCACCCTGGAGCAGCCGGAGAGGATGAGCACACTGGAGATGCTTAGTAGCTGACATCTTTATCTTTCTATTTATGCACTCTGCCTTCGGGCATGACTTTGTATTTTCGTTAACTTATTTTGAACTAGTTGGTTATGTATTCTGCCTTCGGGCATAACTTTTAAATTCATAATCCATTGTCCTTAATGCTTCTCAACTTACTTATACTCGCATGTGTAGTCTAGCATTTTGTGCATAAACATCAATGAGTAGGGTTCATATGAAAATGTAGGATAGTCTTATTAATATGAAGAAACGGGCACAGCCCTTACATAGATACTCTACTTCCAATATCTCAAGTTTTTTTAAAAACTTGGAATGGTTTCATCAACCTTATTTCTACTTCTATTACATAGGCAAAAAGCTAGGTCCTTTTCAGGAGAGCTTAAACATAATAAACCTTGAGGTTCAATGCATGCCAAGTCCGGGGCACCTCAACCCCGTCCAAGGTTTCCAGTTTGTAAGATCCTCGTCCTAGTGTCTTTTTGACTCGATACGGCCCTTCCCAGTTTGGGGCTAACTTTCCTTTCTGACCAACTCCAGAAGCCTCGATCTTCCTAAGAACCAAGTCACCTTGTTGAAAGAACCTCTCCTTAACCCTGTGGTTGTAGTAGAAAGATGCTTTCTTTTGATGCTCCGCATTTCTGGCATTTGCCTCGTCCCTGACTTCATCAATCAAATCTAAGGCGAGCCTCATGCCTTCTTCATTAGTCTCTGGCTCGAATGCTTCAATTCTAGGTGATGCATGCATAACTTCTAGTGGTACAACTGCCTCGGCTCCATAAGCCAGTAGGAAAGGGGTTTCCCCAGTTGTTACTTTGCAAGTAGTACGATATGCCCAAAGTATAGGTAGTAATTCATCCACCCAAGTATTTCTCGATCGTTCGACCCTCTTCTTAAGTCCATCAAGAATAATCCGATTGGCTACCTCAGCCTGTCCATTAGCTTGCGGGTGAGCTACCGAAGTAAAACGGAGCTCGATAGCATTTTCCTCACAGTATTTTCTGAACTCTTCATTGTTGAATTGTGTCCCATTATCTGTCACAAGGATCCGGGGAATTCCATACCTGCAGATTACGTTCTCCCAAAAGAACTGGGAAACTTGCTTGGTGGTTATCTTGGCTAAAGGCTTAGCCTCAATCCACTTAGTGAAGTAATCAATGGCGACAATCAGAAACTTCCTTTGCGCTGAAGCCATGGGGAAAGGACCAAGAATGTCCATTCCCCACATAGCAAACGGAATGGGAGAGCTGATTGAGGTTAACTTTTCAGGCGGCTGCCTTACAACAGGGGCATGTTTCTGACATCTATCACACTTCTTGACATAATCCTGGGCATCTGTTAACATCTCCGGCCAATAGAATCCCAGGCGGGTAATTTTGTGAGCTAAGGCTCTGCCCCCCAAGTGCTGCCCACAGATCCCTTCATGAACTTCTTCCAATGCTTCTCTTGCCTCTTGGGGCCTTAAGCACTTCAAGTACGGGATGACAAACGATCTCTTGTATAAGATGCCTTCAATCAGGGCATATCTCAATGCTCTCACTGACAATTTTCGTGCCTCCAAGGCATTGCTGGGGAGCCATCCGGTTTCTAGATGAGCTTTAATAGGATCTATCCAACAGCTTCCAACATCGATAGGTGCTACCAACTTAGAATTGATGGTTGGGGCCTTCAAGACCTGGAAGTAAACACTACCTGCATAATTCTCTATTTCAGAAGAGGCGAACTTAGAGAGGGCATCGGCCTTAACGTTCTCTTCCCTAGGAATGTGCTCCAGGTAGCACTCCTCAAACTGAGTCATAACTGCTTTCACGACTCTGAGGTATTTTGCCATAGTTTCATCCTTGGCCTCAAACTCACCATTCACTTGCGAGACTACCAGTCTTGAATCTCCACACACCTTGAGGTTCTTGACCCTCATGACTCTGGCCAATCCCAATCCAGCTATTAATGCTTCATATTCAGCTTCATTGTTGGTTGTAGGAAAGTCCAACTTCAAAGCGTATTCAACCGTGAACCCATCGGGGCTTTGCAAAACCAAACCTGCACCACTAGATTTTGTTTTTGATGCTCCATCAAAATAGAGCACCCAATACTCTTTCTGATTAGGTACAAGTACAAGTTCTTCATCCTTACTCTCAACTCCAGGGGTGGTTACTATCTCCTGCCCCCCGACTTCTTGCTTGCCAATGGTACATTCAACCAAGAAGTCAGCTAATGCCTGAGCCTTGATGGTTGTCCGAGGCTTATATGCAATGTCAAATTCTCCGAGTTCGATTGCCCACTTAATTAACCTCCCACTGACCTTAGGGCTGTGCAAGATACTTCTCAACTGCTGGTCCGTCAGGACTTCAATCTTGTGTGACTGAAAATAAGGTCGTAGTTTCCTTGAAGCCGTTACCAATGCTAAAGCAAACTTCTCAATGGTGGAATAGTTTAACTCAGCTCCATGCAACACCTTACTCACATAGTATATAGGTTTCTGAACCTTGTTCTCTTCCCTTATGAGGACGGCACTCAATGCTTGCTCAGATACCGCCAGGTACAGATAAAGAGTCTCTCCGATGCTAGGCTTGGCCAACAGCGGGGCTTCAGCCATGTACTTCTTCAATTGCTCAAAGGCCTCTTGGCTTTCAGGTGTCCATTCAAAATTCTTTACCTTCTTTAATGTTTGAAAGAAAGGTAAGCACTTATCACCAGATTTGGAGATGAACCTCCCTAAGGCTGCTACTCGGCCTGTCAACTTCTGCACATCTCTTATCGAACGTGGTGGTTCCATGTCTAAAATCGCCTTGATCTTGTCAGGATTGGCCTCAATGCCTCTCTTTGAAACCATCAGTCCTAAAAACTTTCCAGATCCAACGCCAAAGGCACACTTAGCGGGATTCAACATCATCTTATGGTGCCTCAGCACTTCAAATGCCTCTTCGAGGTGCTTAATATGATCAGCCTTGAGTAGGCTCTTGACTAACATGTCATCAACATACACCTCCATGGTTTTTCCAATCAGATGGGCAAATATCTTATTCACCAAGCGTTGGTAAGTAGCTCCTGCATTCTTTAGACCAAATGCCATAACAAGATAACAGAAGACACCAAAGTCAGTTATAAAAGATACCTTAGGGATGTCATCTTTGTGCATCTTAATCTGATTATAGCCGCTGAATCCATCCATGAAGCTTAACATCTCATGCCCAGCTGTGGCATCTATCAACATGTCAATCCTTGGAAGGGGAAAACAATCTTTTGGACATGCATCATTCAGGTCAGTGAAGTCTATACACATCCTCCACTTCCCATTTGCTTTCTTGACCATCACAGGGTTTGCTAACCATTCGGGAAACTGAATTTCTTCAACGAAACCAGCTTCCAAGAGCTTATCCACTTCTTGCTTAATGGCCTCTTGCCTCTCCGGAGCAAAGTTTCTCTTCTTCTGCTTTATTGTCTTCCTCTTGGGGTCAACATTCAACTTATGAGTTATGAGTTGGGAGTCAATCCCTGGCATATCAGCTGCTGTCCAAGCGAACACGTCGCTGTTCTTTTGTAAGAATTCTATCAACTTGCCCTTCAAGGGTTCTTTCAGAGATGCTCCAACATAAGTAACTTTTTCAGGATCATTCGGCTCTAGGGGTATGGGAATCAAATCCTCTGCTGGCTTCCCTCTATGTTCTTCATCATCACGGACATCCATGTCTTCAATTGGAAGGACCTGCCCCCCGACTCCATCGGCCCTCAAGGCGGCTACATAGCAACTTCTTGCCATCTTCTGATCACCCTTTTGTTCTCCGACACCATTCCGTGTTGGAAACTTAATCTTCATATGATAGGAAGAGGCCACAGCCTTAAACGCATGTAATCCAGTCCTTCCAAGGATTGCGTTGTATGTTGAAGCTGCTTTAATCACCAAGAAATTCAGCATCTGAGTCGCCTCCTTAGGCTCCTGCCCAATAGTCATGGGCAACTGAATAGTCCCTTCAACGTTGGACTCCACTCCATTAAATCCGTATATAGGCATGTTTGCAGGGGTCAATTGAGAGTCGTTGTATCCCATCTTTACAAACGCATCATGAAACAAAATATCCACAGAAGCTCCATTGTCTATCAAGACTCGTTTTACTTCTGAATTTCCAATCACAGGAGTTATGACCAGCGGGTCATCATGGGGGAACTTCACCCCTTCCAAGTCCGAATCATCGAACCCAATTACCATCTCAGTTTTAGCACGCTTCGGGGCCTCTCCCACAATGTGCATTACCTCCCTTGCGTATGCCTTTCGAGAGTTCCGAGTTGTACCGGCCGCTGTTGGGCCTCCCCAGATCATGTTGATAACCGGCCCTCGGGGCTGCGTGCTACGGTCACGATCATTATCCCTTCTGTCATTGTTTCTCCTGTTGTAATCCCCTCTTTGGGTTCCTTGATCTCCACCCTTTGTGAAATTGTTCAGCTTTCCTTTACGGATCAAGAATTCAATCTCGTCCTTCAACTGTCTGCAATCATCCGTGTCATGTCCTACATCTCGGTGGAACCTACAAACTGATCCTTATTCCTCTTTGCGGGGTCTCCCCTGAGTGGCTTCGGCCATCGAAAGTCTTTATCCTTTTCAATTTCCAACAAGATTTGACTTCTAGGGGCATTCAACCTTGCATAGTCAGAGAACCTTGGTCCCAAGTTCTTTTTTGGTGGCGAATCAGAGTCTTTGCTAGTTCGGGGATACTTGTCCTTAGCATCGTACTCCTGCCCTTGCTTACGCTTTTTTGTATCATTGTTCCCCTGGCCATTGCCTAACGTGACTTCCTTCTTCGTGCTATCCTCGGCCTTGATGTATTTAGAAGCCCTTCGTTGGAGATCAGCCATATTCTCCGGGGGATGCTTTGCCAATGATCTCTTAAAGTACAGGTCGGTGGTACCATGCTCCAAGGCTACCATTGCAACTTTATTGTCCAGATCAGTGATGTTCAGAGTCTCCTTGGTGAACCTCTTAAGATAATCTCTCAGACTTTCGTTCTTCCCTTGTACTATATACATAAGAGATGCAGAGCTTTTCTCATGCGTTCTTCCGCTGATAAACTGACTAATGAAGGCAGCACTCAATTCCTTAAAGGAACCAATCGAGTTTGCAGGGAGCCGACTATACCATCTTTGAGCCATGCCCGACAAAGTTTGAGGGAAAGCCCTACACTTCAAAGCGTCGCTTGCAGGCTGCAACAGCAGTGCGTTTGAGAACGTTCTAACGTGGTTGGCAGGATCACCCATTCCATCATAGGCTTTGATGGTTGGCATCTTAAACTTCTTTGAGATACGAGCATTCATCACGTCCTCAGTAAACGGAGGTGTGGGATCATCAGGGTCCCCAAGCGGCAGCAGATCCTTGGGGTTGCTTTTAGGGGTTTCCACCCTTGTAGTTCTTTCAGGTGGGACGGTAGTCCTTCTTTGCCTCCTTGGAGGCCTCTCCAGATCTATGAAGGGAATCGGTCCTGACGTGGGAGGTGGCAAAGTCTGTCTTGATCTGGCTTGCTCCCTGGCCATATCTTCCTTTAACTTTAAGATCTCGGCTTCATAAGCCTTAATCCTTTCAGCAGCTGTTGAAGGGAGTCCATCATGGATAGTTCGAGTTCTTCCCATAGGCTCTTTACTTGCACGTCGCCTCCTCGGGGCTTCATCACGCTCGTAATCATCGCCAGAAGATGATTCATCTGAATAAGGACCAGAAAAATCGCGATAATCTCGATCTCGAATATACAGGGCATGGCCACTCGGTCCAGCTCCGTAATTGGTCATCCCATACATTGGATTGGTGCTTATGGGGAGATCCGTAGTGTGGATCTGAACCCCTCGTGTAAGGTTGTTGGGGTCTACAATCAGGGAAGAAATCCCCGGGTTAGTCCCGGGAATTGTGTGGACGATCGGAGGTAGCGTACTCTCAACATGGGTAGTCGTCCCTAAGGGTTGAGAAACTTGATATGGAACGATAATCCCAGATGTTGGAGGTACCTGCTCAGATGTCGGTAGCACTTGTTCAGTGCGGGGCGGAGCAGAGCTAAGAGGTAGAGCCTCGGTAGCGATTGGCTCTGTAGTGCTTGGTGGAGTTCTTCGTGTTTGAACCATGGTTGATGTCTTTTTCCCACAGACGGCGCCAAATGTTGTGGAATAAAAACTAGGTTTAAATTATTGCGGCTAGGGTTTGTGTATTTAATGCTAGGGTTCGTGAGCTTCGTGCTTTAATGGCTGCTTCTGCGTTCGAGACTAAACGGTCCTCACAGAATGCCTACGTATCTCTGTATTTAGAGAATCAAGCCAATAAAACGTAGTTCTGAGATGAGGGGTCAGACCCTTTATATAGGCTGAGAAGCCCTAAAATCGTAATAGGGTTAGGTGACTTGGTGGGCAAGTCAGCCTTGAGGAAGGTTCTAGACTCCTTCCTTGTAGGAGTCTGTTTCCTTGTATGACTGTGTGGCTTGGAGGCTACTCCTTGTAGAGATAATGTCCTTATCTGACTTGTATCTCCCAGCTGTTAATTATCCCTAAATATTAATTACGAAATTAATATTATAATTGGGGTTTGGGCCCATCTGGTGGGCCCCACGTTTGGACCATTCTAGGTCTAATTAATGCCACATAAAATGTGTCCTTAGGGCTTATTTTTAGCCCATATCACCGATAATTTCCTAAGATTTTAGTACAAAATAATAAAATATCATTAAAATTTTAAATGAACCCTGATTTTACAAAAATACTCATCCCATGTTTGCATATAAAATTCTTTGTATCTCACCTAACTTAACTAAGATGTATCTTAAGTTTCCTAATCTTTATGTTTTCATGTTCATATAAATTTGACAATTGAATGTTATAAAACAATAAATATACTTTGTGATAATAATATTTTAAAAAATTAAAATTATTATATAATATAAATAATTTTAATTCTAAAATTGGGTAATTTGATCAAAATTTGGTTAAATTTAGGATAAAAAAAGTATTTACTTATCAAACGTGATTTTGATAACAAGTAATTTGACTTTTAATAGTACTCATCATAATAACCTTTCTCTTTAGTTTATTTTTCTTTTCTCATATTTTTAGGACAAATGATTACTTCATATTATATAATTAGTTAAAGTATATAATTAAGTTATTATGTAATCTTATTAATCAAAATCTAACAAAAAGTTATTATGCTCTAATTACTCCATCCTCTACAAATCTATCAAACACATCCCAAATCTTTGATGTAGGCTTTTTATAGCTTTTTACACTTCTACTAGTATTAGAACTATGTTTTTCTTCCATAAGATGCATACAAACAAATAAATATTTATAGAGAGAGAGATAAATGAACCTGTTTGGCTAATTACAAGAATGAAGAAGCAACGACACGAGTGTAGAAAATCTAACTCAAAAATCCTGATGCTTAAATCCCGCAATTTAAAAAGCAATCACTACAAAAAGACAACAAACTCAGATTACCTACATCATCAAACATCAAAATGATACTACCTCTGTCCCACTCATTCATTTACTTGTTTTCAACACTGTTTACCACGCATTTTAAGATGTATATAAAATATAGTTCCATAACTTATTTTTAATTTTTTTTAAATAAAAATTTAAACACTAAATTTTATTTTGAATAAAAATTTTAAAAATTTATTCAAAAGAAAAAATATTAATTAAATTGTGGAACTATACTTTACAGAAATCTTAAAATGCTTGAAGAGCCCTCTATCCCAAGCATAAAAAATTTGTTGGAACAGAGGGAGTAGTTAAACACTTAAACACCACAAAATTTAGGTGAAGCAATTAATCAAAACACTTTCCAAGCACTAATTTTTTATTTGACAAATTAAAAGCATATTTCATTAATAACTTGAAAAAGGCTCAGTCGAGACAACGCCCCAACTTACCGTACAACAGGTTAAAAAACAAATGGACGAGTTAAATAATTAGCTGCTTTGTTTTCGGATTGTTTAAATAGCTGAATACAAGTATTCTTTAAATTAAAAATGACTTCCATGGCCGTCTGAGCAATCCAGCCTGCATCATTCCTGAAACCAGTAGCTTCACAATTGACCCTCACAATAATTCCGTGGATATAGCACATGCGATTAATCAAGCGTATTAAGTCCTATATTTGATTGATACAACCACATAATCAACAAGTAATCATTTCTGAAATGAAGTAAGGGTTTTTTTTATAATATGTCCCAATTTGAAACATGGTTTGTAAATATGTCCTATATTTATTCAAAATTTCAAATATATCCTAAAATCAATTTTTCATTCAAATTTTAACATAAAAAGATCAGTATACCCTTTTTAATCAAAATTATTTTAAGATATAATGTCTGATAAAACATGATTTGATTAATTTAAAGAGAAAAATATGCCTATTTACTAACAGGCGCAGAACCGCTTTAGTTAGTGGCTGTAAGGAAGTGCTTGTATCTGCTACCATTGGGGTATTTGGCCCATGATTATAAGTTTTTTTTTTTTGGGTGAGGTTCGAACTCGTGACCTAATTGGATCAACGCTATTGCCCCTGCCACTGGGGCAGCTCTCACATTTATTCACATTTATGTAAGAATACTCGGTTCTGTTTGTATTCTGTTTTTGATAGAAATTCTCATTTCTATGTTAACATGATTAATGCAATTCACTTAACATCTCCTAAGCTATGTAATATTAAATTAAATTATAATACTTTGAACCTCTCCCAAGTTATGTAAATTAAGGAATTTGTATAATATGTCCCTAATTAATGGGGCAGTTTATAAATATGTCCCATCATGTTACTCCCTCCGTTTCATTTGATTCTTAACACTTTTCTTGCACTTTCTGGCACGCATTTTAAGGTGTATTTTAAGAATAGCTCCATAACTTTTTTTTTTAAAAAAAATTTCTATATAAAAATTTAAACATTAAATTTTTATACAGAAAAAGAAAATTTTTAAAAAAAGTTATGGAGATATCCTTAAAATACACCTTAAAATGTGTGCCAGAAAGTCCAAAAAAATGTTAAGAATCAAAAGGGACGGAGGGGGTAATATATTAATTATATGTCCCATTATATTTTTAAGTTAAATAGAGACCAATATATCCTTGTTATATTAATCAAATACTATTATAAATACACTATTTTTTTTTAATTTTTAACCACTAAAAAGGTTTTATTTTCTTAGAACAGGGCGGGGGCAATTTTTAATTTTGACCACTAAAAAATATTTTTTTTTACTTTGATTAGAACATGTCCCGCCAGTAGGGCTGCACAACTTTCCGGTCTGGACCGATAAATTGGACCGGGTCTACCGGTCCAAGGACCGGACCGAATATAACCGGTCCGGTCCCCAGTCCATAAAATCAAGAAAATCCAGTCTTCGGTCCGGTCCGGTCCAAACCCTGAAAACACCCGGTCCGGACAGGATCGGACCGGATTTTATGTATATAGTTAATTTTACACTATTTTGTCTTTTAAATTATATATAGTTTAATGATTAAATATTAACACATAACATATTTTAGTGATCCAAATTATTAAATAATAAATTTATGAAATAGTATATATAAACACTATAATATAAATGATTAAATTTCATATTTCATACTATATACTTTATAATTACGTTTACAAATTAATGTTACTTTACAAATAATATGACATTTACTTACTTTTAAACTTAAATTTACTTACCAAGTAATTAAAATATCAACAAAGAATGAAAATTAAATTATATAAATTAATTTTTTTAAAAAAAATATTAACTAACCGGGCTATACCGGTCCAGGTTTTTTCGGTCTGGTCCGATCCCTAGAGTTTATGATCGGTCCGGTCTTCGGTCCATGAATTCAATAAAATCCAGTCTTCGGCCCGGTCCGGTCCGATTTTGGACCTTTGTGCAACCCTACCCTCCAGGGCACCCTTACACAAATAAATATTAAAAAATTATAATTTAAATTTTAGGCCCGTGTTCAATATTATAATTAAATTTAATAGGTTTTTTTTATAATATGTCTCAATTTGAAACATGGTTTGTAAATATATCCTATATTTATTTGAAATTTCAAATATATCATAAAATCAAATTTTCATTCAAATTTTAACATAAAAAGACCAGTATACTCTATTTAATCAAAATTATTTTAAGATATAATGTTTGATAAAAACATGATTTGATTAATTTAAAGAGAAAAATGTGCCTACTTACTGACAGGCGCAGAACAGTATTAGTTAGTGGCTGTAAGGAAGTGCTTGTATCTTTTACCCATTAGGGTATTTGGCCCATGATTGTAAGTTTATTCATATTTATGTAAAAATACTCGGTTCTGTTTGTATTCTGTTTTTGATTGAATTTCTCATTTCTATGTTAACATGATTAATTCAATTCACTTAACATCTCTCAAGCTATGTAATATTAAATTAAATTATAATACTTTGAAACTCTTCCAAGCTATGTAATATTTAATTTAATTATAATATTAAACATGGCCCTAAAATTTAAATTATAATTTTTAATATTTATTTGTGTAAGGGTGCCTCTGGCGGGGCCTGTTCTAAGCAAAGTAACAAAACATTTTTTAGCGGTGAAAATTAAAAAATTGTCCCGACCTGTTCTAAGAAAAAAACTTTTTTAGTGGTTAAAATTAAAAAATTGTAGTGTATTTATAATAGTATTTAATTAATATAACAAGGGAATATTGGTTTCTATTTAACTTAAAAACTGATAATGGAATATATAATTAATATATTAATATGATGGGACATATTTATAAACTGGCCCATTAATTTGAGACGTATTATACAAATTCCCATGAAATAACATGAAGCAGAAACTACCCATATTCTCGTATCATATAACAAATTTTTTCAACAAAAAAAATAAACAAATGGATCAAGAATATAAAACAGTATATACACTTTCACATATAACATACCTCAGAGGCCCTGACTCAAAAACTTTCGAATTCGATCCATCTTTAAACTGATGAAGATTTACAATTTCTTGATATGTATTACTCCATCCGTCCCAAAATACGTGTCTCATTTGAAAAACATATTTGTCCCAAATTACATGTCCTTTTTCTTCTTTCAATGCAAATTTAAGGGTCACTACTAGAAAATCGGCTAAAAATGACCAAATTTTTCCGGTCATATTTAGCTAAATATGATCGACATCCGGTCATATTTAGCTAAATATGACCGCTGTCGGTCATATTTAGCTAAATATGACCGGAAAAATTCGATCGGTTTTAGGCTAGTCGGATTTATTATAATCGGTCAAATTTACCTAAATATGACCGATTAATTATGACCGACTAAAATTGACCAAAGACGGTCAATTTTAGTTTCTGGCCTTTGATTTTATTTTTCGGTCAAATTTATAAATTCGACCGCCCCCGGTCAAATTTATAAATTCAACCGCCCCCGGTCAAATTTATAAAATTGACCGGCACAAAATTGGTTACATTTTATAAATCTGACCAAGAAAATTTTAGTCAAATTTATAAATGTGACCACCTTATGTTGGTCGAATTTATAAATATGACCACCTTTTTTAGTCAAATATATAAATTTGACTACCTTGTTTTTAGTCAAATTTGTAAATGTGACTACCTTTTTCTAGTCAAATTTATAAATTTGACTACCTAATTTTTAGTCAAATTTGTAAATGTGACCGCTTTGTTTTCTGGTCAAATTTATAATCCGACTGATTTCGGTCAAATTTAAAATACCATTACAACAAAAAAAGAAATACCCTGTTTAATACAATAGTTACCACCTGTAAACCAGTCACAACTCGGAAAAAGACAATACACCACAACCAAAAGATTTAAACCCATCCACACCAAAACCAAAAGATTTAAAACCATCCACACCAAAACCAAAAGATTTAAAACCATCCAGATGGTCGATCCTATGACCATACTATTAGAAATCCAAAGACAATATTACTGATCCTAACAAAAGAAGGTCAATCCTATGACCATACTGCAGCTAAAGGTGGATGGAGTATTGCTCCGCATCTTCATCTTCGTCTTGGTTAGGGTCAATGTTCCTGTTGCTTTGGAAGCTGTGGTGATTTATAGGAGCCTTTTCAATTTTAGTACCCTGCCATTAAACAAGTAAGATTAGATCAAATTTCTGATCTAACAAACAAAACCTAAATTAAGGGTTCTATTTTGGAAATGGTCTTCACTTAAACACAAGTAGTCAGAAAGAACTGAGTGGCAATATCTTTAGCTAATAACTCGACATGGTTACTTAGAAAAAAAAAAGAGAAACTGGATATGGTTGTACATTAATTGTAAGAAAACTAAAATCGTATAGACAAAAAATGCACTCCTGGGGATAGTAAAACCGCACATATCCTCAATTCCAAATTAGTAATAACTCGTATTCATTGTACTTCACAATGCAGAGGAAGTATACACTATATAGTATATAGCAAATACACATAATGAATGTTCAAAAAAAAAAAAAAATCTTACAACTGCTCTACTTAATAATACGGACGATGCAACCAAGCCATGATGTAGTCAATGATTCACAGAGCTTAGCTCCGCAAAGAAGTACTGAGCATGATGCATAATAAACCAGAGATAAAAACAGGAAGCATTTGCGCATAGGAAAATAATGTGCCCTGACCTCATGACGTAGAAGCAAATTATGGGAGCTACAATAAGCCTTTCATCATGGGCCCAAGCAGTTCTTGTCAAGGCTCTGCAATTTTGGAGATATAATGACAGTTAAAACAGTAGAATAATGTAAAGTAAAATAAATAAACAACAGGGTCAGTGTGCACTAGAAACTCCAAAAAAAATATGAAGGTCCAGGATAATGTAACACACACCTGAATGTAGGAAAGCGTGAACTGTACATCAGTTGCTGAAATTTGGTGGTGGAGAACAAGTCTAACCCTGTAGAGTAACAACAAAGATAATATTATATCAAATTCTTTCCTGGATTAAGTTGTAGCCAGTCTGGTGTTTGCAGATCAGGAACAAAATGAAAGCAACAGGAAAGCGTGAATTGTACATCAGTTTCTGTATTCTTCACATAAACACGATAAATCAAAGCAACACGTGCAACAAAATTATGTAACTACCTCGTATGAGCTAAGGTCTTGACACTACTTCTTTACAAAAATTTCTGATATTTTATTTGTAAACTTCCTGCTCATTTTTCTTTCACTATACATCAAATTGACAGTTATCACCATGCAACACCGTACTACAAGAAATTATAATGTGGCTTACGTTAAGTATGTGCCTGTAAATGTCATGAACAGATTTTTCAGTAATTCCTCTCATTGTGTATGTCTTTCCGCTGCTAGTTTGTCCATATGCAAATGTATTTGCTGCAAAATTTAAAATACGAGATCAATGTCACGAAACAGCAATCGGGGAACAGAAGGTACATAGACACAATCTAAGTAGAAATTTAAGAAATCAATATTTTACCATTGAATTCTCCTCCTAGGTCGTCACAAGCCTCCCCTGGAAATACCCTGTCAGATTTTCCAAGAACATATTAAATATTATGCAATTCAAAAGGTGTTCCTATTTGTAGTTGATTTAAGAAAAATAAAAGGTAGGTTTAAACGTCTTGGAAGTGTTGTAATCGAGATACTCTCTGTCAACTTTCTCCTCTGAAGCAATCTGTGGCTAAATACTTTTGAGATCTGGTGTAAGTTTGACTTCTGGATACATTTCAACATTGCAAGCTTTTCCTCCGATGGTCTCACAAGCTTCTGTTGGAAAAACACTGATATATACAATACTTAGGAAACATGAATACTTGATTCTAGTTATATCTTATTAACACTACAGATGGTTGCAATTAAGATGTTGGCATTACAAATTTGGGCAAACCTCAGAAAATATCTTTTCTCCGGTGAGCATTACATATTTAAGATATCCTATTTGTTTCCCAGAGCATGTTGATCTTGTCCTTGAAATGATTATCATACCATCACCATTGTTATTAGTCAGTGCTAGCAACATGCCAACAAATGCTCGAAAGCAAGATAGCGTGCTACCCTGTTCGACAGTTTCCCCATCACCTTTGACTGCTGAACCTTTTTGTGAGCTTGCTTTATCTCCATACTCACTTACCTAAAAATAGTGGATCAGGGCAGTTACAATGAAAAGGAGCTAATGCATGTTCTGGGAAGCACGGTGATATAATAATAAAGATAATTAATCCAAATAATTTACAGTCACAACTCCTAATGGTCATATCATTTAGTGGTAGTAACAGAAAATCACTTCCATTGAAGGTAACAAAATAAAATGAACAATTCAAATCCTAATTCGGTACAAATATAACAAACACAACCAATCACTAAGTTCCACAGTGAGGTTCGTGTAAAAAAAAATAGGTGGGACAAAATTGATAGACAGTGTAAAAATTTTAATACTTGTAACCGCATTTACCCTACACAGTTGGTACAGCTACACCAATTCTCAAAAAAAAAAATAGGTGGGACAGAATTGATAGACAGTGAAACTAGTAAATTTCACCAACTCTGTAACTTACCTGAGGAAGAAGAAGTGAACCCATCAATGTTGAACAGAGAGCAGTACAAGCTCCCACAGTTATAATATACCTACAACATAAACAGATCCATGGCTTAAAGAAATAAGAGTGGAAAGACTAGGAATCAAATCGTATTGAGGAAATAAATAGAAGGGGTAGTTTGGGTAGTTTTAGTAATTACAGTAGTTTAGTAATTGTCTACTTGGCCTTATATAAAGCCTCTTTTACTTTCATTATTGGCAAGATCATTACAATGTAGTTCCTTAATATATTTCAGCTTAACAAAATATACTTGCATTTTAATAAAGAAACAATAGCAATCAGAACAAACCTCAAACATTTAAGAGTACACATGCATAGGTTGTTTGATTTAAAGTGAAACCAACAATGTTTACCAACTGAAGCTACCAAAAATTTAACATGATTATAGAATCTTTTCGAAAGCATCAAGATAAATGACAAAGTTCACTACTAATAAAAGTAATGTTGAGCTTCTTAGGGCTTTGGACTCATTCATCTTCCTGGCTACGCAACCTAGCAAGCTTGTTGGTAACCACAACATCAAGTTGAGCAGCTCTCTCAACAATCTCCTTCCTCTTTTTGGTGGATACATTATGGGCAATCTCTGCACAGTATTTTCTGTTGTGCATCATCAAGAGTTCAAGATCCTTGGTGTTGTGCACAACAAACTTCTTGAAACCATTAGGAAGATAGTGACGGGTCTTCTTGTCTGAGCCATAACCGATGTTGGGCATCAGTGTGACTCCCTTAAACTTCCTTCTGACCCTAGAGTCAATACCCTTTGGCCTACGCCAGTTTGGCTTGACGGTGACGAGACGGCCGATAGTTCCTTAATATATTTCAGCTTGTACATAGTATTCTTCTTCCTCTTCTTTATTGTTCTTATTTATCTTTTGCTAGTCTCAACATAGAACATACAAAAGTCATCATGGTATGATCGAAGGTGTTAGTTCAGAAGAAGTTAAACCCCAGAGTGTAGATGTGCTAGTCAGTGAATGGATGGGATATTGCCTACTCTATGAGTCAATGCTCAGCTCTGTACTTGCTGCACGTGATAAATGGTTGAAGCCTGGGGGAGCCATCTTGCCGGACACAGCAACTATGTTTGTTGCTGGATTCGCAAAAGGTGCTACCAGTATTCCATTTTGGGAAGATGTATATGGTTTCAGCATGTCTTGCGTTGGCAAGGAACTTGTTGAAGATGCTTCAAAACATCCCATTGTGGATGTTGTGGATTCTCAAGGTATAATGACCAGTGCTGTGGTTCTACAGACTTTTGATTTGGCGACAATGAGATCCGAAGAAATGAACTTCACAGCAACAGTAGAGTTAGAACCAAAGTTCAATCTCTCTAAAAGTATCCCAGGTTCAGAATGTAGAACCGTGTGAACATTTCTTGTGGATCATAAAGTTCAAGCAAAGAGCTTCTCTTTGTTCCCGCTCTTGGCTTGAGGGGGAGTATTGAGGAAATAAATAGAAGGGGTAGTTTGGGTAGTTTTAGTAATTACAGTAGTTTAGTAATTGTATACTTAAAGCCTCTTTTACTTTCATTATTGGCAAGATCATTACAATGTAGTTCCTTAATATATTTCAGCTTGTACATAGTATTCTTCTTCCTCTTCTTTATTGTTCTTATTTATCTTTTGCTAGTCTCAACATAGAACATACAAAAGTCATCAAATCGATTACTCAAATACTAGAGAACAATCACTAACTACCAATAATCTCGTTTATTAAAGTACCAAACATCTACTTACGATGCCCATTGAAGCCCCAAATCCAAAGCCCAAACTGGAGAAGGCCTGAAATCGAATATAAACCGCAATTAGTTGAAGTTTAAGTGCAAAAACTAAATCAATTAAACTCAAACAATGAACCCCAATCTGGAAAAACCCTAATTTGAAGAAGCCCCAATTTGAAGTCTCAAATCGAAGCCATATTCAGTTGAGCCGTCTAATTTGTAGCAAATAACATACTAGTTTGATAGAAAATTAAGGAAGAATGAGAGTGAAAGAGAGGTTTACAAGAGAGCAGGAGCGAGAGAGAGAGAGAGAGAGCGAGCGAGCGAGAGAGAAGAGTACAGACTAGAGTTCTAATTTGTTTAAGTGTAAGCTCCAATTTGTTTAAGTGTAAGGCGGGATAATTTGTCCGCTAAAAAATTTCACCGATAGCTGTGCCATCCTCATTTTACTATTTTTATAATTATATTTCTATTTTTGATTTTGTTTTATAAAATATTCATTTTACAGTTAAAAAATAAATAAAACCTAAAAAATAATAATTAAATATCTTTATATTTAAAAATAAATACTCATTTACTAGTAAACTCTTACTTTTTACCAAAATGAAATATTTTAAAGGTAAATGTGATTTTTAAATAATTAAACAATTAAAATACAATTTTTTAAAAAAAAATTCAAATATATTATTTATCAAATTTTAAACTGAAAAAAAATTAAATTGTATTGTCATTTTATATATTTTGATAAACGGGCTTTTTAAAAAAATTTAATCTAAGAAATTTTAAACAAGCATTTTGAAAGTGACCAACAACGGTCAATTGAAAAAATTGTACATATAAAATTTACTAATAAATATAAATTGAAAAAATTAATAAATAAACACTACAAGAAAACTCAGGTAAATTTAAGAACTTTGGAAAATAAAGTATTGGATTCATATCAAGGGTTAGTAATTTAGATTTGTTAAAACTTTACATGGAGAAATTAGCTAGTGGTTGTACTACTCTTGCTTGAGAGTGACACACAAAAACCAAATGCACTGTATGAGATGTTTGTTTGTTTGAGGGAGAAAGAGGAGAGTTGATGAATTTATTGCTAAAAAAATGGAGTCATCTTTATAAATTGTTAAGGAAACTTTAAAATTCGACATGTATTTAAGAAAACATTGCAAGCTGGTTTTGGACCTTGAAAAAGAAAGAATCAGGCTGTATCATGGCAAGTGAGTGAATAGGATGTATCATGGAAATGTAGGGTTTAAGGTTTGTGTTTCGCGGCAAAATCTAGCCAGTTGAGTGGATAGGCTGTATCATGCATGGAAATGTAGGGTTTGCGTATAATCGAATGATTTTTTGTGTAAATTCTTTGAAACTTATAAGATTTATATTCGTACGGTTGGATCGTTCAAATTGTAATTTGAATTGCGAAAATTTAGTAACCCTAAATATTAACGGCCTATTTTTTTCAGAATTTATTATATTTTTTGTATTTATTTAAAATTTTCGAAAATTTATTAATCTAAAGAAAATTGACTGCTAACGGTCACATTTAAAAATTTCACGGAATGCGGTCATATTTATAAAATTGAAGAAAATGTTGTTTCAGTCAAATTTATAAATTTGACCACTAATGGTCATATTTATAAATTCGATCAAAATGATTAGTTAAGTCAAATTTTTAAATTTGACCATGTACTGTCACTTTTATAAATTCGACCACGGGCAGTCAAATTTATAAATTCCACCGACTAGGGTTGGTCACATTTATGGGTAAATGTGACCAATTCCAGTCAAAAATATTAAAAGTGACCAACAGCGGTCAATTAAAAAAATGTACATATAAAATTTAATAATAAATATAAATTGAAAAAATTAATAAATAAACACTACAAGAAAACTCGGGTAAATTTCAGAAGTTTGGAAAATAAAGTATTGAATTCATATCAAGGGTTAGTAATTTAGATTTCTTAAAACTTTACAATGGAGAAATTAGCTAGTGGTTGTACTACTCTTGCCTGAGAGTGACACACAAAAACCAAATGCACTGTATGAGATGTGTGTTTGTTTGAGCGAGAAATAGGAGAATTGATGAATTTATTGATAAAAAAATGAAATCATCTACATAAATTGTTGAGGAAACTTTAATATTCGACATGTATTTAAGAAAACATTGTAAGCTGGTTTTGGACCTTGAAAAAGAAAGAATCAGGTTGTATCTTGGCAAGTGAGTGAATAGGATGTATCATGGAAATATGGGGTTTAAGGTTTGTGTTTATGGGCAAAATCTAGCTAGTTGAGTGGATAGGCTGTATCATGGAAATGTAGGGTTTGCGTATAATCGAGTGATTTTTTGTGTAAACTTTTTGAAACTTATAAGATTTATATTCGTACGGTTGGATCGTTCAAATTGTAATTTGAATTGCGTAAAATTAGTAATCCAAATTATTAACGGCCTATTTTTTCGGAATATATTAATTTTTTTTGTATTTATTTAAAATTTTCGAAATTTTTTAAATTTACAGAAAATTGACTGCTAACGGTCACTTTTAAAAAATTTCACGGAATGCGGTCATATTTATAAAATTGACGAAAATGTTATTTCAGTCAAATTTATAAATTTGACCACTAACGGTCATATTTATAAATTCGGCCATCGGCGGTCAAATTTAAACTTTGGTCATATTTATATTTGTGACCAGTCGTGATCATATTTATAAATTCGACTGCCGTTGGTCAAATTTATACCGAGAAAATTTTGTGCACCGGGCGACAATTTTCCCTCCCTTATTTTGTGGGCCCGGAATACTAATTATGACCGATTAAAATTGACCGCCTTTAAATATGACCGTAGTCGGTCATATTTAAGTCTGACCGATGATTTATCAAGGTTGACCTTAAATATGACCGCCGGTGGTCATATTTAGCCGCAGTCATATTTGTTCGGTCACATTTACCCTTGTTTTCTTGTAGTGGGTAATGTAGTATTTCCACGTATGTGCAATTTTTGTATTTATAGTTTGAGCACGAATAGTTGGAAAATTCGGGAATTTGAGAAGGAGGACGGGCCCGGGAAGGTGACATCAGTACAAGAAAGGATAACTAGAGTGAAGAAGCGGTATAGCTCGAGGGGCGCGAAGAGGAATGCCAGGAAGAGGCCCAAGTCCTATCAGGAGGAGAGCAGTAAAGGTCCCACCAAGAAACTCTTGGATGAAGTTGATGATGTTGTTACGGATCAAGCAAACCCTTACTCCTATGAAAATCTCGAGCGGGAGGAGGATGTAGAGCCTACTAAGACAAATGAATGGTTGCAGAATGAGGCCGCCTCATCCAAGGGGAGGTCAGTTATTGTCTTTGATCGTCTTGGAAAGAGGTCAGCAGAGCATGATCTCCGCCTCAAGCTCGGAAAACTTACAGCTGACAAGAAGTATAAGCGATCCCAGGCTTGGAGCCAAGGTTTGGAACGACCCCCCTCTCCTCATCGAGAGCGTGAGCGGTCCGAGGAGTACAAACCTGACCCCCTGAATCGCAAGGAGGATCAAGATGAGTCTAGAGCTCCCAAGAAGACCCAATCCCACCATGACAACACGGGAAAGGGAAAGGAAAAAGTTGAATATAAGAAGACCAGGGTTGGAGACTACAAGCTAGAGGAGCTAAAGAAGGCCTTGGATAAGAGAAATGCAGATAAGGGGATCCTTAACCCCATAGGTCCGGCCTCGCCTTTCACTCAAGAGATCAGGACCACTCCGCTTCCCACTATATTCCGGAGTATTAACCCAGGCATGACTTATAATGGGGACACTGACCCTGCAGAGTTTGTCATTCGGTTCAATAATGAAATGGATGTGTACCGGGTCTCGCTATTAGCTAGGTGTAGGTTATTTGCGGCCTCGTTGAGGGGTAGTGCCCAAAAGTGGTTCTCTAAGTTAGGGGCTCACATCACTATAGACTACTGGGAGCAATTCGTAGACATTTTCAGTCCTCCAAGCTCTATGCACCTCCTGTATCCACCATGATGAACATAAAGCAAAAGGAGGGTGAGACCCTACAGGACCACTTCAAGAGGTTTAACGCCGAAGACCCTAGGGTGCGATGAGCAAATGACGAGGCCATTAAAAATTTTCTTATTGTTGGGCTGTGAGAGGGCACCAAGTTCTGGAAGAAGTTGCAGGCACAGACACCTAGTACTCTCTTTGAGTTCTACAAGGAGGCTGAGCCTTACAAAAGGATTGAAAAGTCAATGAAGGACCTGAAGAAGAATAATGAGGCTAGCAACAGTGGAAGTAAGAGCAAGGGAGTGAAGAGGAAGGACTCTTGGAGCCCTAGGCGAAGACGGGATCGCAGTGAGAGCCCAAAGAGGAGGAGTTGTGGTCCACTAAGGAGGTTACCACCGCGAGCTCAAAGTGGATGGAATGACGGTCAGTCCACACCTTTAGTGGCCCCCATTGATAACATCTATACAGTTAATGCTGACTAGGGGATGTTTAAGAAGCCCTCACCTATGAATAGTCGGGCAACCAGGGATACTCGTAAATATTGTGTCTTTAACGGACGGACAGGGCATGATACTACAAATTTTAATCAGCTCAAGGAGCAAATTGAAGAGCTAATTCGCAATGGCCCAGCTAACTGAATGGGTAGTTCGTGAGGTGAAGAAGCATGACACTAAGCGAGGTCTTGGTTTCAATAATGTCCCACCGCTTGGGCAAAAAGAAAAGTCCCACAAAGAAAGAGAGGAGCGAGCTGGAAGTAATCATGTCACTATGAGGGGGCCCATATTGGAGGAGATAGCAACAAGGCCAAAGAGAGGTATGCTCGTGAGGCCAAGAAGCGACCCATCACCAATGTACATCACCTTCAGGAGAGACCCCAAAGCTCTTCAAAGGGTAGGGTGCAAATATCATGTTCACCGAGGAGGCTGCGAAGTGGGTTCATTATCCCTACTCTGAATCTCTGGTTGTTCGGGTTCGTATAGAATCTCAAAATATCTACAGGGTCCTCGTGGATAATGGGAGCGCAGTCAATTTCCTTACATATGAAGTCTATAGGAAGATGGGATTTATGGATAAGGTGACACCTAGCTTTGCGAGGTCGCAAACCCGTTATCTTGCAATGTAAGGCCTCTTGGCCCCCATTGGCGATAATGGGTCAGTCCATAAATCTACATAACGTGGAGCTATCTCTATGCATGCATTAAAGTCAGTCTATAAGCAAAGGAGAGCATGTGAAGACTCAACGAGACCCCTATATGGTGTGGCTATCGAGATCAATGAGACGCCTCTACATGAGATGCTTTTTGGTGAAATACCTCTACGTCGAGGAGAGGGGGGACGCCCCCGATCCTTGGGGAGAGGGAGGACGCCCCCGATCCTTGGCGGCGATGAGGTGGTCCTCAACTACCTCAATACACCAGGAAGAGCATCTATCAAACAAGCCCCCTGCTTGGTATGAACTTCACTAATATCAGCATACATTGCCCCAATCTGAAGGAGAACTCATAGCGGGGTCACATCAAAATTCTCTTCATTACAAATGGTGTCAACTCCAAATAATACAAGAAGTTTGCTGAAACATGTTGATTCCTCATCACATCTACAATTATAATAAGGACTCGGGGGGTAGTGGCATTACATAAACACCACTCCTAGCAGGACATTTGAAAATTTGCAAGACAATGCCAGCACCTAGCGTTGCGAGGCTGACACCTAGCGTTGTGAGGCCGTACCTAGCGTTGTGAGGCTGGCACCTAGCGTTACGAGGCCGTACCTAGCGGTGCGAGGCCATACCTAGTGACGTGAGGCTGCAAACTCGACACCTTGCGATGCGAGGCCTCTCGGCCCCATAGGCGCAATCAGGATCATTTGAAGACCCCTTCAGCTATTCTAAAACACTTGGGAAAAATTTAACAGATATGAAGAGGCGTTATGGAGGAATCTATACATGCTAAAATCATTGCAACATGAGCCCTTTGTGCAAGCAGATGCGAGGCCTATGGTACTTGGCAATATTATAAACATCAAATATAAAGGAGCATCAATAAAGCAAGTCAATCCAAGTTCAAGGAGTATCCAAATAAGCAAAAGAAATTAAGTCTACAAATGCGAGGCAAATAAAGGGAGTGCCCGCATCTCCACTGAGTCTAGCAGATAAAGTTTAAAAGCAATAAAAAGGAAGTCATGGGGATCCATTTGCCGCTTCCTCATTCATCTTCATCCTGAGGTTATCAGCAAACTTCCTAGTCTCTTCGCCCAACCGGTACCAATCAAAGTTGTCAACCTTTTCAAGGAATTTTTTCATGAAGTCAACAGATCCTTGGGTCTCAGCCTCCTCAGTGATAGTGGGAAGAGCATTAGCAGCATCTTTAGCTTCCTTCTCTAACTCAGCGATGCGGTCTCTAAGCTCCTTGATCTGGGAGTCTGACTGCTCCCTATCAACAGCATGATCCAGCTTAAGCTTCTTTCTAGCTGACTGCTCCTCGTGAAGCTCTCTCTTAAGCTTCTCAGTCGTGCCTTCAAATTATTTCCTCCAACTATTTTTTGCGTCCTCGGCATCAGCCTGAGCCTGTGCAAGTATGGATTTGAGATTCACAATCTCTTCGCTCATCTTACTATTGGAAGAAGCCAAGGCTCGAACCTCCTTGTGGTGACGCAATTGATGGAAGAAAAGCTCAGCTATAGCTTTAGTCTTGGAAGCATTGGACTCCTCCAAAGATTGTAGGGACCAAGAATACATATCAATCTTAGAAACATGGGCATGTGCCAATTTGCCATATGTCTGGCGGACCAGTCCAAGAGAAGGATGAAGGGGAGAGAGACTCATGTCGTCCTTGTTCTTCTTTAGTGGTGGTTCTTCATGAAGACTCGTTATTTCAGTTGATTTTTTCCTGCCAGGATGGAGGGAAGAAGATGATTGTCGAAGAGGCATTGTGAGAGTTTTCTGCTTAGGAGGAGGCATGACAACATCAGACTTGGTAGCTGAACCCCTAACAAGGGAGGAATGGTGAGTCAGATCGCCAGAAGGGTTAAGAGAGGTACTCGCAGCTTTGTCCTTCTTCATGAAAGGGATCGTGGAATATTTCTTGGAAGCCATGCCTGTAAGTATACAGAAGAAAATACTTCAATACAAGGAAAAATAGAAACCAAAACATACACACTTAATATTCAAGCTGGTGCGAATTGGTTTGCGAGGAGAATTAAATTTACGAAGCAAGCAGACAGCTTGCATGGCAGAAAAATAAAGCGTAGCGAGGTGGCCAGTACGAGGAGATAATGGCTCGTATTAAATTAAAAATTTGAAAGTTGTCAAGCGAGGAGGCTTCCTGAAAAATCAAATAAATATTTTGATTTTATTTTTGAAGAAATTTTGAAGACCAGAAAAAATAGTTCTCCGCTACAACTGCCTGCATCAAAGAACTGGGGGGTAATTGCTATGCTCGAAAATTGATACGGCCTCGCAACGTATGAGGCTGCAAGAAGGCCTCGCAACGTATGAGGATGCAAGAAGGCCTTGCAATGTATGAGGCTGCAAGGAGGCCTCGCAACGTATGAGGCTGCAAGGAGGCCTCGCAACGTATGAGGCTGCAAGGAGGCCTCGCAACATATGAAGCTATAAGGAGTCCTCTCAATTTACTAGGAGGCCTCTCATCATAATAACAAGGAGCAGAGGAGAACACTTTCATCATACTTTAAGAAGACCTGAATATATAGGTCCAAGCTCACATATCAGCATGATAGAAGATATAATTATAACAACTTATGACTGCGAGGCCCTATGGGGTCGCATCTCAAGGTCCCTGCAGGACCTCATTACGCTTGGAAGAACCCTTCGAGGTCACCATCACTCACTTATACATGGCTTCGCATTATTTGAAAGACACACAACACATGTCATCATCTTAGCAGCTGGGAGAAGATCTCGAAATATGACAGTTGTCTGCAATCATTAAAATTCATTGGGATCGCGATGCAATTCCAAGGTACTTGAGATAGCTATGCTTTCATCTACATCAATCTATATCGAGCACAAGCCTCGCATCGAAGTTTTGACAAAGAAGTTTTTGAGTCCACATCGCATCTTCAATGACAATATGGACTCGGGGGGTAGTTGTTATGCCCAAATCTTGGCATAAGCCCTAAGCATGCCTAATGGGCTAGAATAGAGGTTCATAACTCATAATGGGCCTAGAGATGAAGATTGGGTCACTAAAACCCACTACCAGGAGTCAGTCCAATATACTATCAAGCACAATGTGGAAATTTGCGACCCCAAGCTGTGTGTCGAGTTCGCCAACAAAGTCCCTGGTATGGGATAACATCTATCATGCATGTCTCTCTACAAGGTCCAGCGTGGCCTAGAATACTCTCTCTGCAAGGTCCAGCGGTGCCTAGAGGTCCAGCGAGGCCTAGAGCATATTTATTATGAAGGCTTACGGTCAGGCCCAGCGAGGTCGCATGAGTATAATTATCTCCGTACAGCGTGGACCACCTCGCATGACTAGCCCAGCGAGGACGCATGCGAGGCTATGCAACTTCTCCATTCGCCTCGTCAGCGAGGCAAGTTGATTTAAGCATCATGCTAGCCCGGCCTCAAGGACGCATCTACAAGGATCACCTCTCTTATAACTCCCGTCAAGGGATCGCCTCTCTTATAACTCCCGTCAAGGGATCGCCTCGCGTATGACTCTCGTCAAGGGATCGCCTCGCGTATGACTCCCGTCAAGGGATTGCCTCGCGTATGACTCCCGTCAAGGGAATGCCTCGCGTATGACTCCCGTCAAGGGATCACTTCGCTACGACTTCCCTCCTTGGGATCGCTTCGTACTATCATCATATCCACATACTAAAGGAGATCGCTATCTCACTCTCCACTGGAAGGCTCGTAGCTAGGCCCCTCGAGGTCACACGAGTATCTATACACTTGGGTCCGCTTTGCATGCCCGTACCGATAAGGTCGCATGCCTGTACCGTTGAGGTCGCTTGCCTGTACCGTCGAGGTCGCATGCCTGTACCGTTGAGGTCGCATGCCTGTACCGTCGAGGTCGCATGCCTGCACCCATACGAGGTCGCATGCCTGTACCGACGATGTCGCATGCCTGTACCGTCGAGGTCGCATGCCTGTACCGTCGAGGTCGCATGCCTGCACCCATACGAGGTCGCATGCCTGTACCCACGAGGTCGCATGCCTGCACCCACAGGGTCGCATGCGAGGTCCTCGTAAGCTCTCCATTAGCCTCACAAATGAGGCCTCATGACTCTAACCATGCGAGACCATTTGCTTCCTTCTTTGGACCATGGATCATGGATAGAATTAATGACTCATTGCCACATCAGCCCTAAAACGAGTGGGCTTGGGCCATGACTTATCTACTAAAACCCTAGCCCGACTAGGTAACTTTTTCTCTAAGAACTACGTACGACTTGATCCCTATAAATAGGGTACGTAGGCATCTTGTTATGGAGGATTGAAAGCTCACCCCTGAAAACACCATACAAGATCAGCCACAAACGATCTCCAATCTCCTTCCGTGTTCTTCGTGTTTGTTGTGCCCAAAATCTCCATGGGTTAGATTTAGGCCCATTGGGCTTAAGGATCCAATCCGTATGATTAATATGGGTTATGATTGAGGTCCCTTAAGTTAAATGGGGCTAAATAGCACGAGAAATGGATCTAGACAGGTTCAGGTTCCCGAAAGACAGCTTCCTGTAGACAGCTTCCCGAGAAACAGGTTCCTGCAGACAGGTTCCTGAGAGACAGCTTCCTGTACGAGAACAGATTTATTCCAGTAGAATTCTAGTATGATTAAGCCTCCTATTCTTTAGGAGCAAGTCATGAACATCAACTCCTTATTGGAATGTATTCCTTGGGCGCAGATGATCCTTGAATACATCTAATAGGACGAGAACTTGTAAACATACTCCTAGTCGGACTAGAACTTGAGTTCTATTCGACTTAGGTCGCCTATTCGTGGCTGAAATCTGGAGAAAAGGAGTTCCCCACGAATTAGGAACCTAGTTTATTGCCGCCTAACCAGACTTTTAGTCTAAAAAGAACTACGTGAACTTGATCCCTATATAAGCAAGGGTACGTGGGCACCTTGAGAACATGTTTTTACAAGCCTCACAATACACCTACGAGATTCTTGAGAACACACGACACAAGCCTCAAGGGAACTCGCGAGATTCTTGTAAACGCTCTCGAGCTCAGTTCAACCCCCACAAAAAGCCTCCATTCTCCATAGATTAGTTGATCGTTAGCCTTTACAACTCACCATAAACCTCTCAAAAGTTGTTACGAAATCCACTCATCAACATTGGCGCTAGAAGGAGGGCAGAGTTATCATCTTACGAGTGGAAAGATGGTAGGCAGTTCTGATAGCGAAGCAACACAATCTGTAGAGAAAGATCAAACACCGAAAGCAAAGAAAGATACTGAAGGTGAAGAAGATGGTGAACCCAAAGATAAACAACCTTCTGTTAAGAAAACTCGGTTACAAATCTTGGCAGGATTTAAGAGTAAGAAGGCTACGAAATCAGGAGCATCTTCTCAGAAAAAGGAAAAAGCGAAGGAACCTTCCATCGAGATAATTAAAGATGATATAAGTTCAGATGAGACCGTGAACGATTCGAGTGTAGCAGATTCACAGGAAGTCGATGATAAAAATAAGGAAGCAAAGGATGGTGGAGCTAGTGATTTGAATGATGAAGACCTCAAGAAGATTATAGTGAAAATCAACGAAGAAAGACAGTCAACAATAGGTGCAATAACCTCATCTCCATTCACCAAGAAGGTTAGAAAATCCTCGTTACCTAAATCTTATCATATGTCAAACGAGTTTAAATTTGATGGCACTACGAATCCTGTGGAGTATTTAAATACCGAGATGGAAGTTTATCAAGTTAACGAGCCAACAAGGTGTAGATTACTGGCTGCAACCCTTCATGGTGGATCTCATCAGTGGTTCAAGAGGTTACCATCAGATTCTATAGATTCGTGGGAGAATATGGGGAAACTCTTCGTTACTCAGTTTAGAGCTTCCGTCGTTTTTGCACCCCCAACCAATACCTTGGCCAACATCAAGCAGAGAGCAGATGAGACCTTGGCAGAGTACCTCAAACGTTTTAATGCAGAGGTTCCCAGAGTTAAGAAAGCTCCTGACGAGGTCATTATGAGCTTCCTGATTGCTGGAGTTAGAGCTGGTTCAGACTTCTGGAAGGAGTTACAAGTACGTGAACCTGGTACACTGGCTGATTTCTACAAACAAGCTGAACTATATAAATGTGTAGAAGAATCCTTGTTGAAGTTGAGAGAAACAGAAGATCTTGGAGATGAAGCTAGTCACAAAGGAAGCAAGCGAGAGAGGTCTCCAAGCCCGCAAGCATATGTTATTAAGGATCGAGCTTCCTCCAAAAGAAGTAAAGCAAATTCGAAGACAAAGTGCGATAGTTATACCTCTTTGGTTGCTCCAGTGGATCACATCTTCACTGTTTATGGGAAAGAAGGAATATTTGTAAAGCCTGCACCTTTACCAATAGGAGCAAGGAAAGATCTAAAGAAATATTGTGACTTCCATGAGGATAATTGCCATGATACTTCCGAATGCAGAGCATTGAAAGACCAAATCGAGGAATTGATTAAAGCCGGGAAGCTTGCGGAATGGATAGCTCGAGGTGACCAGTAGTTGAAAGTTTGAGAGCTTCCTTAAAGTATAGTCGAGAGACCTTTATTTATATATGTATTTCCTTCTTAGAACTGGGGGGTAGTGCATGTATACCTCCCTAGCAAGTAAACCTATTTCTTTCGAGTAGTTTGCAACAAAATTATGAGTAGTTCTTTTCCTTGTATTACGTCATACATGAGTTATATTTAGCTTGTAAAACAAGGAACATAATTCAGTGAGCTGCTAGAAATACCTCATAAGTAATCTCTTTAAGTATCTCTTGTTTCTTACAATGAGTTAGCTCGCGTAAGCTTAGAGGTGCTGTATTGGGATATTTGTATAAGATATAGAGGTTCATTCTCAATGTGTTTCGAAAGAGGTTTAAGAAGGAAATAGAAGATATGTTAAAGCTACAAGGAGGAATGATGTGAAGAAATTATAGTATCTATTCGAGTGTTAAGGAAAATTCGACATAGTTGAAGATTTTGATGAAAAGTGGCTACAAGAATTTGATATGAGCATCTTGAAGAAAACACACAGTGGTCAACTTCTCAGATGAATATTCAATGACTTATTAGAGATTACTGAAGAATTATGAAGCTTCTCGAAGTTAGTTCTTCATCAAAGACAAGCTTCCCTGAAGAACTGGGGGGGTAGTATAATTACTATAGGACATGGTAGTTTGAAAATTGAGGATTTCAAATTTTTGAGAATTCAGATCAATATCCTCACCAATAGATCCAGGAACCTCACCATCAGGTCAAGGAAGTTCACGATTTGGTTCAGGAACCTTACGGATTGATTTGGTCTAGTATCTTGAAGAGCAGCATGCTTGCATCAGGAACACGTCAATGAGTTTTCAAATCTTAACGGAGGCTTCCACTTCACATCTGATCAGTCTACAGAAAGATCCAGGTGATTCCTCTCCTTTTATGCTTACATATTCGTAGAAAACCTCCCAGGTACACGCAACAAACTCTTACTATACATAAGGCATGCTTAAACATCTATGCTATTATGGTCTTATGTGCGATAAAGTTATGATTATGTATTGATTATGTTTCTAGATGTTAGAATGCACATGTACCTAACATATTTCAGGTTCCATGTATTTACCTTTAGTTAACAGGTTTTTTGTTACTCACCTGAAGCTCATAGGTAACAGCTTCCAGGTCTAGTTGCATTTATATGTGTCTAGTAGATTCCTTGTTATTTTCCTGTAACTGACATCTTGCAGGTTCATTATTATATACCTGAAGCTTGTATGTAACAGCTTCCAGGTTCATTGACATTTGTTAGAAGCCAATTGTTAGTTTATGATTAGCAGCTTCTTGCATGAGGTTCTCAGCCAGCTGATACCTGAATAGAAGAAAGTGTACTTACAGCAAGAGCTCCATGCCTGTAGAGAATTAATCTAGTGCCCTTCTGGATTCTCTTTGTGCTCCATCTAAGGATTCACTTAGAGCCTAGAAGGACTCACTAGGTTCCCTGAGCATATCCATGTATTGACCTAGTGCCCTTATGGATTCTCTATGTGCCCGTATAGGTTCACTTAGAGCCCAAAAGGATTCACTTGGTGCTTCATGCATCCATGCGCATTTGTTTGGTATCCTAATGGATTTTCTTTGTACCCTTTTAGGGATTCATTTGGTGCCAAATTGGTTTCGGTTTTTGTCCTAAGCAGAGGTTCATATAAACAACCAGTTGGATTCACCTTATGCCCTTACGAGGAATTACATAGAGCCCAGAAAGATTCACTTTGAAAGCCCTGTCAGCTACAGGCACTCGATAGCTAGAAAAGACTTGCAAGCACGAGAGATTCACATCGAAAAGCCCTATGAATCGTAGGCACAATTCAAAAGTCCCATAAGCATGTGGGCACCTAGTTAAAGGTTTTGGGAACCTAATCATGGGTAACCTAACCTAGAGTTTGATTGTACCTGAAAAGCCTTTAAAGGGATTCACCTTGTGCCCATACGGATTCACTTGGTGCCCCTAGAGTTTGAAATAATTCATCATGTGCCCTATAGATTCTCTTTGTGCCCTCTTCAGGATTCACTTAGAGCCTATAAGGATTCACTTGATGCCACAAAGGAATTCACTTAGTGCCCAACCGGATTCTCTTCGTGCTCTTGACATGATTCACCTAGAGCCCGGATGGATTCACTTCGTGCTCCCTGAAGCGAAAAAGGATTCATTTGACGCCCAGTCGAATTCTTTAAGTGCCCTTCTCAGGATTCACTTAAGGCTCAATTGGATTCGTCTTATGCCCTGTCAAGGATTCACTTAGCGCCCAATTGAATTCTCTAAGTGCCCTTTTCAGGATTCACCTAGAGCTCAATTGGATTCGCCTTGTGCCCTCATCAAAGCGATACAAAGATGAATACTCCCACTTATAAAGCTTGTATATGATTGAAATAGGTACCGTACTACTAACAATTTCTTGATAAAGCAGCTTGCAGCATCCTTGATGATCATCAGAAGCTTCCAGTTAATAGCTTCCGGCTTCTAGTTTTTAACCCATAGTTTATAAGCTACAGCTTTCAGTCAACCGCTTCAACAAGCTATAGGAGGTTCACGCATCATGACGGCTCGGGGGGTAGCTCAATTCCCCTACGTTTGCACAGAGAAGAGCTTCCATCTTCCAGGTTCAATAACAGAATCTCGATCTAAACCGGCACAATGAAGCACAGATAAGTTCTACTTTCATGCCTTTATATCCTTAACTATCATGCACATTTCCTGTTAATGAGAGCTTATATTCTGTCATGCTTAGATACATGTAGCTTTTAATGCGTATATTCCATGATCTTTAGAAATGAAATTTATGTGAACTTGTACTTAGGATGTTGTCATGCCCTATAGGTTTGCAGTTTACGTAACATATATGCTTAATTTATGATCTCGAACGTGTTAGTTGAATCAGTCAAGTAGATAATTGATATGCCACTTGAGAAGGTAGCAACATATATAACGTAAATAATCATTCATACTTGCATACATGCATCACTTGTATGTGAGCTCTTCAGCTCGTATTACTAACCTATTTTTTCTAGTTTTCTTGGTGTTTGTACCCAAAATCACCATGGGCTAGATTTAAGACCTATTAAGTCGTAGGTTCCAATCAACAAGTATTGTATGAGCGAGGAGATAGATCTAGTACGAGATATGAAGACCTAACGTGGAGAAATGAGCATTAGTTGAGAAGACAGTCAAGAGATTATGAGTATCAAGACGTTCCTGATGAACCAGTAGCTGAGCAGATTACGAATGAACCAGTTTCCTCCCCGCAGAAGAGCCCGAATTAGCCTAGCAACAGCAATGAAAACAACAAGAAGTACATGGGAACTACAGAAACGCTCCTGAGACTAACAAATTTGTTATTTGTGCAGGTACAGTTTCCTATAGAGAGGTTCCTGAGAACCAGGTTCCGAGATAGAGGTTCGTGAGAACCAGGTTTCTGAGCATAGACATCAGAGATATCAAGAAGCCAGCTAGAGAGACGCAGAATCATCATTGGAAAGTACTCCTAGGACGCAGCTGATCCTAGAGTACCTCTGATAGACAGACATTAGATAGTCAAATGAAAAGAAGCTTATCAGATGAAGTAGCCTCTCGAGCAATCAAGTTATGATTTTCCAGGTTAACCTCGTGCCCTTTTTAAGGATTCATCCAGTGCCCTATTGGATTCGTTTTGTGCCCTCAGCATAGGTTCACATAACGCCCAATTAGGTTCACTTTATGCCCTTATTTGGATTCACTTGGTTCCCTTGACAATCTTACGATTCACCTTGTCCCTTTTAAGGATTCATTTAGTGCCCTATTGGATTCGTTTTGTGCCCTCAGCATAGGTTCACATAACGCCCAATTAGGTTCACTTTATGCCCTTATTTGGATTCACTTGGTTCCCTTGACAATCTTACGATTCACCTTGTCCCTTTTAAGGATTCATTTAGTGCCCTATTGGATTCGTTTTGTGCCCTCAGCATAGGTTCACATAACGCCCAATTAGGTTCACTTTATGCCCTTATTTGGATTCACGTGGTTCCCTTGACATTCTTAAGGTTTACTTAGTGCCCAATTAGATTCGCTTTGTGCCCTTGTCAAAGGATTCACTCAGCGCCTAATTGGATTCACTTTGTGCCCTTGTCACGATTCAAACAAGAAGACAAAGACCCGCATGGTTCACTCAGAAGAAACATGGGAGCACTGAAGGGATTGGGTCTTAAAATATCAAGCTATTTAGGTTCCTCTCGCATCCTATGACTTCGAGGAACCGGGGGGTACTTGTTGTGCCCAAAATCTCCATGGGTTAGATTTAGGCCCATTGGGCTTAAGGATCCAATCCGTATGATTAATATGGGTTATGATTGAGGTCCCTTAAGTTAAATGGGGCTAAATAGCACGAGAAATGGATCTAGACAGGTTCAGGTTCCCGAAAGACAGCTTCCTGTAGACAGCTTCCCGAGAAACAGGTTCCTGCAGACAGGTTCCTGAGAGACAGCTTCCTGTACGAGAACAGATTTATTCCAGCAGAATTCTAGTATAATTAAGCCTCCTATTCTTTAGGAGCAAGTCATGAACATCAACTCCTTATTGGAATGTATTCCTTGGGCGCAGATGATCCTTGAATACATCTAATAGGACGAGAACTTGTAAACATACTCCTAGTCGGACTAGAACTTGAGTTCTATTAGACTTAGGTCGCCTATTCGTGGTTGAAATCTGGAGAAAAGGAGTTCCCCACGAATTAGGAACCTAGTTTATTGCCGCCTAACCAGACTTCTAGTCTAAAAAGAACTACGTGAACTTGATCCCTATATAAGCAAGGGTACGTAGGCACCTTGAGAACATGTTTTTACAAGCCTCACAATACACCTACGAGATTCTTGAGAACACACGACACAAGCCTCAACGGAACTCGCGAGATTCTTGTAAACGCTCTCGAGCTCAGTTCAACCCCCACAAAAAGCCTCCATTCTCCATAGATTAGTTGATCGTTAGCCTTTACAACTCACCATAAACCTCTCAAAAGTTGTTACGAAATCCACTCATCAACAGTGTTCTTAGCAAAATATCCATATTTTGCTCCGTGATTCCAGCAAACCTCCAAAATATTGTTATACAATATTCCCTATAACAATTATGTAGTAGCTTTATGATTTCATCCAAGTGTTTATCCCCTCCCCCCCGTTTTTCCTTGCAAAACTTTCAACATTTATACTGTTCCCGTGTTTTTGAATTTCACCGGTCACACTAGAGAAAGGAAGGCATCACCAGTAAAAACAAAAAGCATAAAACACAACAACACAACGTACTCAATATATCCCGCATGAGCAGGGTCTGAGGGGGGTAGGATGTACGCAATCATGACCGTACACAAAGGTAGGGAGATTGTTTCCGGTTTTTGACCCCCGGCAGGAATCGAACTCGTGACCTCACGGTTCACGGATTGGGCACTTACCACTGTGCCAACTCAACCCCTTAAGTAAAAACAAAAAGCATAATATGGTTTAAATCTCGGGAGGGAGCGTGTATCCAAAAAAAGAAGAAGCATAGTATGAGCCAACTTGAAAATAATAAAAACTGGGCTCAACTTGAATGCAAGGAAAGGCAACAATGAGTCGGAGTGCTAAATAGAAAACTTATGAGTGGGAGTTTTGTAAAGACATGAACATGTGATTAAAGAGAAGATAAAAAAGCAACCAACCCACCTTAACGGCTTAACAAGGACAAGCTGAAATTGATGTAGAACACGAGCAATTAGGAGGCCTTTACATTTAAAAAAAGAATGTGAAAGAAGCTTGGACATGCCACCAAATACTACACCATAAGTGCTCATATACAATATTTTTTGTAAGTGTTGCAACCAAAGCATTGCGTTAGTTATGGTCTTCTGTAACATTATTCGAAAAATATTCCATTAGACGTGAATACACTGTTTCGATGGGAAACTTAGTGTTCTGACTTGCAACACCATTTAAAAGCATTGCACTACATTTATATATTTTAAGAATTAATGAAAATAAATTTATTATCACAATCTTTAAGACATTCAAATTTTGTTCTATTTCTTACTTCAAAATTCAACATATAATGTATTTTATTGTAACTTTTTTTTGCCTATATTTTACATGTGGGATTTCATTCTTAAATATTTGATATATAATATATTTGAAAATTGTAACTATTTTTTACTTTAAAATTAGATATATAATAGATTGTAAATTATAACTATTACAAACCCTAAACCCAAATTTTTTTTTTTTAAACTTCAACACACAAGAAACAAATTACACCGGAAGGGGCAAGTCAGCCTCAACAGCACAACTCACACTTTGTGGTAAATCTTCCTTCCAGAATCTGAAGGTTTGTAATTCCAAAACCAGTTTAGCAAAAAAATGAACAGGAGTCAGTTTAGCAAGAAAATGAGCAGGAGCATTCCCATCCCTACCAACATGAGCGAAAGAACTACCTTTTAAATCCTTAGCCTTTCTCAGAATGTCATTTATAATATTACCAAAAGAGTGCAGCTGGTTTTCGCCCTGATTTATAACTCTTATTACATTTAAACAATCAATTCAACATCTACATTGTCAACTCCCAACCACCTGGCCAACCTCACTCCAAGGAGAAGAGATTTTGCTTCAGCTACCTCAACCGGGAGAGTATGTTGCTTCCAGTCACAAAAAGCTCCAATGGTTTTCCCTCGTTCATTACGACATATCGCCCCCGACACAATTATTCTTAGTGTCAATGGTTGCATCACAATTGATTTTTACTGCCCCGGCACCAGGAGAAATCCATTTTACAGCACTCTTGATCTCTTTCCATCAATCATGTTTTCATTTTTTTTAAAGTTTTGTAAATTGTTAATAAAAAAGTTGCACTATTAAAAAAGATAACACATAGCGCACAAGTCACGAGGTGGACGATAATTTCCCCCCTTCACAAAATAATTCATGCACTCAAATTTTCCCAAAAAAATTCTAACTTCCCCCCAAAAACACTGCTCCCTCTATCCTGTTTTCGCACTACTCCCTCTCTATTCATTCTCTCTCGACTCTACCCTTGACATTACAAACTGGAAGGCAAGCTCCCCGTGGTAATCAAAAAATCATTATCTTGCATTTGATTTTCTACTCTCTACTCATTTAGGTATTTGAGTTTGCAAGGGATTAAATTTGGGACTTTCATTTAGGTATTCAATCTCTAACTAGTATGACTTTCAATTTTATTTTTTTTTGCCAGCGTATGACTTTCAGTTTAGGATTTTGTATTTGATTGATTAAGGATTCAATTTAGGGTTTTGGTTTTAGTGTTAAACGCTTATATCTTGTTGTTCATGTTATGGGTTCCATTTTCCTCACTTTCGAAATTTGTTAAAATAAATTCTTTTTTGACAGACATATAGATTTTATAATGGGATTCATGTGCCTAAGGATGACTTCAAATTTCTACCTGAGGTTAAAAGATTTTCAATACAAATTTAAGGGTATTTAGGTAAATTACTGAGAAAAAAGTTGAAATTTTCAAAAATGCCCCTGCGGGACCACTTATTTTATGGACTCTTTGTGTTATAACCTCAGGAGAGATCCTGAGGACAACTTCAGGCCCAGTTTTCTCTTTTATAATTATTACTTTGTCAGACATATAAATCTTATTGTTAAAGAATATATATTCAATGCGAACAGGTGATACTGAAAAAATTAATAGCATACATGTAATGAATAAAAGAGCACGAATGAGTTGAGAAAAAAGATCAGCATTTTTCAAAATGAACATATGATAATGAAAAAGTTATCTATATCTATACTAAATTATTATAAATTAATAAGCAAACATGGGTATAATTGTTGGTAGTTTGGTTTAAAAGTTGAACTATTAAAAAAATATTGATCGTTAGATTTTTAGTAAATTGATAAAAACCGTTAGATCTAACACTAAGGAATATTCAATATTGTGCTAATTTAATGAATACACAAGGTTCGAATCTCGGTAACAACAAATTAAAATTTAGAATTATATTATTATAGTTTTAAATTTGACTAATATATTTAAAATATAATTAAAATAACTATTAAACTAGAAAATTAGATTAAAAAATTATTTTTATTATAAAAGAATATTATATAATATTTAAAAGACATACATGCCTCTTTAATTTTAAGAACTTGAGGAATCACTAAACAGTATTATTATATAGAATATAATTAGGGCTTCTCAATTACAATTGTCTTTCTCTTTCGCCTTTTATTTAATTTTTAGGGTTTCGCTCTTCATGTATCCCCAAAGTTTTCTTCTTTAAATATATATCCTATCTTCCAGATAATTTGTATTTTAAATTGCCTCAATTTGTTAATATCAGGTAATACATACATTTTTTTTTGTCTGCAAGAATAAATCTTGATCAGGAGTACATAAAGTACAAGATATAAACCGACGAGGAAAACAAAAACCAAACCCCGCCCACAAAGGCATACACGAAGCCAAATCATCCAACGAGAGAATAACTAAGCTAAACTCCCAAATCTGGACAATAAAAACTTGATGTCCATACCAAAAACAAAGAGAGGGAAGAAAAAGAAAGAAAACACAGAAAAGAAATGAACTAAAGCCAAGAAGAGAGAATAGAATAATGAGGGGGAGAGATTACCCGAAAACCCAAAAAACCAAAATAAGGAAAAGAAACAAGAGAACAGAGACAAAGAAACAACACGCTGCAATAAAATAAAAGTAAAGAACGGAAGTCCAAATGAGAATTAAAACGGAATCTGAGCAAAAGGAGAGAAGAAAGTGAGAAGAAAATAAGAAGAAGAGATAAATAAAACTGATGAAACGAAAATAAAACTCCAAACAAACCTTTGACTATGATCGGTAACACATAGTTCCTTACCTTTACATTCTGAATCCAAAACTGCTAGAGACTCTTAGATTCTTGAAATTATACCTTTGGCTATGTGGGTAGTAACATATAGTTACTACCCACTCTAAGTTTCTTGTAGTTATTCCTTCAAATGCAGTGATCTAAAACTACAAACTTATAATGTATACACTTTAGACTTCAGAGTAATTTTTATGCCCGCAAAATGGTGATTTTCATTTCAAAATATGCACTTCAGTTTGATACCAACCTAACGCACTACTACAAATTTGAGTTTGGGACATGGTACCACAATAGCGTTTAAACCATACGTTATGGAAGTAGATGACTTGCATAACGTTTTTCTTAATAAACGTTATGTAAGTAATTATTGAAAAATTAGACAAATCTATACTATTATATAAAAGCCGAAACATTAAAAGTTTGGTTGGTCGGTTGGTCGGTACCTGTTGATTTTACTTATTTACCCTTACTCATTTATTATTGACTAATCAATTTCCTTTTGCAGATTAAACATATTATCCTTTCTACTTTTCAAGAATTAAATAATTTCCTTTTTCAAGTAAAATATAATATCTTTTATATTTTATTAAACTAAAATTTCTCCTTTATGAATCAATTTCCTTTTTCAGGTTAAACATATTACCTTTTCTATTTTTCAATAATTAAATAATTTCCTTTTTCAAGTAAATTAGAATATCATTTACATTTTATCTAACTAAAATTTCTCTTTTTTAAAAACATTACGAGCAATTTTGTTTAATAAAATAACATAATTAAATTATAATTACTATTAACTAATCAGTTACCTTTTTCAGTCAAAACACGTTACCTTTTCTCTTTTCTCTAACTAAAATCTTTCTTTTTCCAATTATATCATGGACGATTACCTTTTTCAGCGAAAGCACGTTACCTTTTTCCTTTTCTCTTACTAAAACCTCCTTTTTCCAATTATATGACGGACGTTTCTATTTAATAAAAATAAAATAATAATAATATTATAATACTAATAATTTACCGATTACCTTTTCAACTAAAACATATCATCTTTTCTATTTTTTCTAATTAAATTTCCTTTTTTTTAGAAATATAACGTGCAACATTAATTTCTCATTTTCTAAAAACTATGAGCAATTTTATTTAGTAAAATAACATAATTAAATTATAATTACTATAAACTAATCAATTGTCATTTTCACATAAATCATGTCATCTTCATGTTACCTTTCTATTTTCTCTAACTAAAATATCTCTTTTTCCAATTATATCACCGGCGGTTCTATTTAACACTATTAGTAATTCTGTTTAATAAAATAAATATTATAATTACTAATAATTAATCAATTACCTTTTTCAGCTAAAATATGTTACCTTTTATATTTTTCTATTTTTTTCAGTTAATTTTATTTATTTATCCTTATTTAATGGTACGTGTTATTTTACGTAATTATCCTTACTTAGTTATTTATAATTACGAATAACTAATAAATTTCCTTCTTCAGGTAAAACATGTTACATTTTCTATTTTTTAATAACTAATCTTTTTTCACATAAAATATGAGAAATTCTTTCCTTTTTCAAGTAAAATATGCTACCTTTTCTATTTTTCAATAGCCAATATTACTTTTTACGTAAAATATAGTTTATCTAGCTAAAATTTTTCTTTTTCTAAAGAACCTATGAGCAATTATGTTTAATAAAATAAAATATTATAATTACTAATAATTAACCAATTACCTTTTTCAGCTAAAATACAATACATTTTCTATTTTTTTTTTATTTTTTTCAGAAAAACCTATTTGGTTTGCTTTATTTAAGTACAATAAAATAATAACAATATAATAACTAATAACTAACCGATTTTATTTTTCAGCTAAAATATTTCATCTTTTCAATATTTTCAAACTAAAATCCATCATTTTCTAAAAATATCACGGACAACATATATATAATTATATCAGATTATATTTTATAAAATTTTAAGCCAAGAAAATTTATGTCTTGAAATTTTTAATTCAAATTAAAAAAAAATTCTGTTATATTAAAGAACATCCGTGTATCGCTCGGGTTTTAAGCTAGTACAAATAAAACGGAAAAAATGCTATAATAGCGTCTCTTGTCCAAACGTTCTGCAAGTGTGGACTCTTATGACGTTTATTAAACGCTATTGAAGGTAATGTATTTAAATAATTATGAATTAATTTATTTTATAATTGTTGATACTTGGATAGGGCTTCCAGAAACGTTGTTGTAGTAGGTGTGTCCCAAAGTAGTATTAACCTATTAATATTATAAACTAGCATTTTACCCGTGCTACGCACCGAAAACACAATTTTAAAATTTTAAAATAGTTACAAAAATATATAGTATATTAAAAAATAAATTATTTTGTTATATTTTGTTTTCAGTGTAGCGAACCCAATATGCATCTCTAAGTAACTTTTCTCAAATTATGTATAATTGTATGGATGCGTGTTAAAAAAATTGAAAATTTGTTTATATAAAAAAAAGATTAATATCAAAACACATTCATTTGATATATGATAAAATTTACCTGAGATACATATCAATTTTCTTATTCCTTTTTGTTTTTTCCCCAAGTAATTTAACGACATTTTATGCTATTTTTACAGAAAGTTCGGTTCAATATAATCATGTTTGAGAATCAGGCATTGAAAACAGTAAAAACTTAATTAGTACTAATAGAAAAAATAAATCAAATACATATTTTTCATTCTATAAATGAAAATAAAATAGGAAATGAGCAATTTTCTGGAGTAATTCTAGAGGTCCCTAAAAAAATCTCAAAAAGTTAGTTATCATATTTTTATTGGTTAGTGTTCTACCCGTGCTACGCACCGAATGATAAAATTTATTAATTAATTAATATAAACATAATATTATTCATTATTTATATAAAAAAAAGATAATTTCATTAAAATTTAAGTATAAATTATCGTCAATTTATACCAATTGCATTAATATCAATATTATCAAACAATTATCATACCATTCACATCCCAGCTCAAACATTCCAAACCTCTCTTTATTGTTTTTTCTTAATTTTATTTTACATTTGATTTCTCTCATTTTTTAGAATATTTCAACCAAGTTCATAAGTTTTTTATCCATATTTTAAGTTTCCTATGTGTTTGTTCCATATCATTTTTACAAATTTTATGTTCTTTTATTAGTTATTTGATTTAGTACTATAGCAAAATAAACATTATCAATTAACCAAACAAATCCAATACATCCCGTTATTTGAGTAAGATATATCTGTTAGAGTTTATGGTCAGTTTGTTTTTAATGACAACTTTAAATGTGCATATTTAGTTTGAGAATTTGTATGTTGAATTTTTTTATTCTTTTCTATCAGAATATGGTATATTAAATATTAGTTTTCTTTTACGCATTAATAAGGAAGGGAAATTAATTCGATATGATGGTACCCCATTCGAACCCAAACCCAAAATTTTGGATTCAGGTTTGGATATAAATTTTAAAATCAAAATAGTTTCGATTTGCATTTGGATTTAAGTTGTACTGAACCGATAGCCTATCCAAAATCTGAAACCCAATACACTATCGAAACCCTATACATATGTAATATAATACATTAATTTGAAATTATTTCATGTAATATTTTAGATGTAAGACATATTATTTTGTTTATTTTTTTTCAAATATTTCATTAGAAATAGTCAATACTAATTTAGTAATTAGAACTTATATTTCTCAATATCTAATTTTATTGATATATTCAAGATGCAATTTTGTTTACATTAATTTTTCATTTCTATGTATAAAAAGAATTATTTTTTTAACATATTTTAAATTTTACTTAGTATATTAATTCGTATAATATGTTATATTTTACTTAGTATATTAATTCGTATTTTACTTTTTAATTTTTGTATAAATATACTTAATATTGTTTGCGTGTAACAATTATTTTAATTTTGACTACATTATTACTAATTTTGGATACCCAAAAAAGTCAAATCTAATCCGAAATCCGACGAATTTGGTTTTAGATATTGAATTTTGGATTTGGATTTATTTTTAAAACCCAAAAATATTTGGATGTGGGTTTGAATTTTACAAAATTCGGATCAAACCCAACCCGTTGTCATCCAAACGCGTAAAATAAAATATTTGAAAATGAGTATCACCTATCTTTTTTCTATTTGATTAACATGTTAAAATAGAAAACTGTACATGAAACTAAAATCAAATGTGTAATATATAAACACATAATCACATTATTATATATTTGTCCTTGTAATTTAATTGTCGAGTTCAAAAACATGAAATTAATTTTTATTTAGCAATGAGTATATTTGACCGACATATATTAAAAGAAAGAGTTTACGTAGATCTGGAAAATCGTTCGTGTTATATACATTCATACCATGTGTATTTTGGGTTTTGCATGAAAATGACATGAAATTATTTTGTATACCCATAATTTGAACACAAAATGTACTAAACTACGCATTTTTTATTTTTGTACACGAAACGAAAATAATTCACAAAATGAAAAAAATATGACAATTACATGTAATGTTACTCTCTGCCCAAGTTATCTAAGTATGTTACTATATAATTGAAAATAACATTGAATTACTACAAATAAAATTAAAAGTGGAGTACATAAAAATGAAGCCCTTTTCTTTAATTTTGTTTATTGTTAATAAATACCTCTGTTTGATTAGAATCTATCTACCAAGTTATTAATTTTTTTTACCTATTTTTAAGATTTTGTTGATATTAAAAATAAATATTATTAACCAACCAAGCAAAATTCGATATGTCTGTTCTTAGATTAGGATATGAGAATTAAATATTATTACTTGAATTGAAGAATACAAAATTAAAATGATCACCTTTTATTAGAAATAATATATAATTTTATATGTATCGACTTATCTAGTTATCAATAATATTGATTTTTAAACGATTGTTGTAGCCGTCATTCTATCTCATCCTCTCCTAAAAAATAGTAAACCCAAAGTTTATGGGTTGATATCTGCATCTTGGTTGATGATAAGCCCATTTTTATTGTTTTCCATGATTTTGCTTTGTTTTTCAATAAATATCTCTCTTTATTGAGATTCTATTACCACGTTGGTGGGTTTTATCAACTGATATATTGGATTTTGCACCTTCTCCTTGTGAATGTTAACTCATGTTTATTTTCCTTGATTTTACTTCGTTTTTCAATAAATATATCTCTTTATTGAGAGTCTAGTATCCCGTTAGTGGATTTTGTCTATCAATATATTGGGTTTTGTTCTTTATATTTTGAGAATAGGTTACTTTATTTTGGCATCTGGAATTTTAGATTTACAGGATTTTGTTATATTGATTCATTTTGGGATCTTGCAAGAAAATGACATAAAATTATTTTGTGTACTTAAAATTCGAACACAAAATGCTACTCCCTCCGTCCCTCCGAATTCTTTACATTTGCGGACCAGTTTTCGGCATGCATATTTTTATCTAAAAAAAAAAAATATCAAAAAAAAGTTATAGAACTAAAAAAATTAGTGATTTAAAAGAAAATTTGAATGATTATTTGTGTGGATGATAATATATGCCCTTTTGTTGATAAATAATTAACCATAGCAAATATAGTGATTTATTAGAATTTTTGCGCTGAGTTGACCAATTTGCTATGAAATAAAAAAATGATTTTTTAGAATTTTTGCGCTCAGTTAACCAATTTGCTATATAAATATTCACTAACAATATTTTTATTGATTTTTTAATGATTTTTTTTGGATTGATAATTTATACACCAAATAATGTCTAATACTATTTGAGAGTATATTTAGTATCTTGAAAAATTCAAAAATATCGTCAAGTCAATTTATTTGTCCCATTAATTCTTGAAAAATAACGATAAGTAAAATTTTAATGATAACTGGTTTAAATTCCATTTTTAATATTTAAATTGGTTGAATTTAGCCTTTTTTTTTAATAATTGATTAATTTAAAAGTTTATATAACTTAAATTTTGAAGGTTAAGTAACCACGATAAGTAAATTAGGATGAAAATGCTATGATTAACTTAATTTTAGTGGTTAATTTTGACTGGCTCTTATATATATTTATGAAAATTAATCCGTAATATATAATAATGTTATTATGATTAACTATAAATCAAAGTGTGAAAAATTAATATTGCGAAAATTGCTTCATATTATATATTTATATAATCCTGATTGGTTTTGATTTAAATTATTAATTTATTATAATTATTTCTTTATATTAAAAAAATAAAATATACGGATATGTTAAATCAAGTAAGTTACTCTATTTAAATTTGAATTGTTAACTAACCATAGTTAGTATAATAGAATGAGAATGGTAAATAAAGAAAAATTTTAATATAATATGATTGGTCTAAAATTTAGGAATGACCTTTGATTGGTACTAAAATAATTCAAAGTTTTGCATATTTAAATTTGTATAATATTGTTTGATTTTGATTTAAAATATTAATTTATTATAATTATTTTTTGACATTAACAAAATAAAATATATGGATATGTTAAATCAAGTAAGTTACTCTATTTAAATTAGAATTGTTAACTAACCATAATTAGTATAATAGAATGAGAATGGTAAATAAGGAAAATTTTAAAATAATATTATTGGTGTGGTAGACTCTGGTTTGATTTCTATTTTAATAATTTTAATAATATTATGATTCTATTTGTAATTTCTATTTAGGATTATAATTCAATTTTAAATATATTTAGAATGATTGATGGGTTTAACCTTGGTTAGAAGATAGCAAGTTAAATTATATAAGGAAATAGATTTGTTTTAATTTGATTGGTCCATGATTTAAATTTTAAATATATTTAGAATGATTGATGGGTTTAACCTTGGTTAAGAGATAGCAAGTTAAATTATATAAGGAAACAAATTTGTTTTAATTTGATTGGTCCATGATTTAGAAGTGATCTATGATTGGTTCTAAAATAATCCATAGTTTTCTGATTGGTTAACTAGGTACGTGATTAATTAACTGGATGGTGCGGTAGACTCAGGTTTGATAATAAAGGATTTTTATAAATAAAACATAATACGTACCCTTCCAATCAATTAAAACCCAAATTAGTTTTCCCAGAAGTACACCCAAAAGTTAGGGCTACCTGCTGCGATTTCTTCCAGCGAGTTCATCAGCAATTTGGGTATTACGAATTTGGGATGTCATCAAATTAGGGAGGTCATCAGCGTTGTTTAGTCGAGTTATGCAATTCGACTATTAGGTATTACGAAGCAAACTATTTTTGTGTTTGAGTTTTACTATGTGTTTGATTATTGGGTATTGTATGTGTATTTGTGTAGTTGATTGTGTGTGTATTTGTGATTATTAGGTATTGAGTTGAGGGCATAGTGATTATTATATGTGAAAAATTTCTTATTTAGTTTGATTTTGTTTCTGTGAACAAATTTTTTGGTAGAGTGTTCGCTAGTCATCTTGTTAGTGTTTGTGATTTCTTGTTTGCTAATCTAATTTACTCTGTTTCAACACTTACTCTGTTGACACCAACGTATCAACTGGCACCTGTTGCCTCCTCCCACCTCCCTAACATCACCCTTGACCTGAAGAACATTTCAATTTCTTGACGTCAATCAAGGATAAGAGTACTATATATATAGTCATTACCTTGATAGAATCAAATATATTGTCTAGTATTCCCTCCGTCCCAATGGATTCTTTACAGTTACTAATTTGGGATGTCCCATGGATTCTTTACATTACCCAAAATAGTAACTTTTAACAATAAAATACATTACACTTTACACTATTACACCCACTACTACTCTACTTTTTCAACACTTTACACTATTACACCCACTACTACTCTTATTTTAACAATAAAATCACTATTACATCTACTATTTCATTTATTTTAACAATATTACACCCACTATCCTTGGTCTCCGTGCCCAAACACAACGTAAAGAAACCACCGGGACGGAGGGAGTACAAAATACTGAAAAGAACACTACTTGCCAATTATTTGTTTAGTGCAGGCAGTAAGTTAAAAAAGCATATACTAACTCATCACGGCTATTACTGTAATTTCTACACATGATACCAACGTGGTGCCTTACAAATCCCAGGCAACGTAAGTGAGAAATAGTGGTGTACATGGGAGTTCCTGTTATAGAACAATAAATGTTCTATTAATAAATGTCCTTCACACTGTTAATAGTACAAATGCAGTCTAATTGGTGTTGGAATCTGTTTGATAGTGTTAATGCAATAAAATCTGAAGTAAAGTTAACATGTTCTATAATTGATATCATACATATGTTACATATTTTACCATGGGTGTACCTTTCTTTCTCAACTATCAGTAATGACAAAATCTGGTAATTGTTAAAAGTGTGAGTACCTGTAACTATTTTTCGGATCTTTGAGAGTAACTTTTTACTTGCATCTTTTAAAGATTGTTCCTTAGAAATACAAGTATTAACACTTGTTCATGCAGAATACTTTACATTGTATAAGTAGGAAATGGAGCTAAGTGTATATGATATTTAATGATATTATTCTACAGTTTCCGGTCTCAAATATATCAGAACCTGTTTACAAGACATCAGTTGATTTGACAAATCAGAGCTCCACTGAGGCTCTTGGTTCCTTTGTATTCTGGTCTCTAGATAGCATCTTTGCAGACTTTGCCAGCCAACTACCTAGTGGTAAAGGTGTAAAGAAAGCGGTGCAACAAACTAGCTATTTCTAAATCTCAGGTAAGCTTGCTATGTCTTGTTCAAAATGCAAAGAGTAGGAAAAAGAGAAGGAACGAAAACTTTGTAGACTTCCCAGACAAAGGGTTACAGACACAGATTTTTTGAAGTAGACTTCCCAGAACACAGACCACTAGAAACTTGTTACATTAGGCCAATTGATTCGTATATATGTGGAGTGTGTTATATGTTTTTTCCTGAAAAATGTCACTTGCTATTGAGCTATGTGATTGGATTGATTGTCCAACGTTAATGCTATTGTGGCATCACATTTTTGTGCCTCATCTTTAAAGTGCTTGTATGCTGTTTTATATGTACCTAAATTTCCTCTAACAGGACTTTGTAGATGTGATATTCTTACAAAAGTATCCATTATAAAAGAAGAACATGCACAAATGCCTCAAGATTTCTAAAATTTGTTGTTTTACTATAATGGAATGGAACATATTTTAATTTGCTTAACCATTGGTGTAAAATATTCAGAGCCATGGCTTACACAAATCACACTGTTAGGTAATACATTATGCATATATAACTTAAAAGTTAAACATGTTACACAAAGCTTATACAATTGTAGGGTTTGATACAGTAGATTCATTCGTTACCCTCGAAATCATGTAGACTATGCATCGTTTATTGATTCATTTGTAAGCCTAGAATTCGTATAGACTGTAAATCTTGTTTAATCAAAGTGAGTAGAGATTTGAGTTTTGTAAGCCTAGAATAGACTATAAATCTTGTTTAATCAAAGTGATTAGGGATTTGAGTCGTTATTTCTGATTGAATATATGTATATATTCTCTTGTTTCTTTCTTAATAGTTGTCTTATTGTAACCTTTATCTGATTGGGGCTCTTTTTTTAATCAGAAATTTATAATGCCGGGCTGTAGTTTTAAAGACGTCCTCTTGGGGTCTATAAAGCCAATCACTCTCAATGTAACCCCCGGAGATGAGGTTATTCTGGAGAACATTATTTTAGACGAGGACGAGAGAGTTGATCCTTCTATTGTCAAGGTTGTTCATAACTAACCCTTTATATCTTTCTTTTTTTCTGATTTATTCTACTTCACCTTTTCTTTTTAATTATGTTTCATCTTTTCACATTTTAATTCATTTGGACTACCTTTATTTACAGGGTTTTCATGAAGCATTTAAAGATAAATCTGTGTGCTTATTTTTGCTCCCTCTGTCTCCTGGTCATAAGAATTCTATGGTTCTTGATACTATGAGGTTGTGGGACGTTTATGAGCAAGTTAAGTCTTCTGGTGGAAAATTTAACGTCATTTGTGTGCCTACACATGTAGTGCATAATAAAAATGATTTTGAATACTTCAATCCGTACCAAGAATACTTCCAGATCCAATGGTGCACATCATTTCATTGTATTCCTATCGATGATTCTGCATGCTTGAAGCGAATGGAGAGTATGATTGGTATCCCGAAAGATCTGGAAGCAGCCTATGTTATCCTTGGTCCTATGAATGGTTTGTGCAAAAAGGTTGTTACTATACTTGATAGTGACTTTATCAAGTGGCATGGAGCCGAAGCTTTTCCATTTACCACAGAAAAGATGCAACAACTGGCACGCGAGGATGAAGCTTTGTGGAGTGGCAAACATGACCTGGGAACTCTTTTGTCATTACCTGATCGTGATTTTGTTATCTCAAATAACCGCACAGAGGTACTTCCATCCCCTACGATAGTTGATAGTGATGAATTTAGAAATTTGATTGAGGTCAGAAGCTTAACATAAAATAATATTGAGTTTAGCCTTTGCTCCAATTTAAACTTGACACGTGTAAAAACTTGAATAAATAGAAGCGAGTTAAACTTAAGTGGAGTCATGATGATAACATTTCTTAGCAGCCATTTGTTTTCAACTTAATATAACTATTTAAATATTTTGTTTTGAATATAGTTTTTAAAGAAAGAACGACTCATTTATCCTATCTAAGAGCCTGCCCTGATTTGCCTAGTTTCAGATTAGCTGCCCTTTATACCGACTATTCACGTTAATTCCACAGGCGTGTCTTGACAAAGTAAAAAAAAACATACCATTAGATACAACACAATTCTGGTCCTTCTTCCTTCTATCTGCCTACTGCCATCAAGGCATACTGCAAACACCTATGACTTGCCACATCAGCCTCCCTTCCTCCCAATGTATACATACAATTAACATATATAAACTCAATTTTTCTTCTTTAAAGTAAGATATATACACAAATTCATGGTTAAATACCTAGATAAAATGAGAACCCTAGGCTGATACCCTTCTTGCAACGTGTGTTGAATATACGTCGGGGGGTACCACGTGTCTACACAATACGTTGCTGGGTGAAATGTATCACGTCTATTGTTGTCAAAAATTTATAGTCCTCTTGCAGCGACATTTCTTCATGATAGCGATATTTCTTCATGATACGTCGGTCTCTGAAGCGTGTCTCGACGCTCTTGCCTGAAGCGTATAACCTCTGAATCAGGGTAAAAAAACGAACAGGTGCAGATACGTTGGAGAAAAAAGCATCTACTAGTGATAGTGATACACTCTTGTCAGCTGCGTGTTGCATAGGCATTTTAGTACATCAACACCGCCACTGGGTATTTTGGCATTAAAATTTTGAAATTTGGTTGTTTAGGTCATTCACCCGTTTTTAAACTTATGTATGCATATCGTTCCATATTTTTGATACTTAAAGGTAAGTGTCTTTTCTTATCAAATTCTATATTAGGTGCTCTTTTATTACTCCCTCTGTCCCATTCATTTGTTTACACTTTCCTTTTTGGGACGTCCCATCCAATTCTTTACATTTCTAAACTTTCCTAAAATAGTAAAGTTTTATAATATAAAAATCAACTACATCCATTAATTTTCTCCACTAACTCATTTTATACATTATATAGTGATGGGTCCCACCACTTTACTCATTTTTCCTACTCTCCTCCTTTTTTATATTTTTCCTTGGTTTCCGTGCCCAAACCAAATGTAAACATTTGGTTGGGACGGAGGGAGTATAACATTATAGAGTAGTGTGGTAATTAAATTTTTTTCATATGCATTAATAAAATAAAGAATATGTATATCATTTCTATATTTATCCAATATTCTTTTCTAGATAATGACATTCAGATAATATGTCTATCAATAGTATTAGACATTTAGAATGAGATCGTCAAATGATTAAGTTTGTTTAGAAATACTAATCATTCAGAATTTATTTAGCTTTGTACGACTCCTTTGTATCCTTGTAAGAACTTTTGTGGTGCAACTATGCACAATAGTTTACATATTCTTTACATATTATGCTATCTTCATACAGTTTAATTAATGGAATAAATTTAGGTCCCTATTTCCGATCTACATCAAAGCACTGTTTGCCTCTTATTCTATGAAGATACTTTAGAGTGCAGAAATTGGACAGAGAAACTTAAGAAACTTTACGTAGCACGAAAAGATTTTGAGGTGGTGGTTGTCTTCTCTATTACTTTTGGGCATGATCAGTTGTTGGAAATCAAGAATCGGAGACGCCTCTTGAAATTCTGGAAGGTGTTCGATGAAATGCCATGGTTGGCACTCCCTCCTGATGACCCCAAATGTAGGCAGCTGTGGCGCATTTTCAGTAAACTGTGCAGTGATACACCAAAGTTGCTCATAATTTACTCTGGAGGAAAATACTTCGAGGAAAATGGATTTAAAGTCCTGGAGGAGACTGGATTTAAAAACTATCCTTTTATGAGAGAGGAAGTGGTATGGACTTCAGTTGTAGTAAGAGAAAAGAACTTGTCCTCATTTTTGGGACGAAATGAACTTATTCGCGGTAGGGATTTGTATTATGTTGACCAGGTCAGTTCTCTATATCGATCATGAATATAATAATTTTTCTTTATGTATACTATTTGCTTGTTAACACAGTATTTGCATGTGTATTTGCCCCTGCAGGAGAAATTTACAGTCTCCAAACTCTTGGGGGGTTCAGTTGTCCTCCTTTTTTTGGGAGTACCAGGCTTTAGAGGCTTCAGTGACTTGCTGGCTGGTCTACATATTAATCATATTAATTCCGCCAGGGCTGTTGAAAGGTTTGAGATAGTCTACATTCCAATGACGGAATCTCCCCCCGAGATTGTCCCTGAGTGTGACTGGATGCTGGTTAGCCCTTGCAAGGACTTGATTCCTTTTTTCCATCACTTTTTTAAGGTCGAAATTAATCAAAATCCAGGAAAACAATTCACCATGGCGATGGTTAGTTTTGGACCGTTTGGACATTATAATGATCGTGGAATCATCTATACCAACTGTTCCAAATCAGCATATAAATTATTTTTGGATACCTTCCCGTTTGAGGGCAAGAAAGAGAAGAAAATCTTCAGGCGTCTATATAGTGCTGCAATAAACAGACCAAGAAAGAAGATGGATGATTAGTTGAATTCTGATGTACATAGTGCTTATATAAGCCTGTCTAGTGAAGAGTCTTCGGTACTGATCGAATATAATCTTAAATATTTTTGTTTAGTTTAGTGTTTTAAACAAAAAAATATTTGTTGTTGCTATATGCGTGGGATGGTGTCTGTTGCATTTTGGATAGGGGGAGATTAAATTGTTTGTTTTGATAAGGATAGGACGCGCCCTACCTTGATTGAAGGCGCGGCCTCGATGAATTTATAAACTTCACTCTGCATATCTTCAAATCTTCAATCTTGAATTTTTACTGGTAGCATGTAATAAAAAATTTCTATGTAGGTTGAAGGCGCGACCTTGCATATATTTGTGTTTCTGTTGAATTTGATTCAATTTCCAAGTAAGCTGTCCTAACAAAGAATACCTTTTTTTCTCCAACAACTATCAGTACCTGAACCTTTTAAGACATATTTTAACTAGTCAAAACTTCTATATAGAAAAAATGTTTTCTAAGCTAATATCATGTTTTGAATAAACATAATAACTCATAATTCTCTTAACTATTATCCATTTATACAAGTAGAGAAACAATTTGTCAAAGGATAATCCTGCTAACGCATTTGAAATGTTGCCATACTCTAGCTTCCATTCCAAACCAATGTGTGTAATAATCTTACATCAAGTAAAAGATCGCTGTTTTTTAAAAGCAACAGCTTCTACAGAATACTTGTACCCAAACTAAATATTGTTCATGAAAACAAAATTTACCTTTTTTAATTACAGGGGTACCGGTAAAGGCACGTCAAATTCGTTGATACATGTGAATTTGGTAAACATCCAAACTGAGGCCAAACCTCACAACAAAACAAAAGGTTATCACTTCACTTTCCTCAGAAATTAATTGAATAATGCGATGATGCAATTGTAAATTAATTTTTTTTTTCTAATAAATAATATTATGCAATTTAAGATTATCTTATTCAAAAATTTTAAAATTAAATAAAATATATAGTCATAAGGCTAAAATATGATATTGAAATTCTTATATTAAAATTATTTTAATTAAATATAGCATAACATATTGATATTCGAAAATATAATATTTAGGCAATTAAATCAAATTATAATAAATTTTTTAATGTAAATTCAAAAGTTTTATAATGTAATTACGAAAATACCCTTCTATTTTTTTAACGTTAACATCCAAATAACGGAAAAGGGTGCAAAGTGAACCTGAAAAAGAAGTTTTGGTATTCAACTGTCACTAAAAAAGTATGAGTACTTGAGTGTGTTTCTTCCAAAAATATATGGGGTACAAAGTGCAATAAACTCTAAGTTATATACTATAGTAGTATCAATAAATGTTCTCCTAGTCTAGGGGTAGTACCTTTCTTTTAATTTCTTCATTTTAAGCATCATTTGTCCTTTACTCTTTCTCTGTCCGTTAAAATTTTAAAACATCATATAATTCTAATTAATTGAGTGAATATATCTTGTGTAACTACATGCGTATCACACTTTAGAATATTTTTGGCACCCATGTAAAGTGATTAGAAGGTCCCAAACAAATACTCCCTCTGTCCCCCTTGGTTCTTTACCTTGGGGGACGTAATTCTGGCACGGATTTTAAGGTGCAATTTGCGGATAGTTTCATAACTTATTTTTTAAATTTTCTTTTTTTGTATAAAAATAGAATTGTTCTATTTTTATACAAAAAAAGAAAATTTAAAAAATAAGTTATGGAACTATACTTTTTAGCAGCCTTAAAATGCGTGTCGAGCAGTGAAAAAGAAATGTAAAGAAATGGGAGGGACAGAGGGAGTAGTATAAAAACTAGATGGTCAACATAATATGTGTGGTCAATAGTATATATTTTTACTACAAAGTATTTGGGTTCTTTCCATTTTTAGGGGTGCCAAGAGAATGCCAAAAATTGGCAACTTCTCTCAACACCTCTTGGGGCAAAAGTACCCAAGAGAAGCAGTGGACAAAATTGAAAAAGGATGAAGGATGCGACTGGGTAACTACTAAGCTGCTGCCTGCCAGTTCGTGGATGGCGGAACATGAGATGGATGATACTTTGTTATTTTCATTTGTATAGATTTTGTTCTCTGGAAATGTTAATGACAATGTAATCTAGTGTTAGTAGTAATTTTTTTTTTGCTAAATAATAGTAAAAATTTTTTACTTATATTATACAATTTTGTATAGCCTTATGTTCGTGCTTTGACAATGAATTCATCCTTTCTTTTTTTAAATACAACTTCATCCAAAGGTACTAATTGGAATGAACAAATAGACCAAAGACTTGAATGAGTTTGTTGTTTCTCTTAGCGAATTACGAGCCTCTAGCTTTACTTATTTTCTAAAATTTATTATAATTTTTTATTGATATTTTAATTATTTAAAAAATTCTAAAAATTTACCTTTTAATCAACTGTGTCTTGATAAATAAATATTTGATAAATCAATAAATTCGTCAAATAAATAATTTGTATAGTTCTAAATATTGACATCGATAGAGAATAATCTATACTATTATTTGTATAGTTCTAAATATTGACATCGATAGAGAATAATCTATACTATTATATAAAAATCGAAACATGAAAAGTTTTGGTACCTATTTTTAGGTACCTGTTTTTTAGTACCTGTTTTTTGGTACTTCGTGAATTTACTTATTTACCCTACGTTATAAAGAAAAATATATGCACCGGAAATAAATAATAACATAATATAATTAATGGTAATTAGTAATATGATTAATGTTAATTAGTCGATTAACTTTTTCACATTTATTTTTAGTTGAAGATTTTACTTTTTATAAACAACTAAAAACATAAATCGTATCATATTTTTCGATCATTAATATTTTCTTTCAAATTAAAATACGTTATCTTTTTAATTTAAAACAAATCTTACAATCATTAAAATATACCCGAAAACACCTATAAAATGTCTCATCAATTATAGCCCATTGTTGGGCTATTTTATATATATATATATATATATATATATATATATATATATATATATATATAATAGATTATTATTCATTAAAAATATATTATGAATTTCATATATATGTATAAATCCAAATATTATCCCGCTCATGCGGCACACAAAGAGATATCATGTTTTTATATGAAAACGTACACATATTAATGAATGGTTTGGTTGTATTACGAAATTAAAATTACATAGTAAATTTTAATTATAAATATTTTAATTATAATTAAAAATTTATAACTAAACGATATATTATGCAGCATTAGTTTATGTTTTGCTATAAATATAATGTATTTTAATAAGAATCAATAAATATAAAAATAAATTCAAGACTAAAAATTGTTAACATGTTGCATTAATTAAAATACAAGATATTCTTTCTTAAATCCCTAATGCCACACTTAAACCACTTAGGCTACCTGATTGTTGTGTTACAATGCTTAATAATTAATCATAACTTAGTATAAACATGCTTATAATTGTATTCTTAATAATTAATGATAAATATATTATTATATTATCTTGATAGAATGATAAGCATGCTTATATTTTGTAATTATATATTAAAATATATATTATATATTAAAAGTATATATTATATATAATTCATTTCGGATACGGATGCGCCTATATCCATATCCGCATCCTAAACTCTCGGATTCAGATACGGATAATATCCGATTGACTCCGAATATGGATAATATCCGCTTTTTTTCCGGATACGAACACAGATATTTCGGACGGATATCGGATTTTCTGAATTTTTTTCCCAGCCCTAGTAAAAATGTGTGTAGGCTAACTTGGAGACCCAAGTTCAACTCCTTCCAATAACAATTTTTAAAAAATTATTAAATATAAGGGTAAATTAGTCATTTCAAATTGAATAAAATGTCACATGATTTTAGACTCAATTTAATGTCTCATGAATTAATAGACCCTTGTTGGGCTATTAATAATATAATAGATAGATTATGGTAATTTCATCCCGAACCTTGTAGCCTAATGGATACTCCTTTGATTTCGGTGGCAACAAGTTGATGATTTTTCATATAAGACTAAATGAGTTCGTAGACGGTCTTTCAAGATATTACTATAATGTAAAATGTAAATAGATTGTTGTTTTTGTTATATGTGTAGGCCGAAGGGTTTAGGAGAGGAGATGAAAGCAATGGGGCATCTTTCAACAGCAGTGCTTTATCACAGCTACAGTGCTACCTCTATCAGTAATCGAAGTTGGAGACTGAGCTTTAATTAGATTTGGTTAAAGAGAATAGTGAGATTCGAAGTCAAGTGAAGACTTTATCAAGTTGTGTCAAACTAGCTAGTACTTGTTTTCTTTAGGTTACATGTGGTAGGCTAGCAGTTAGTTCTTTTCTCATGTTTCTAGCAGAGTTTATGTACTTGAAGAGTTGAAGTTGCCTGCACAATTTTCTCTGTTGTTATGCCCAAATCTGGCATAATAGTCATCATTATTTAATTGGCTGAATTAATGGTTCATTATATACAATGGGCCTCGAAGATGGCAATTGGGTCACTAGAAGCCCACTATTGGAATCAGCCCAGCCTAACTACATGGCCACCTCGCTACGATTCCTGTCAAGGGATCGCTTCGCTTCTATTATCACATCTACATAATAAATGAGATCGCTATATCACTCTCTGCTGGAAGGCTCATGGCTAGACCCCTCGAGGTCATATGGGTATTCATACATTTGGATTCGCTTCGCATGACTCGACCCCTCGAGGTCGCATGCCTCGCTTATGCTGCATCTCTGCTAGCCTCGCTTGTGAGGTCATATTCTTGTCCATGCGAGACCATCGGTTTCCTTCTATAAACCATGGATCATGGATAGGGTTAACAACTCATTGCCACGTCAGCCCTAATCTAAATGGGCTTGGGCTATGATTTATCTTCTAAAACCCTAGCCCGGCTAGGTAACTTGCTACCCAAGAACTACGTACGGCTTGATCCCTATAAATAGGGTACGTAGGCACCTTGATATGGACGAGAAACAGTTCACCCCTGAAATCACCTATCAAGCTCAGCCACATCTCTACACACAAACCCTAACCCTTAGTCTTCTTTCTTAAGCTTTATATCCGTATTTAGCTCCATAAATCCAGCAACCTCCAAAACATTGTTATACCAATTTCTCCCTATAACATCTGGCGCTAGAAGGAGGGGATCATAGTCATTGATTGGGAGAACGATGACTAAATCACACAAGAAGAGAAACGGGGAAGGAGATACACCGGGGTCGCATAGGAGGAATAAGGACGACCCCCAGGAGAGGAACCCATCAAAAAGCGAGGCGCATAAAGAAGGAATTGCCGAGGAGGTTGAAGATGAGTTCGGGAAGGAGCGAACACCCCCTGTCCAACAGGTGGCATTGATTGGCGAAGTTATGTCATTCTTGAAGGGCCTCGGTGATCAAATGATCGAGGTAAAGGAAAAGATGGCTAAGATGGAGAATCGACATAGTTCTCGAGGCTCCAAGAGAAATACAAGGATAGGGGATCGAATTCATCAAGCAGAAGGTAGCAAGGGCCCCACCAAGCAATTAATAGGGGACTTTGATGATGTAGTGACAGACCAAACGGACCCCAACGGGCACGAGGAAGAAGCCACCACGGATAAGGAGAAATCGAAGGAGAAGCCCGCTTCGTCTGAAGGAAGGTCTGTAAGTGTCTTTGACCGGGTTGGGAAGAAACTCAGTGAGCACGATCTCCGTCTCAAATTGGAGAAACTCAAGGCTAATAGGGACGGAGGGTCTAAAAATAAAAGTAAGGGTTCTCATCGACCTTTATCTCCTCGAAAAGATCGTGAGCGGTCATATCGTCGCGATGACAGACCCCCCTCTCTTCGTAGAGAGCGTGAGCGGTCCTATTATCGCGAGGACATACCCCCTTTCAATCGAGAGCGTGAACGATCCCAACATCGCGAAGATGACCCTAAAAATAAGGATTGCAGGAACGACCAAGAAGAGTCTAGTGCCCCAAAAAAGACTCAATCCCATCATGAAAGTACTGGAGGAAAGAAAGATGGAGACAAAGAGGGCAAGATCGGTGATTATAACTAGAGGAGTTGAAAAATGCATTGGATGCGATGAACAATGAGAAGGGAATTTTCAGCAATATGGGTTCCTCCTCACCCTTCACTCATGAGATTCGCACTGCTCCATTGCCCACAGTATTTCGAGGTCATCATTCTGACATGACCTATAATGGGGAAACTGATCCAGCCGAGTTCGTTATTCGTTTCAACAATGAGATGGAAGTATATCAAGTATCTTAGTTGGCGAGGTGTAGACTGTTCGCAGCTTCGCTAAGGGGAAGTGCCCAGCAATGGTTCTCGAAGCTAGGATCCCTAGTTGTCATAGATTCTTGGGAACAGTTCGTAGACATCTTTATTAAACAATTTCAATCTTCAATGCTCTATGCACCTCCTGTGTCCACATTGGCAAATATAAAGCAGAAGGAAGGAGAGACCTTGCATGACTACTTCAAGAGGTTCAACGCTGAAGTACCTCATGTGCGAGGTGCCAATGACGAGGCTGTGAAGAATTTCCTTATTGCTGGGGTAAGGGAAGGAACTAAATTCTGGGAAAAACTACAGGAGCAAACCCCTGGTACACTTTCGGAGTTGCACAGGGTCGCTGAGCCCTTTAAGCGTGTCGAGAAATCACTTGCAGACCTCAAAAGGAATAATGAAAGGAGTAGCAGTTGGAGTAGAAATAGGGGAGTAAAAAGAAAGGACTCCAGAAGTCCAAGGCGAAGACGGGATCGAAGTCGAAGCCCCAGCCCAAAAAGGAGAGAACGCGATCCCTTGAGGCGATCCCCTCCTCGAGATCACTTCGCTAGAAATGAAGACAAGTTTGTCCCTCTGGTTGCTCCGATTGAACACATTTATGCTGTCAATGCGGACAAAGGGATGTTTAAACGACCCACACCAATGGGTTCAAAGGAAACTGCGGACACTAGCAAGTATTGTGCCTTCCATGAACAAGCGGGGCATGCTACTAACAATTGCTGGCAACTTAAGCAGCAAATTGATCAGTTAATTCGGGATGGAAAATTAACTGAATGGGCGGTTCGTGAAGCAAAGAAGCACCAAGGGAATTTCGGTAAACAAGGATTGGGGTATCATGCTGTGCCACATGAGAAGCAAGATGAGCCCCGCAAAGATAGGGAAGAGCGAGCTGGAAGTATACATGTAATCATTGGAGGTCCCCACATTGGGGGGGAGAGTAATAAAGCTAGAGAGAGATATGCACGCGAGGCCAAGGAGCGACCTCTCACTAATGTGCATCATCTACAAGAACGACCTCCAAAGTGGTTTAAAGGCGAAGACACAAACATTATGTTCACTGAGGAAGATGCGAAGTGGGTTCATCATCCCCACTCTGATGCACTTGTGGTTCGGGTTCACATTGGGTCCCAAAATGTCTATAGGGTCCTTGTTGATAATGGAAGTGCTCTGAACATTCTTACATACGAAGTCTACAAAAGGATGGGATATGTGAACAGTGTACCCACGGTGGGGCATCTCTATGGGTTCACTGGAGCATCTGTTGGTGTTAAAGGCCTCGTTCGACTCCCCATCACTCTAGGGGATGAGCCCTGCATCACCACGCAGATCGCTGACTTCATGGTTGTAGATCACCCATCCGCTTACAATGCCATAGTGGGTAGGCCCATCTTGAAAAAAATGAGGGTGGTGACATCAATTTATCATCTCTCTATGAAATTTCCTACCCCACATGGTGTTGGTTGTGTGAAAGGAATTCAACATGAATCTCGTGAATGTTATAACAATGCTTTGAAGGCTGCAGAAAAGAGAGGTGGCTCTGTGGCAGGAATGGAATGCAATATAATATCAATTGAAGAGCTCCCAGAAGATTATTTTGAAGGCTTGGGTATTCAGGTAGAACCGATCCCGGGGGCCCTCATGTTAGAGGCCTCGCAGCCTGTGTTAGTTCTCCAAGAGGGGATCGTTGAAGAGGCTAGTGACGATGAGGAAAGCCCAGAGCGAGCTGCAGTGCGAGCCCGAAAAGGGAAGTGGGTTCGCAAGGAAACTTCAACCTTGGTGGACCTGCCTAATGGAATAACTCAAGAGACCACAATAATAAATGAATACGGGCATGTGGGAGCGACCCCTGCTTCAGACACAATGTCGGCCTCACCACAAAATGGGGTCGCGAGGAGGAATGAAGTAGAATCTAGCACGGCTCGTGAATTTGAACTTGATTTGGATCCTCGCATCCCAGAACATGTTGAACGAGCCGGAGCCGCAGAGGATACCGTCTCTATATTGGTTAATGCCAAAGATCCATCCAAGGTACTGAAGGTCGGGTCGCAACTCAATACTGGGCTTCGCGAGAGGCTTGTTAAGTTTCTGAAAGCCAATTTGGACGTGTTTGCCTGGTCCCATGAAGATATGATTGGAATTGATCCTAATGTTATGTGCCACAAACTTAACTTGGATCCAAATAAAAAAGGAATAAGGCAGAAGAGGCGACCCATATGCGGTGAGCGAGCCGAGGCACTCAAAGAGGAAGTTGACAGACTCCTCGAGGTCGGCCTCATTAAGGAATCTTTTTACCCTGACTGGCTCGCGAACCCCGTTCTTGTGAAGAAGCCCAATGGAAAGTGGAGAACATGTGTGGATTTTACCGACCTCAACAAACATTGTCCCAAGGACAGTTTCCCGCTACCAAGGATCGATCAGTTGGTGGACTCAACAGTTGGGCACGCGCTTCTTAGTTTCATGGATGTTTATTCAGGGTACAATCAGATACCGACGTACGGCCCTGATCAGGAGCACACCTCGTTCATCACTGATAGGGGTCTCTATTGTTACATAGGGATGCCCTTTGGCCTTCTCAACGCTGGGGCCACCTATCAACGGCTCGTTAATATGATGTTCGAGAAACAAATTGGGAAAACAATGGAAGTGTATGTAGATGACATGCTGGTAAAATCTAAAGAAGCTGAGGATCATATCACCCACCTCGCGGAGATGTTTGACATACTAAGAAAGTACATGATGAAGCTCAATCCCCAGAAGTGTGTGTTTGGGGTCGAATCTGGGAAATTCCTAGGGTTCATTGTCAACCATAGAGGCATCGAGGCTAACCCAGCAAAAATAAAGGCCCTAATGGAGATGAGATCGCCCAGAAATGTGAAGAAAGTACAAAGTCTCACAGGGAGGATAGCTGCCCTTAATAGATTTATTTCAAAATCATCAAACAAGTGCCAAGAATTCTTCAAGGCAATCAAGAAGGTTGGGAAGGATTTTGAGTGGACCCCATAGTGCGAGGAGGCATTTCAAAAAATTAAGGAGCATTTGGGATCGCCACCTCTACTCTCCAAGCCTCGTGAGGGAGAAACACTCATTGTGTACCTCGCAGTGTCAGAGCATGCGATCAGTGCCGTTTTGGTCCGCGAGGAGGAAAAAGTTCAGTATCCTATCTACTATGTTAGTCGACGAATGATAGAGGCAGAGACTCGCAACACTAATATGGAGAAACTTGCTTATGCCTTGGTATTGGCCTCGCGAAAATTAAGGCCATATTTTTAGGCCCACAAAATTGAGGTTCGCACATCTTATCCTCTAAGGCAAGTGATGCATAAACCAGAAACATCAGGAAGGCTCTTGAAGTGGACTGTGGAACTGAGCCAATTTGACATCGAATATAAGCCACGAGGGCCTCTAAAGGGTCAAGCCCTAGCAGATTTCATACTTGAATTTCCTCCCTACGTTGAACAAGGTTCTTGGGCTCTCATACCAATCCCTGAAAAGGCAAGTAGCGAGGTCAAAACTCAAAATTCGGTCTCGTGGTGGGAACTTTATGTGGATGGTGCCTCTAATAAGGAAGGAACGGGAGCAGGGATCGAGCTTGTTACTCCCGAGGGTCGCAAGATACGAAGCGCAGTTCATTTCACGTTTGGAGCATCTAACAATGCAGCTGAATACGAGGCCCTAATCATTGGTCTCAAACTTGCAATTGAAATGAAAATTGAAAATCTCAATGCGTACAGTGATTCTATGCTGGTCACAGGCCACATTAGATGCGGTTGGCAAGCTAGAGGACCTCAAATCGAACTCTATCTGTGATGTGTGCAAAGATTGATGAAATCATTTAAACAAGTCAAGGTAGAATTCATCAGGAGGGCAAAAAATCAAGGTGCTGATGCCCTAGCAAAATTGGGCTCGCGTCGCGAAGCCACTTTACTTGGAGCCATACCTTTGGAAATTCAAACGAAGCCTAGTGTCCCTGAAGAGTTTATCATGGAAGTAGCGAGCTCAGAACCAACTTGGATGACCCCTATATGGGAGTATGTGAAAAATGGGGTACTACCTCACGATAAAAGGAAGCAAGGAAGGTCAAATATCAGGCTGCTCGCTATGTTATTTATGATGAGGTTTTGTATCGAAGAGGGTTCAACACTCCACTCTTGAGGTGTGTAGATGGCGATGATTGTAACTATATTCTGAGAGAGGTCCATGAAGGCATTTGTTGGAATCACTCGGGGGGTAGTTCGCTAGCTCAGAAAATTCTTCGTCAAGGATATTTTTGGCCCACACTTAAAAGGGATGCATTTGAGTTTTCTAGGAAATGCGATGCCTGTCAAAGGATCGCTAATTTCAGCAACGCACCTGTCTCCCAACTCACTTCGCTCACGAGCCCATGGCCCTTTTCTATGTGGGGGATTGATCTAATTGGGGAACTACCCAAGGCTAAAGGGGGAGTTAAGTACGCAGTGGTAGCAGTGGATTATTTTACCAAGTGGGCCGAAGCTGAGCCACTTGCAACAATCACTGCCAAGAAACTAAAGGATTTCGTGTACAGAGCAATTGTGTGTCGCTATGGGATCCCTTATCAACTCATATCAGATAATGGGAAACAATTTGACAGCAAGGAAATGAAGGAATTCTGTGAGAATTTGGGGATCAAGAAAAGTTTTTCAGCTGTTAGTCATCCTCAGACAAATGGCCAAACTGAGGCAATCAACAAAATAATCAAACATACTTTAAAGGCGAAGCTGGAAGAAAGCAAGGGTAATTGGCCTGAAGAGCTACCAAGGGTCCTGTGGTCTTATAACACGACCCCAAGGAGTACTACTGGAGAGACCCCATTTTCTCTTACCTATGGGTGCGAGGCCATGGTTCCAGTGGAAGTTGGTTCGGGATCGTTTAGAAGGGAACATTATGACCCTGAGTCTAATAAAGTTAATCATAGGCTCTATCTGGACATGATTGAGGAAACAAGAAGCGAGGCTCATCTACGCCTCGCAGCTTATCAGCAAAGGACCGCAAGGTACTACAATGGAAAGGTCAAAGTGCGATCCCTACGTACAGGCGACCTAGTTCTCAGAAGGGTCATGCCTAACACTAGGGTCGCAGGTCATGGTGTTTTTGGTGCTAATTGGGAAGGACCCTACAAGATTTACGCAACTCTATCAGAAGGAACATACTATCTTACTGATATGGAGGACAAGGTCATTTCGCGAGCTTGGAACGCGGAACACTTGAGAAAATACTATCAGTAAAAGCTTCATTATTGGTAGCCTCTATCTATTTCTACTACTTAGCATAAATAAATTCATACAAAGTATCAGGGGGTAGTGTTCATATAGACACCTCCCCTTTATGATGTAATGACTCTAGGGCCTCGTCCCTACTTATCAACTTTAGGGCCTCGCCCCTACCTTGTATTACATGAAGACATTTCTACTTATCAACTTTAGGGCCTCGTCCCTACTATGGCAATAAATGAGTTTGTTTACATTCATTATTGTTTGTTAATTTTTGCATTCAAACTTCACTTGTTTGTTTGTTAGAATTTTATATCTTAAAGGACTAGTTCAGCACAACAATGCGAGGCTACTCCCCTTCAGACAACAATCTATTGAAAGGCATATTACTTATACCAGTGCGATTCCTAACGGTTCGCACATAATGATCTATCGAGAATAGGTCGCACTCACAACAATCAAAGGAATCTAATTAACGAAGACAAATTACATGGAAGCACATGCAATTATATTGGAAAAATGGATGATAATTAAAGTTATGTGGGTCGCCATGCGATCCCAAAGGACTTAAAAGTTAATCAGCAACAAAAATATAGATACATCTTGCGAGGTATTCAAAAGGTACCCGCATCCCTAGTTCAAGGACTTAAAAGTATTAATGGTTGCAGACAAATTATGGAGCATTCTTATCTTGATTGGCTTTTGTAGCCTCCTCCGCCAGCCTCGCTTCTTCCGCGACTCGAGCTTCCTCAGCGAGGCGCTCCTCCTCAGCATCCTCCTCAGCGATATGCTTTTTTAAAGTCTCAGCGAAATCAGCATTCCCAGGCCCAAGCTGATCCCAATCGAAGTCAGGGATCGTTCGAATGAACTCTTTCATAAAGGTAACTTGACCTTTGGCGAGGAATATGCTTTCAGCGTTGTCCAGAGAAGCTTGAGCAACATCCAGATCGTTCTTTACCTTCTCGATCTCCTCATCCTTCTTCTTCAGGGCCGCTTCGCTAGAATTTTGCAGATCTTTTAAAGATTTCTCAAATTCATTCCTCTCTCTGCGGGCAGTCTTGAGGTCTGTGCGGAGGTTAGCGGTGTCATAAGAGAGTTGCTTCTTGTAGGTCTCCTCCAGAGATCGCTTGTCTTCCACCTTTTGGAATTCAAGGACCTTGACCTTGTTCTCCAGCCTCGCGAAATCCCTGGTATGGGCAGCTTGACGAATGAAGGCTTCGGCAAGGCATTTTGTTACTACACCTGCATTCTCCTCAGGGGTCGCTGCTTTCCACCAATTGGAGGTTTCAGCTTTCTCAGAATATTTCGTCCCAAGAGAAGCGAAGAGATGTTGCGATGCGGTCCCGGGAACAATTCCAGAAGGAGGTCGAGAAGACCCATCCTTCTGCCCGTCTACTCTGGGCCTCTTCAATGGAGTCTGGTCAGGAGACTTTTGAGCAACATCACTAGCAATATTGGGCTGGATTGGGAAATCGCTAACAGTTTTCAGTGGAGTTGTGGATTTAGTAGGAGGAGTTTTCAATGGTAAATCTTTTTTGGCCGCTGCACCTTTTTTGCCTTTCGGCTGAAGGAAGGGAGGGATTGGGCCGCTCTGGTTCGACATACCTGTACAGTAAGAAAAATACAAGTTAAAACACAGTTCAATTAAATATATACGAAGATAGATATGATACAGTTGAACAAATAAAAGGGGTAATGCGATCCCTAAGTCCTATTGCTATCGGGGTATACCCTCATTTACTATTTCAACGTGAGAAGACGAGGCCTCTTCTTGCAATTTCCTCTTCCGCGAGGATCGCACCGCAGTAGAAGGCCCCGCTTCAGGAGTAGACCCTACGCCTTCCTTAAGAAACCCACATTCGATAAGGTTTTCTAAGGATAGGAGGGTTCAGATATTTCTTTCAGCAGGGGTGGATTTGGTCAACACTTCATCAGCACGGCGTTTCTCTTCGCCTTTCAGAACGGTGCGAACTGGGCCAACTGCGATGCCAAAGGAGTTGTTAATTTCGAATAGTTTGAAAAGATAAATTTACTATTTGGATAAAAAGCTCACCAGGCAGGTAGTTGAAACTTGTCTTCACCATGGGGACCTCGTGTATGTACAAGAATGGCTCTTTCCACGACCCCGCATTACTTATTGCCCCAGGAAGAAGATCTTTCTTTTTGAACTCAGGCCATATGGAAAAATATACATAGCCAAAATCTTTGGCTCCGCATCGCTTTAATTGAAGAAAATAACCCATTGTCTTTGCATCCAGACGTGGGTATCCAAGTTTATGGTAGAGAATATAAAGAGCAATCATGGACCTATATCCATTCGTGCTTATTTGAATAGGGGCCAGAAAGTAGGTCTCGCAAACATCCCTGATGAATGGATGGAGGGGCGAGGAGACACCTATCTTCATTAAAGGTATTGTCAGCACCATTCTCGGAACCCTGCCCCCATTCTCTTTATGGTTGAAGCGATAGCATCGCATTTTCTTCTTAGGGAGGATGATTTTTCCCTCTGGACGAAATCTTTCGACCCCTTCTCTAATTGTCTTCTCTGTCAAAGTCAAAGACATATCACGGCATGCAAGAACGCGAGGCTTGCCTGATTTAACTTTTGAGTCGGGCTCGATATCTTCGGGGCGAGGCCCATCAACATATATAACCCCCTTTAGCTCTGGTTGAGGGGTCGGTACATAAGGTGTAGGCGATGCCTCAGGGATGTAGTCATAATCTTTAAAGTTGACAACCCTTGCCACCTCGTCAAGGCCCCCGTCATTTGATGAAGGTTCCTCGTAGTCATCATCATCAGAGTTGACCTTGTTGTCTGCCCCTCCTTCCATGTCATAGTAGGCATCGCCTAAGGAGTCTATTGGAGAGTCACTCAGGACGATGGGTGAGTTAACCTTTTTACGAGGTCCCTTAGCAAGAATTTGTGCTACTTGCGAGTTGAACTCCTCTCCTTTTTTCCTCAATGCTTCCACCTCTCTTTCGGTGTCTGTCATATCGTTCTCGGGTTCGTGTTGGGCTGGAAGAACATCTAGGGAACGATCCCGCGAGCCCGAAGCTTGTTTTGTTCTCCAAGAGATCAAAGGAACTTCTCTGGTGTACTCTTCATTCGACCACAAGGGATCGAAGTATAATTTAAATGAGCTTTCACTTGTACTTGTGGCCCTGACAATATTAGCGGCAGCCGCCTCGCTAATATGCACACTGGGAATTGGGGATGGCGTCCTTGAGCTATCGTTGTGCGACATCTGAAAAGAATGTGAAGAATTAAGTGTGTGTCCTTACAGAAAACAAAAGGGAATAAAGGGAGAAAAGAATAAAAAGACAGAGGGGTTCTACGTGTCCTCACATCGCTCACGAGGTTTACATGTTGTTACTATCTTAAGGAATGTACTATATTCTGCTGACAAGAGATCGATATTCTATCTAAGCGAGGCTGGGGTCGCAGGCATAAATTAGTTCTATGGGATCGCAGTCAAAGGGGATCACATCGTTTATGATCAGAGTTATCTAAACATGCAATTATGATGAATATGAACAACATTAAATATCAAGGAAGAACGAAGACTTACTTTTTTGAAGAAAGGATAAGGAAATCTGAAGAACTTGGAGATCGTTGTGATCGAACTTGAAAATTTCTTGCTTTTGATCCTTGAGCAAACTGGCAGCACTTCGGTAATGTGTTTGTTAAAGTGAAAAAGGAAATGATTGTGACAGGAGTATATATAGGCATGAGGAGAGAGGATGGTATGGGACACGTGTCAAAATCTCAGCCATTCAACACGCATCTCGATACATGACAACTGTAAAACCCTTTCAAATTCTTTAGTCGGGGTCGCGATGGTTCCAACAGTTGTATCTATAATAAAATCACAGCTTCGCTTCGCGAGTGAAAACATTGGATTTTTGAGTCCACATCGCATTTTCAATGACAACATGGACTCAGGGGGTAGTTGTTATGCCCAAATCTGGCATAATAGTCATCATTATTTAATTGGCTGAATTAATGGTTCATTATCTACAATGGGCCTCGAAGATGGCAATTGGGTCACTAGAAGCCCACTATTGGAATCAGCCCACCCTAACTACAGGGCCACCTCGCTACGATTCCTGTCAAGGGATCGCTTCGCTTCACTCCCGTCAAGGGATCGCTTCGCTTCTATTATCACATCTACATAATAAATGAGATCGCTATATCACTCTCTGCTGGAAGGCTCATGGCTAGACCCGTCGAGGTCATATGGGTATTCATACATTTGGATTCGCTTCGCATGACTCGACCCCTCGAGGTCGCATGCCTCGCTTATGCTGCATCTCTGCTAGCCTCGCTTGTGAGGTCATATTCTTGTCCATGCGAGACCATCGGTTTCCTTCTATAAACCATGGATCATGGATAGGGTTAACAACTCATTGCCACGTCAACCCTAATCTAAATGGGCTTGCGCTATGATTTATCTTCTAAAACCCTAGCCCGGCTAGGTAACTTGCTACCCAAGAACTACGTACGGCTTGATCCCTATAAATAGGGTACGTAGGCACCTTGATATGGACGAGAAACAGTTCACCCCTGAAATCACCTATCAAGCTCAGCCACATCTCTACACCCAAACCCTAACCCTTATTCTTCTTTCTTAAGCTTTATATCCGTATTTAGCTCCATAAATCCAGCAACCTCCAAAATATTGTTATACCAATTTCTCCCTATAACATCTGTTAACTAGTATCTTTTGTCAATCTTACTGCTTGCATATAAAATATTTCTTATCCTCGCTTGCATATAAATAAATATTTCTTATCCTCGTCCGCAACGAAAATAAGAGGGCTAACCAAGGGTTTAAAATTCGAGCATATAACCCCTGCTAAACTTTAAAATTTAAGGCCCGCTGTAAACTAAAAAATACCGATAATTTTTTTTAGCCTTGATTGTTTCATAATTCTGGTTCCACTACTGCTTCTCCCTTTTTCCCTATGTTTGTTGGTCATTTAGAGCATCTCCAATGGACCATCTCCCTTACCTATAATGAGCTTATGTGGACAAAAAAAGTGGTTTAACTCAAAAATGTCTACTCCAACATTCCCTCCTTACCTAAAATTTTTAGGTGAGAGAAAAATGAACCCCTTATTTGAGGAATGAAAAAGGAACCCCTATATGTCGCCAAGTCATCTCCCACTGTTTTTCCTGCAATTTCTTCCCGCTTGTTTATGTGTTTTGTGCGTATGTGTATATGTAACACCCCGATTCCGAAAATATTAATTTCGATTATTTTATTTGTAGTAGGATTTATTCGGTTAAATTTTGAACCGGTTTGGATATAATAAAGAATTTAGAGATCGAGATGATAAATTATGGATTGTGAGAAATAAATTATTTTCTTGTAAGGATGGAATTATTATGTCAAATATTAATTATTTGACGTCAGATTATTTTAGGATTTATTTCCAGGAAATTTGCAAGTGGACTCGTAATTATTTAAAATACGAGATTTTGGAGATTTGATTACTTTATTTTATAAGATTAAAGAGTAGAATTATTTTGGAAAATTTGGGAGATAATTGTTTTAATAAAACAATTACAAGTAGAATAAAAAGGAGATAAAAATGAATAAGTAGTGTTTTAATTGAGCCGAGAGGAATTGTTAGTAGTTAATATATATGAATTGGGCTAAGGCCAACAAGGAAAAAAAATACATACACGCAGAAACACAAAAACGGAGAGAGAGAAAGAAAAAGAGAATTGGGGGAAAGATTAGAAATTAGGGTTAGAGATTAATTTGGGGGTTGTAATTGAAGAGAGGAAGTGAAGAGAGAGAGAGAGAGAGAGAGAGAGAGAGAGAGAAAGAGAGAGAGACATGAAGGAGGAAGAGGAGAAACCCATCTTCCTCATTCTTCTTCAAAAATCTGCCATGGAAAAGCAAGGAGGAGGAGGTGGAGAAAGATTGGAGAAAGCTTGGGTTTTGCTTGGTGATTGTTTGAATTGAGTTTTAAAAGCTTCTAAGAGGTATAACATCCTTGTATCAAACTTTGATTTTTGTAAATTTATTCATGGGCATATATAATTATAGCTTGCTCATTTTTGGGTTCTTGAGGATATTAGGTTGTGTGAATGATTAGTGATAATTAAGAGTTAAGAATGATAAGGAATTGTGGATTATTATTAAAGCTTTGAAATCAGTTTGGTTGATGAAACTGCCTGTTCTGCTCTGTTATTTCGTGACTACTTGTACCCTGTTTTGGACAGTGGGTATAGGCTGGAAACGTTCTACTCGGAGTCTAGTTTGTCCATGCGAAAACCTTGTGTCATTTGAGTTAGCGAGTAAAAAGTTATGCGAGTTTTAGTAAAGGACGCGCAAAGCTGAAATTTGTTGTCCGGTTTGTGAGTTGATTTAGTTCGTTTTTGGCCTAAATAAAATGTTTTGGAGCTGAAATTTTTATATAAGATTGCGTTGATATTCAGTAATGAGTCTACAAAATTTTGTATTAAATTGATTATTTTTCAATTTAATAGAAATGTTTGAGTAAACCGTGCACAGTAACTTTTAAAATGTCCAGGATGCTTTGGGAAGGGGTTTTCAAGAGTTTAAAGGCCTTATTTGATAATGGTCAAAGAATGAAAGTTGTAGGTTTATGTCTTGTCTTTGTGGTTGTCAAAGATGGCACGTCCCAGACTTGTAAAAATTGAGATATAGCTATTGGAACAGGGATAATTCTAGTAGATATGGAACTGCCCTGTTATGTATTGCTACTGCTCAGCTATTCTGGGTTTGTTAGAAGCTGTTCTGGGCAGTAACTCTGTGATGGAGTTATTCTATATGCTCTCTAGTTTATTTATGCGCAAATTTCAAGTCATTTGAGTATACAAGTAAGGAGTTATTAACGTTTTAGTAAAGGTAGCGCAGCGCAGAAATTTCTGTGTTCTGTTGCAAGTTTGAGCAAATGGTTTGCTTGGTTATATGATTGATTCTGAGATAAAATTTTTATGGTAGATTGAAATGATATCAAAGATGAAATCTGGAAAGTTTGGTATTAAAATGATTATTTTTTCGATTTATGAAAATTGTTAGAGTAAAGAGTGCGCAGTTGCATTTTTGTTTTCCAGTTTGTGTGCCCTGTTTTGGGGAGTGGTTTTGAGAGGGTTAATGACCTTATTTGATGTTGGTAAAAGAACGAAAGTTGTTAGTTCCAATCTTTTCTAGTTGTATGCCAAGTATGGTATGAATTGAATTAGTGTTCAATATCTTTGACTTACGATTTCAAAGGAGTAATAGTTAAATAATAGATGAATTGAGATTGGAGATGAATGGGATATTGTACTGAATTGTGAATTATTGGGATTGTTATTGAGGTGTTGTGACACCGGGAAACTTCTATTTACGAAAAGGTCATGCCCAATTTTCTGTAAAAAGGGCTGTAACTTAAGCCTAATAAATGTGTAGAATTTACGAGATTTATAAACATTATGTTAAGCGTGAAATTTTATAAGTTCGAATATCGAGGAGCAAGCTGTGTAGTAATTGGATTATCGATTAGTAAGCAATAAAAGCTTATTCGGTAAATTGTGATTTAAGAAGATGTCATTGATTTTAGTAGGTAGATGTAGAAACAAATCGAGTGGTAGAGTTTGATCACTCTAAGGTCATGCTGCTTTGTGAAGATACGAGTATACTTATTCTTGAAAATATACGATTGAAGAATTTATTGATGTTTGTCCAGGTTATTGGAGAAGTGAGTTGAGGAAATGTTGGACTGCTTGGATAGCGGTGGTTGTAAGTATATATTGTCTCTATTTTAATTGGTTATCCAGGTGTTACATTATTCGTAACATATTGAATGCTGTTGAGCCGTAAATGTTGAATGTTGCTAAGTTGTACGTATTATGTTACATGCGTACATACAGTTAAGTTAATATTTCTATTTTTTATGATTTTTATTAATGAAGATAATATCCGTTAATCGGTATTATCTAAGATTGATTCTTATTGATGGATATAATACTCATTGATCGAGATTATCAATTGATTTTTATCGTGGTAATCATATCCATTGACTCCATTACCCAGATTGATTCTTATTCTTTGCGATAATACTCTTTGGTTAGTATCCAAATTGATTCTTATTGGCCGGGGTAATATTCATTGGTCGGTATTATCCGAGTTGATTTTTATTGGTGGAGATAATACACATTGATCGGTATTATCCAAATTGAACGTTTATTCGATTCTATAATGATTTTCCTAATAAATGGCTAATATTGTTCATTAGCCGTGCTATGATGAGCTAATTTCAGTCTATGAAGACTAGTTGATATCAAAATATTTTCGAGATCGCTAGCTAATTGTTTCAGCTAGCAATTATGTTGTTGAGGTAGCTAGCCAATTGTTCTGGCTAGCGACGATTAATCAGTTATGATGATTTATATACATGAATAGCTAATATCGTTCATTAGCTCTGCTATGATGAGGTTAATTTAGCGAGCTAGTCGATGCAGGCTAGTTGATGGAATTAAGATGTTGAAGATCGCTAGCTAATTGTTCAGTTAGCTATTAAGTTATTGATGTAACTAGCCAATTGTTCTGGCTAGTGGTTATGTTTCAAGTATAAGTAAGAATGAAGTAGTTCAAGTTAGATGATGAATATCCGACTGAGTTAACAACCCATTTTATGGGGTATTGATGATGAAGATTACCGAAAGGTAATAGCTAAGACAGATTGCCTAAAGTGCATCTGGAAAGACGAATGGATCCATTTCGTGGTTACGAAGATTACCAAATGGTAATAGCAAGACAGATGATCATAATTGCATCTAGAAATGATAAGGTTAAGAGACCTAATAAGGTCGCTCAGTCAAACCAAATCTTCTTATGTTAAAGTGTTACAAGTCTTTCTTTTATTATTGTCACTTGATGATCATGTCAATATTTTCTATCTTGGCATTTCACATGCTGGTAAGGTTTTATGATATGTTGGAAAGGCTTCATGAATTGTTTTATGCGACAAAAATCAATTTTGTCATACTCTGCAATATATTCTTGCTGAGCTTTGTAGCTCATTCTTTTATTTTATAAATTATTACAGGAAGATATTGAAGATTATATAGAAGAAGTTCCTTGGTAAGGTAGAAGGAAGAGATGAACCAGCAGAGCTGGTGCTTGACTTAGCAATGGTACTTTACGTACTGCAATTTGTAGTTGACTTATGGTCAGAGCACTCGTGGATCTTGATTTTATACTGATTCGAGGTAAGTCAGAACAGAGTTAATTTATAGTTGTACAAATGGTAGTACACCGTAGATAGTAGTTGAGATGTAAGGTTAAAAAAAAATAGCAGATTGAACAGATTGTGATGTAGTTCTGACGGACCCTCGGGCCGGTTCTTTCTAGAGGAAATTAAACCAGGGTCAGGGGCGTCACAGGTGGTATCAGAGCAATGGTTTTCGAAGGAGAAGAGAGGTTAAGATTTAGGATCTTGAATTGGTAAGATCCTTAGTTATTGAATGTTGAAGAGCATGATGGCTCGTGTGGAGGTTATTTTAGATTACTAGATATAGTACCACAGAGTAAGATAGTAAGGATACTTATCAAGGATATTAGCTAAGAAATTGATGATTTTAGAACATGAATCAATTTTGAGAATATAGGTTGCCGTCATACTTATAAGGAGTGATGGAGATCGTTTTAGCGATACATGTGATTTTCTGGGATGTGCGAAATCGTTCGAGGATATGTGATTCTATGATGGTGCTCACTGTTGATTGAGGATTTAGTTGTTTTTATAAGACAAATTGCAGCATTGAGCATACGATTTGACAACTAGCTTATTGTTGGAAGATGTGATTTTTTGTTTGTCACGTAGTTCGAGTATATATTGTTTCAAGAGTTGGAAGTGAGAAAAACCATGAGTTTTGGAATTTTGTGCAAATGAGATTTTAGACAGAATATTATTGGATATATTTAAGGAATTCACGAATGCGTAGAAATTAGAAGAGTTTTAATGTAGAGTGCATGATTACAATTTGATGTGATTGCTTTGAGGAGCGAAAAAAAAAATTCTCTAGATTTTTGACATGACTCTGGAGATACCTTTTGTGGATTTAATAATTGTTTGGGAATAGAGCGTTTAACCCCGAATGTAAGAATTTTTGGAATTAGAATGTTGTCTGATGATGTGATTTTAGCATCCATGAATGGATATTTGTGTTCGGGGAAATGAGCTTTATATTATGGACATAGACTAAGATTTATTTGATGATTGAGGATTATGTGGTTATTAGGTTTTAAAAACCTTCTTTTGAGGCTGCAGAAGATATTTGGATTTAAGATTTCCAGTATATGAAGTTTTAACTATTATTGGTAATAAGAATTTGATTGATTAAGGAACTTTTGGGAAGAATCGTTCAGATGTGTTAAGGATATGATGGATTCGAAATTAAGTACTTCGAGTGATGATGTATAGCTTTCTTTAAAGTTGATATTGTGACATAGATTGAGGTTTGTATTGAGAGTTTTAGAGGTATATAAACGGAAGGAAATTGAGAATGTATTATTAAATTAAGTTCAATTATTGTCAGCGTATATGAAGAAGAAAAGTTATTAAGTTTGGACCGAAGGTGTCACGGGTGTGACATAGTAGAAAGAAGGAAAAGAAAAGAAGAGGGAGCTAATGGGGTAAATGGACGTATAAGAAATTGGTAAGATGTTATATGACGATCTTGGTACAGGATGACATTTTAAAATTTGTGGATTAAATTAGGATCTTATGATTAGATTCTAAGGACACTTATTGAGAATAGCAGTGGTTGAAGATTTTGGGAATATGTACTGTAGGAAAAAAATTGGATATGTTATGACAATGATGATATTAGCAAGTGGAGAGATAAATTGTTGTTCGAGGTTATATCGTACTAGTTGTTGACATGAGGATTTAATGATATAGTTGTTGATCAAGGATAATATTGATAGAATTAAAAGAATTTTGGGATTTTTGAGAATTCAAGTATTTAAAGATTTAGTCTTTTGTTATTCGAGGATGTGATAGCGTATGTGGGTCAGAGTCGCTTAGACTTCCTTTTGCCATTGATGTAGTGTAATTATCCAGATAGCTGTTGACATTACTTTGTCCACAAGTTTCAATTTTGCAGAGACTGTGGTTCCACCTCAAGATAGGGACTGCTGCACCATTCAGAAAATTCTGATGCATCGGAAGATTTCGATATATTGAAAACCGATGTCATAAGTCAAGATGTACGATAGACGACGTCACGAGTATGCTTCTTACGCCAATACGAGATGATTCAGCCTAGGAGACCATGAACGATAGTAATTGATGTAGGATTCCAGAAATGGATAGGGCCAATGTTCGTTAAATCTTGACGATGCGATTTTATCGATGATTTTAAGAGCTACCAGAGGAGGATGCTAATGACTGTGATGATGGTTCTTCTATTGCAGTTATGGTCGGAGACTACGTGTATGTTAGCTTGTAGATCTTTACCTTTTGGTATCGTACAGATAGATCGTGTAGAACGCGACATGTGAATGACTGTAGAGTTGCGTTTTGTTGACTGATGAACATGCCATATTGCCAGGATCACGTTGGAGGAGGCTCGGGTATATTACGTAGACCCCGACCCGTGAGATCTGTTGTATCTATGCGGTAGTGACACTTTAGTAGAACCTTGTGTGGTGACTGTGAGGGGATGGAAATTGTCCTAGTACTAGTGATGGTACTATTCACGTGCTTATCTCTTATCTTTTTGGTATCTTTTGTTGATACACCATGCCATCTAAAATGTTCGTTATCTGGAGTTACTCTGATTAGTTTTATCGGGTAACCAAGTCAGTTTTTCTTTGGCTTCAAGTTCAGTGACTATTCATTATCAGAATAATTAATATTTATTAGTTAGCCATGCTATTCGAGATTTTACACTGGAAAATTGACTGAGCTAGTTATTTATGTTGATTTGGACAACTAGTTAATTATTCTAGCTAGTTGTGATGTCCTTGTGACTTACTAGTTAATTGTACTAACTAGTTGAGATGTTAAGATTATTTAAAGTTAACTAGCTAAATTGTTCTAGCTAGTTGAGATGTAAAGGTTATTGAAGTGTACTAGTTAAATTGTTCTTACTAGTAGAGATGTTGAGTTTATTGGGACACTAGCTAATTGTTCAAGCTATTAGTTATTTCTTGAATATCTGCACTAGCTATATTGTTGCTTGAAGCTAGTTGCTAAAGAGTTATTGACATGGACTAGTCTTGTAATACTAGTGCAGATTGGAATCGAATCGATTTGACTTTGTTAAACAAGTTCCTATTCTTTGAATCCTTTCAAGAATTTTATTGTGAATTCTCCTATTTGTTTTTTTTTGAAGAAAGTACCCTTTAGAAATGTTATCCAATATATTATTGTGAAATTTCTTCTATTTGTCCTTGAAGAAAGTATCAAGTTGTAACCTTATCCAAGAAATGTTGTGAGATTCTCCTAAATTGTACTTAGGAGAAAAGATTCTTCTGAAATTTTATTGATGATATTCTTTTGAAAATTCTTCTAATCATTCTAGAAGAAGATTATGATCTATTGCTGAAATCATGTGAAGAGATAGCATTTGTGAGAAGTACTACGGAGCGACTTTCAGGTTGGAAAGTCAACCTAAGAAGTTAAATATGAATCGATAGATGTTCAAGAGAGTTTAAGAATTCGAGAAAACCCTGTCGAGACTATGAATCGACGAGAACAAATATTAAGAATGAAGGTAATACCCTTGATGAAAATTATGTGATAGAGTTATGATGTTAAAGAAGAACTTAGCGACCGGAAGACGGTATGAGGGGGAAGTATCCCGCTTTGTTTCGGTGAGACCAGGTGCACTCAATTTCGAGGACGAAATTCTTCTAAGGGGGAAGGATGTAACACCCCGATTCCGAAAATATTAATTTCGATTATTTTATTTGTAGTAGGATTTATTCGGTTAAATTTTGAACCGGTTTGGATATAATAAAGAATTTAGAGATCGAGATGATAAATTATGGATTGTGAGAAATAAATTATTTTCTTGTAAGGATGGAATTATTATGTCAAATATTAATTATTTGACGTCAGATTATTTTAGGATTTATTTCCAGGAAATTTGCAAGTGGACTCGTAATTATTTAAAATACGAGATTTTGGAGATTTGATTACTTTATTTTATAAGATTAAAGAGTAGAATTATTTTGGAAAATTTGGGAGATAATTGTTTTAATAAAACAATTACAAGTAGAATAAAAAGGAGATAAAAATGAATAAGTAGTGTTTTAATTGAGCCGAGAGGAATTGTTAGTAGTTAATATATATGAATTGGGCTAAGGCCAACAAGGAAAAAAAATACATACACGCAGAAACACAAAAACGGAGAGAGAGAAAGAAAAAGAGAATTGGGGGAAAGATTAGAAATTAGGGTTAGAGATTAATTTGGGGGTTGTAATTGAAGAGAGGAAGTGAAGAGAGAGAGAGAGAGAGAGAGAGAGAGAGAGAAAGAGAGAGAGACATGAAGGAGGAAGAGGAGAAACCCATCTTCCTCATTCTTCTTCAAAAATCTGCCATGGAAAAGCAAGGAGGAGGAGGTGGAGAAAGATTGGAGAAAGCTTGGGTTTTGCTTGGTGATTGTTTGAATTGAGTTTTAAAAGCTTCTAAGAGGTATAACATCCTTGTATCAAACTTTGATTTTTGTAAATTTATTCATGGGCATATATAATTATAGCTTGCTCATTTTTGGGTTCTTGAGGATATTAGGTTGTGTGAATGATTAGTGATAATTAAGAGTTAAGAATGATAAGGAATTGTGGATTATTATTAAAGCTTTGAAATCAGTTTGGTTGATGAAACTGCCTGTTCTGCTCTGTTATTTCGTGACTACTTGTACCCTGTTTTGGACAGTGGGTATAGGCTGGAAACGTTCTACTCGGAGTCTAGTTTGTCCATGCGAAAACCTTGTGTCATTTGAGTTAGCGAGTAAAAAGTTATGCGAGTTTTAGTAAAGGACGCGCAAAGCTGAAATTTGTTGTCCGGTTTGTGAGTTGATTTAGTTCGTTTTTGGCCTAAATAAAATGTTTTGGAGCTGAAATTTTTATATAAGATTGCGTTGATATTCAGTAATGAGTCTACAAAATTTTGTATTAAATTGATTATTTTTCAATTTAATAGAAATGTTTGAGTAAACCGTGCACAGTAACTTTTAAAATGTCCAGGATGCTTTGGGAAGGGGTTTTCAAGAGTTTAAAGGCCTTATTTGATAATGGTCAAAGAATGAAAGTTGTAGGTTTATGTCTTGTCTTTGTGGTTGTCAAAGATGGCACGTCCCAGACTTGTAAAAATTGAGATATAGCTATTGGAACAGGGATAATTCTAGTAGATATGGAACTGCCCTGTTATGTATTGCTACTGCTCAGCTATTCTGGGTTTGTTAGAAGCTGTTCTGGGCAGTAACTCTGTGATGGAGTTATTCTATATGCTCTCTAGTTTATTTATGCGCAAATTTCAAGTCATTTGAGTATACAAGTAAGGAGTTATTAACGTTTTAGTAAAGGTAGCGCAGCGCAGAAATTTCTGTGTTCTGTTGCAAGTTTGAGCAAATGGTTTGCTTGGTTATATGATTGATTCTGAGATAAAATTTTTATGGTAGATTGAAATGATATCAAAGATGAAATCTGGAAAGTTTGGTATTAAAATGATTATTTTTTCGATTTATGAAAATTGTTAGAGTAAAGAGTGCGCAGTTGCATTTTTGTTTTCCAGTTTGTGTACCCTGTTTTGGGGAGTGGTTTTGAGAGGGTTAATGACCTTATTTGATGTTGGTAAAAGAACGAAAGTTGTTAGTTCCAATCTTTTCTAGTTGTATGCCAAGTATGGTATGAATTGAATTAGTGTTCAATATCTTTGACTTACGATTTCAAAGGAGTAATAGTTAAATAATAGATGAATTGAGATTGGAGATGAATGGGATATTGTACTGAATTGTGAATTATTGGGATTGTTATTGAGGTGTTGTGACACCGGGAAACTTCTATTTACGAAAAGGTCATGCCCAATTTTCTGTAAAAAGGGCTGTAACTTAAGCCTAATAAATGTGTAGAATTTACGAGATTTATAAACATTATGTTAAGCGTGAAATTTTATAAGTTCGAATATCGAGGAGCAAGCTGTGTAGTAATTGGATTATCGATTAGTAAGCAATAAAAGCTTATTCGGTAAATTGTGATTTAAGAAGATGTCATTGATTTTAGTAGGTAGATGTAGAAACAAATCGAGTGGTAGAGTTTGATCACTCTAAGGTCATGCTGCTTTGTGAAGATACGAGTATACTTATTCTTGAAAATATACGATTGAAGAATTTATTGATGTTTGTCCAGGTTATTGGAGAAGTGAGTTGAGGAAATGTTGGACTGCTTGGATAGCGGTGGTTGTAAGTATATATTGTCTCTATTTTAATTGGTTATCCAGGTGTTACATTATTCGTAACATATTGAATGTTGTTGAGCCGTAAATGTTGAATGTTGCTAAGTTGTACGTATTATGTTACATGCGTACATACAGTTAAGTTAATATTTCTATTTTTTATGATTTTTATTAATGAAGATAATATCCGTTAATCGGTATTATCTAAGATTGATTCTTATTGATGGATATAATACTCATTGATCGAGATTATCAATTGATTTTTATCGTGGTAATCATATCCATTGACTCCATTACCCAGATTGATTCTTATTCTTTGCGATAATACTCTTTGGTTAGTATCCAAATTGATTCTTATTGGCCGGGGTAATATTCATTGGTCGGTATTATCCGAGTTGATTTTTATTGGTGGAGATAATACACATTGATCGGTATTATCCAAATTGAACGTTTATTCGATTCTATAATGATTTTCCTAATAAATGGCTAATATTGTTCATTAGCCGTGCTATGATGAGCTAATTTCAGTCTATGAAGACTAGTTGATATCAAAATATTTTCGAGATCGCTAGCTAATTGTTTCAGCTAGCAATTATGTTGTTGAGGTAGCTAGCCAATTGTTCTGGCTAGCGACGATTAATCAGTTATGATGATTTATATACATGAATAGCTAATATCGTTCATTAGCTCTGCTATGATGAGGTTAATTTAGCGAGCTAGTCGATGCAGGCTAGTTGATGGAATTAAGATGTTGAAGATCGCTAGCTAATTGTTCAGTTAGCTATTAAGTTATTGATGTAACTAGCCAATTGTTCTGGCTAGTGGTTATGTTTCAAGTATAAGTAAGAATGAAGTAGTTCAAGTTAGATGATGAATATCCGACTGAGTTAACAACCCATTTTATGGGGTATTGATGATGAAGATTACCGAAAGGTAATAGCTAAGACAGATTGCCTAAAGTGCATCTGGAAAGACGAATGGATCCATTTCGTGGTTACGAAGATTACCAAATGGTAATAGCAAGACAGATGATCATAATTGCATCTAGAAATGATAAGGTTAAGAGACCTAATAAGGTCGCTCAGTCAAACCAAATCTTCTTATGTTAAAGTGTTACAAGTCTTTCTTTTATTATTGTCACTTGATGATCATGTCAATATTTTCTATCTTGGCATTTCACATGCTGGTAAGGTTTTATGATATGTTGGAAAGGCTTCATGAATTGTTTTATGCGACAAAAATCAATTTTGTCATACTCTGCAATATATTCTTGCTGAGCTTTGTAGCTCATTCTTTTATTTTATAAATTATTACAGGAAGATATTGAAGATTATATAGAAGAAGTTCCTTGGTAAGGTAGAAGGAAGAGATGAACCAGCAGAGCTGGTGCTTGACTTAGCAATGGTACTTTACGTACTGCAATTTGTAGTTGACTTATGGTCAGAGCACTCGTGGATCTTGATTTTATACTGATTCGAGGTAAGTCAGAACAGAGTTAATTTATAGTTGTACAAATGGTAGTACACCGTAGATAGTAGTTGAGATGTAAGGTTAGAAAAAAAATAGCAGATTGAACAGATTGTGATGTAGTTCTGACGGACCCTCGGGCCGGTTCTTTCTAGAGGAAATTAAACCAGGGTCAGGGGCGTCACAGTATATATATGTGTGTGCTTGTTTATGTGGAATACTAATTAAATATCATTTTTGAAAATATAGGGAACCAATATAGGAATTACCGTTGGAGTAAAACAGTTTTTTGGTTCCCTATATTTTAGGTAATCATTATTTTACTATATTTTAGGGATCCAAAATAGGGAAAGACATTGGAGATGCTCTTACTCCTTTATTTTTGTCTATTCCTCTAGCTCGAACACAAAGTGACACAAATATTATCTTTTCTTTATGTTCGGCACATCACAAGAATTTCTTCCAAACTAAACCAATTTTTAGTTCAAAATAGTATAAATCTAGAAAGAACGAAGAACCTGGAAATTAATGTCCGAATTTTAAATACTCACATACAACATATTGATACTGTTAAAATATAACATAAGAATCATATAAGACCTCTAATATCTTAAGATTTTAAATGAATTGATTAATTATCATAATTTCAGAGCTTCATAGAGATATCAGTACTCTTCAACATTCAAATTCTCAAATTTGCTCCAACTTTTAACATCTTTTAACTTTTGTTACATAAATATCTATTTGCCTTCACAAAAGTCAAAATCAGTCAATCATGTAGAACACCTCCCCCAAGAAACTACTCCACTCTGATAACAATGTAATAATCAGAAGAAAAATCCATCTTTCATTAAAGATTGTGCTTTTGTTTATAATATCTTAAACGAAGCGATTAGGGGGCAGAGTGAAAGTATGTTGTCCTAAATCCAATCATGGATGATGAGTTAGGAAGTATTTTCATGTAATTTTATTTGATTTTGTTTATATTAATAAAAAAGACTTGTTGTTTTTATTATGGGCTTTATATGTTTAAAGTGTTTTAAATAAGATGTTTCATAGTTTAGAGTAAAGCTTCTAGAATTATAATGAGATTATAATAATGAGATCTAGAAATGATAACACTAAACTTAAACAGTTCCTGATCATAAGATAACTAATTGGAAATTAGTCAATCCGTAAAGATCGGTACATACTATACTAGCTTCCTAGGAAGGATGTCTGTTCTCATAGGCATTTGTGTGGTGATACTATAGTTAGTATGTAGGTGCTCATTTGGGAATGAGTTCACTGAACGTGACTCGATCACTTGAACAATTAATAGAGTTTACTCACGTTTCAGTAATTGTTCATATAGTGATGGTTGTACAAGTATCCTCAGACTTGAGATTGTTAGAGTCATCATGTATATAATGAACAATGCTTTGGTTTAGTCTCAAGGGCAATAAATAGTTCTATTCTAGGCATTGAAATTTATATATGGAGATAGTTAACAATCGATAAAGGATCTACCCCTTCCAGTTAAGGAAGTGAATATCATATGATATTCTTAATATGGTAGTTCAGGAAACTCTGGCCAGAGTGAATGAAATTAGAAAGTAATTTCTAATTTGCATTAACATGAACTATGCATAATAAATAAGATATCATACGATTAAATTAGATAGGCTTGACACGAGATCTATGCCTTGTATTTTAATCAGGATATTGTAGGGTGGAAGGAATTTATTGTACGGTAATCATTCACTGAATAGATTCTATATATTCCAAGCAATGAATTCATATTATCCGGATAGTCGCGATATATTGAGAAGTATCACTCACGATGTAGAATGAATTTAATTATAGCGATAATTATTTTTTTAACGAATTAAAGTAATTCGTATAAATAATAATTAATAGTTTATTATTATTTATTTCTACTACCGGTTTAATATTGAACCTAAAGGGTCACACCATAAAAGAGATTATGTTTGAAGATGAAAGAAATTATTTATATTGGCTAATGATTATTTATTTGAGAAATAAATAATTAAGTAATTTTATAATTGATTAAATATGATATAATTATTTATAAAATAAAATTACATATTAAGAAGGAGTTCTTAATATTATAAATTATATATATTTAATTTGAGAAATTAAATATATAGAGAGAATAATTTTTAAAAAGTTTAAAAATGAATTAATGATTAAAAGTGTTTTAATTATTAAATGATTAATAAATTAAAGCTCATCATGACAAGCATCTTTGGAAGGATATTCTCAGCTGATTTTTGGCTATAAGAATGCAGCTTGTGAAGAGAGCAAAACACGCCAAAACATTTACAAGATTGAGAATTTTGTAAAATCAAAGTTAGCCAAAATTCTCTCGTCTTTTCTTCTTCATTCAATTCTCTTGGTGGATACCGTTAGAGCACTCCACACACTGAGGATTGATTGCTGGGATTTAAGAACAAGTTCATAGCTATTGCCGGAAAGCATTCGAGGTATTTTTCTTATGTTCATATAATTTATGAAATCTATATGCATGATTAATTAGGAATTCTATGCAAAAATTGTTATAAACGCTTCCGCATGCGTAGAAATTCCTTCAATGGTATCAGAGCATAGGTTGTATGCATATAGATTCCCAGAAAAAATTTCGGAATTTTTGAAGCTTGTATGGATTTATTATGAATTTTTGAAGTTCATGAAATTCATAATCATATTAATTCAAAATTAATTTGTAATTATTTTTTTAAATTATTCTGATCACAGATATTAATTCTACAAGTGTTGTAGAAGTCCCAGAAAAAATTTCATAATTTTTGAATGAAAGGATTATTTATTATTAATTTTAAAAGAGTTTTAAATTAATAAATAATAATTCTGTCTTTATAAATATATATTATATATATAAAAGATGGGCTGTTAAAATGATGTAAAAGGGCCCAACAGATTATACTAGTGGGCTGCTAATAATTGGGCTAATACTTTGTTTTTAAAAACAGTCGAAAGGTTTATATATATATATATATATATATGTATATATATATATATAGGGTTGGACTCCATAGCAAACATCTTATATAACAAACAATAAAGAACACCTCATATCTAATAGATCCATTGCCCCTGGCGGGGCCACCCAATACAAAAAGTTCTTATTTTTTTACCCTCTATCTATCCATCATCTCAAAAAAAAAAAAAAAATTAAAAAAAAATTACTGTTCATGACGATGACGTCATCAGTGACGTCATCATGAACAGTAAATTTTTTATTTTTTTTATTTTTTTTTGCTGGCTTGATAGAGGGTAAAAAAATAACAACTTTTTGTATTGGGTGCCCCTGGCGGGGCCAAAGGATCTAATAGATCTAAGGTGTTCTTTGTTGTTTGTTATATAAGAGTGTTCTGTATGGAGCAAAGGCCTATATATATATATATATAGGGTCTTGTTCTAATAGAAACTAACTTAGAAGAGAAACTAGAAACTAAACCTAAATTAAATATTTCAAGCTAATCTAATGACCAAATTAGGGGTACCCCAATACAAAAAACGTTTAAAATTATTGGCTCTATTCGACAAAAAAAACTAAAAAAATAAAAAAATTTTAAAAAAAAGTTACTGTTCACGTGATGACGTGGCACGTGAACAGTAACTTTTTTTTTTAATTTTTTTATATTTTTGTTGAATAGAGCCAAGAATTTTATAAGTTTTTTGTGAAGGTGCCCCTAGCGGGGCCATTAAAATAAATGAAATATAATTTATTTATTGTAGGTTTCTAGTTTCTATTCTAATGTTGGTTTCTATTTGAACGCTAGCCTATATATATATATATATAGGGTTGGACTCCATAGCAAACACCTTATATAACAAACAACAAAGAACACCTCATATCTAATAGATCCATTGCCCCTGGCGGGGCCACCCAATACAAAAAGTTCTTATTTTTTTAGGCTCTCTATCCATCCAGCAAAAAAAAAAAAAAAAAAAATTTTTGAAAAGTAATTTTTATTTTTATTTTTTTGAGATGATGGATGGATAGAGGGTAAAAAAATAAGAACTTTTTGTATTGGGTGGCCCCGCCAGGGGCAATGGATCTATTAGATATGAGGTGTTCTTTATTGTTTGTTATATAAGGTGTTTGCTATGGAGTCCAACCCTATATATATATATATATATATATATATATATATATAGGCCTTTGCTCCATACAGAACACTCTTATATAACAAACAACAAAGAACACCTTAGATCTATTAGATCCTTTGGCCCCGCCAGGGGCACCCAATACAAAAAGTTGTTATTTTTTTACCCTCTATCAAGCCAGCAAAAAAAATTAAAAATTTTATTGTTCATGATGACGTCACTGATGACGTCATCGTCATGAACAGTAACTTTTTTTTTTGAGATGATAGATGGATAGAGGGTAAAAAAATAAGAACTTTTTGTATTGGGTGGCCCCGCCAGGGGCATTGGATCTATTAGATCTAAGGTGTTCTTTATTGTTTGTTATATAAGGTGTTTGTTATGGAGTACAACTATATATATATATTAAAATCACCGACAACCATGATTGCAGCCGTCAATGTGCGAGAGTGGCCTCCGCGCGTGGAACACACGGGCCGGAGAATCACGCGCCGCGCGTGTACCGCACGTCCGCACGTCCGCACACGCCGGGTCGGGTCCAGGCGGCCGGGTCGGATTTCGGGTCGGGTCATGCTGACGTCAGAATGACGTTAGCAACATCCGGTCACGCATCAGTGTAATGCGTTACTGATGAATGTGCTAGAAATGACATGTCACGCATATTGTAGATGCGTGGCAGGGAGAGATGTGATAAAAATGGCCGCTGTTTCTTATTTCGTCTTTTCCCGTTGATCCGTAACTCGAAATGGGACATATAATATATCGTTGGATTCGTTTTTCCGAGACGAATCTAATGGTGTGGTCAAATAAATTTTAAAAATTAATTTGAAAATGGATATAGCTTTCGGAAAACTATTAAAGCACTTTTTAATCGTTTTAAATGCTTTAAAAATAATTACATTGTTTCATATAGATGTTTAACAACGTAATACATGATCTAACATGCCTACCTATGTGTTATTGAATGATTATATCGTTGATATATGTCTAGGTTGAACATGAGATGCTAGATTTATGTTGATTCTTTAAACATACTAAGCATGTTAGACATCTAGGTTATAACGAAAATGTTTCGTAACCTTAATTTGATTAAAACCCCTTTTTAATATCAAGTAATAAAATGACAAATGTCACAACGGGCTTGTGTCGGTCATAGCCTTCCAACATGGTAGAAAGTAATTCTTAAATTTTGGGCATTGTCGTTTCGTGCTACAACCGAGGGCTTCGTTTCGAAAAATAGGAATTACTTGTCTATTACATTAGATGTGCATAATTAATTAGAATTCAATTGTCGTTACGTGCTACAGCCGTGGGCTATTGAAATCTTATTAATTTTACGAGATGTTGGGTCTGACTTGACTTAGAATATTGAATTTAGACGTGCTACAGCCGTGATTCAATGATTCAAGAGGCTAAATGAAATAAGGGAATAACATGAGATGTAATTGATAAAGAGTTATCTGCCTATGGAACATTACATAGCATTTCGTGCTACAGCCAAGGTTATATAATGGAAAGTAGGATCCCTATTCTCACTTGCATTGAGAATGCTTAGTTATACATTTAGAGGGTTGTATAAAATCTGTGGGAGCCACCTATGAATAAAGACCCGATTCATCAGGTGTAAATAATAAAATCTAATATCTACTAATGTTGTTATGTTTTTATAAATTTCAGATTTATATATATACATCATGTTTTCTACTTTATCACTCCGTTGCATTCTTGATACCAACAAATTGACTGGTCCCAACTACGCTGATTGGCTCCGAAACCTGAGAATCGTTCTCAGGGCTGAGAAAAAGGACCACGTGCTGGATTCACCATTACCTGAAGCCCTTCCTAAAGATGCAACTCATTATGATCGACAAGAACATAATGAATGGATGGATGCTGCAAGAGTCGTTAAGTGTATCATGCTAGCTAGCATGACACCTGACTTAAAGAAACAACATCAGCATATGGATGCTCATACTATCCTGATGCATCTACAGGAGCTGTACGACGTTCAGGGGAGAACCGCTCGATATGAAATATTGAAACAGCTATTCCAATGTAGAATGGTTGAAGGGTCATCTGTGAATGACCATGTGCTTAAGATGATCAATCTAATTGAACATCTAGAGCAACTTGGTTTTATCATAGACGGGGAGTTAAGCCAAGATTTAGTCTTGCAATCACTCCCAGATTCATTCTCGCAGTTTGTTATGAACTTTCACATGAACAAGCTGGATGTTAGCTTGCCTGAACTCCACAACATGCTGAAGAATGCAGAGGCGAATTTTCCTTCCAAGAAAGGTTCTGTTCTTATGATTGGTGCTAGTACCTCTAATAAGAGGAAGAGGAACTGGAGACCAAAGAATAAAAAATCTGGTGAGAAGCGGCCTGTCCAACAAAAGGCTAAGGATGACCCCAAAAGCAAAGGAGTTTGCTTTCACTGTAACAAAGTGGGTCACTGGAAGAGGAACTGCAAGGCTTACCTCGGAGAGATAAAGAAGAATAAGGGTAGTGAGACTACCGCTTCTGATTCAGGTATGTTCATGATTGAAGTTAATATGTCTTTAAGTCAAATATCTACTTGGGTATTAGATACCGCTTGTGGTTCTCACATTTGCAATTCGTTGCAGGGACTAGAGAGAAGTAGACCTCTTGGAGAGGATGAAGTGATTCTATTAATGGGCAATGGAGCAAGAGTTGCTGCTATAGCTGTAGGATCATTTCCTTTACATATGCCTACGGGCAAAACTATTGTGTTAAATAATTGTTATTATGTACCTTCAATTGTAAGAAATATTGTTTCTATTCCTTTACTGGACTCTGAGGGTTTTTCATTCATTATTGAGAATAATAAATGTTTAATCAAAAGAAACAACGTTCTTTATGGAAATGGTAAATTACATAATGGTTTGTATACATGTGACTTAGAACATAATTTGTTTCAAATTGAACAACAAGATAATAAAATAAAACGAGATAATAAAAATCCAACTTATTTATGGCACTGCAGACTAGGTCATATTAGTGAACACAGACTTCGCACATTACATAAGGATAAGTTACTAGAACATTTTGATTTTGAATCATATCCTACATGCGAGTCTTGTCTCATGGGTAAAATGACTATATCTCCATTTACTGGACATGGTGAGAGAGCTGCGTGGTTGTTAGACTTGGTACACACAGATGTGTGTGGACCAATGTCAACAAGTGCTAGAGGAGGATTTTAATACTTCATTACTTTTACGGATGATCGATCCAGATTTGGATATGTATACCTGATGAAATACAAATCCGAAGCTTTTGAAAAGTTCAAAGAATACAAAAATGAAGTAGAAAAACAAACCACATGTAGTATTAAGGTTCTTCGTTCAGACCGAAGAGGTAAGTACTTAGGCGGGGAGTTTTTGGATTATCTTAAAGAAAATGGTATAGTTTCTCAATGGACCCCTCCCTATACTCCACAATTAAATGGAGTATCTGAGAGAAGGAATCGTACTCTATTAGATATGGTAAGGTCCATGATGAGCTTTACTGATCTTCCAGTATCACTTTGGGGTTATGCTTTGGAGACGTCAGCGTACATACTGAATAAGGTACCTTATAAATCGGTTCACATGACTCCACATGAGATGTGGAAACGGAAGAAACCAGTTCTTAAACATGTTAAGGTTTGGGGGTGTCCAGCTTATGTCAAGAAAGTTGAACATGATAAGTTGGAACCTAGATCCGTGAAATGTAGTTTTGTGGGATATCCTAAATAAGGTCATGGATATTATTTCTATACACCTTCCGATCATAGGATATTTATTTCTAGACACGCACACTTCTTAGAGGAACAGTTCCTCCTTGATAGAAACAGTGGGAGAAATATTGAACTTGATGAAGTTAAAGAACCACAAAATACAACGATTAGAGAAGAAGTACCTGTTCAGATAGAATAACCTTCTGTAGAACAACCTTTACGTAGGTTAGAGAGAGTGTCCCACCCAACCGAAAGACATTACGGGCTTGTCATTGAAAATGAGAATGATTTGTCATTTGTCGATGATGAGGACCCTATGACTTATGAAGAGGCTATGAGTTGTGACGACTCAGAGAAATGGCAGGATGCCATGAAATCCGAGATGGACTCTATGTATAGAAACCAAGTGTGGACTTTGGTTGAAGCACCTGAAGGGATTAAACCCATCGGGTGCAAATGGGTATACAAACGAAAACTTGGAGCAGATGGCCAGGTGGAGACCTATAAGGCCAGGCTTGTGGCAAAAGGATTCAAGCAAAGACAAGGAATTGACTTTGATGAAACTTTTTCGCCTCTAGCCTTGCTCAAATCCATTTGGATTTTTCTTGCGATTGCAACCTACTATGATTACGAGATCTGGCAAATGGACGTAAAGACGGCCTTCCTCATTGGGAAACTTGATGAGGAAGTGTATATGACACAACCAGAGGGGTTTGTTAATTTCCAAGGGAAACGAACATCTAATATGTAGACTACTACGAACCATATATGGTTTGAAGCAAGTTTCTCGTAAATGGAACATCCGTTTTGATGAGACAATTAAAGAGTTTGATTTTATCAAAAACTTAGATGAACCATGTGTTTACAAGAAGGTTAGTGGGAGAACGGTAACATTTCTTGTATTGTATGTGGATGACATACTTATCATAGGAAATGATATACCAATGTTACAATCAGTCAAGGTCTGGCTATCAAAGAACTTCGCTATGAAGGACTTGGGAGAGGCATCCTATATTTTAGGGATGAAGATCTATAGAGATAGATCAAATCAAATGATTGGCCTATCCCAAGGTACATACATCGATAAGGTGCTAAAAAGGTTTAGCATGGAGAACTCGAAAAGAGGTCTCATTCCCATGTGTCATGGGATTACCCTTTCCGAAAAAATGTCTCCAAAGACAGATGAGGAAAGAGTGCGTATGAGTAGGATTACTTATGCTTCGGCAATAGGATCTATCATGTATGCGATGTTATGTACTAGAGCTGATGTTGCTCATGCACTTAGTGTGACGAGCAGATATCAGTCCAACCCAGGTGAAGAGCACTGGAAAGCAGTGAAGAATATCTTGAAGTACTTGAGAAGGACTAAAGATGTTTTTCTTGTTTTTGGTGGATCTGAATTGAAAATAGAGGGTTATACTGACTCTAGTTTTCAGTCAGAAGGCGATGGTAGCAGATCCCAGTCAGGGTATGTGTTTACTCTAAATGGGGGAACGATTAGTTGGAAGAGTTCCAAACAGCCTACAACGGCTGACTCAATAGCAGAAGCGGAATATATGGCTGCATGTGAAGCTGCAAAGGAAGCTGTCTGGATGAGGAAATTTGTTTCTGATTTGGGAGTAGTTCCTAGCATTGAGGAACCTATATTGTTAAATGGTGATAACAACGCTGCGATAGCTCAAGCTAAGGAACCTAGATCCCATAAGAGTTCCAAACACGTGTTGCGGCGCTTTCATCTAATTAGAGAGATCGTTGAGAGAGGAGATGTCAACATCGTAAAAGTTAACACTCATAACAACATAGCAGACCCATTTACAAAGGCTTTGTCTCAGACTCACTTTGATCGTCATAGAGAGAAGATGGGTATTAGATACTAGAGTGATTGGCTTTAGTACAAGTGGGAGTTTGAAAGTATGTTGTCCTAAATCCAATCATGGATGATGAGTTAAGAAGTACTTTCATGTAATCTTATTTGATTTTGTTTATATTAATAAAAAAGACTTGTTGTTTTTATTACGGGATTTATTTGTTTAAAGTGTTTTAAATAAGATGTTTCATAGTTTAGAGTAAAGCTTCTAGAATTATAATGAGATTATAATAATGAGATCTAGAAGATGATAACAATAAACTTAAACAGTTCCTGATCATAGGATAACTAATTGGAAATTAGTCAATCCGTAAAGATCGGTACATACTATACTAGCTTCCTAGGAAGGATGTCTGTTCTCATAGGCATTTGTGTGGTGACACTATAGTTAGTATGTAGGTGCTCATTTGGGAATGAGTTCACTGAACGTGACTCGATCACTTGAACAATTAATAGAGTTTACTCACGTGTCAGTAATTGTTCATATAGTGATGGTTGTACAAGTATCCTTAGACTTGAGATTGTTAGAGTCATCTTGTATATAATGAACAATGCTTTGGTTTAGTCCTTAGTCTCAATGGCAATAATAGTTCTATTCTAGGCATTGGAATTTATATATGGAGATAGTTAACAATCGATAAAGGATCTACCCCTTCCAGTTAAGGAAGCGAATATCCTATGTTATTCTTAATATGGTAGTTCAGGAATCTCTGGCCAGAGTGAATGAAATTAGAAAGTAGTTTCTAAATTTCATTAACATGAACTATACATAATAAATAAGATATCATACGATTAAATTAGATAGGCTTGACACGAGATCTATGCCTTGTATTTAATCAGGATATTGTAGGGTGGAAGGAATTTATTGTACGGTAATCATTCACTGAATAGGTCCTATATATTCCTAGCAATGAATTCATATTATCCGGATAGTCGCGATATATTGAGAAGTATCACTCACGATGTAGAATGAATTTAATTATAGCGATAATTATTTTTTAACGAATTAAAGTAATTCGTATAAATAATAATAAATAGTTTATTATTATTTATTTCTACTACCGGCTTAATATTGAACCTAAAGGGTCACACCATAAAAGAGATTATGTTTGAAGATGAAAGAAATTATTTATATTGGCTAATGATTATTTATTTGAGAAATAAATAATTAAGCAATTTCATAATTGATTAAATATGATTTAATTATTTATAAAATAAAATTATATATTAAGAAGGAGTTCTTAATATTATAAATTATATATATTTAATTTGAGAAATTAAATATATAGAGAGAATAATTTTTAAATATTTTAAAAATGAATTAATGATTAAAAGTGTTTTAATTATTAAATGATTAATTAATAAAGATTAATTAATTAAAGCTCATCATGACAAGCATCTTTGGAAGGATATTCTCAGCTGATTTTTGGCTATAAGAATGCAGCTTGTGAAGAGAGCAAAACACACCAAAACATTTACAAGATTGAGAATTTTGTAAAATCAAAGTTAACCAAAATTCTCTCGTCTTTTCTTCTTCATTCAATTCTCTTGGTGGATACCGTTAGAGCACTCCACACACTGAGGATTGATTGTTGGGATTTAAGAACAAATTCATAGCTGTTGCCGGAAAGCATTCGAGGTATTTTTCTTGTGTTCATATAATTTATGAAATCTATATGCATGATTAATTAGAAATTCTATGCAAAAATTGTTATAAACACTTCCACATGCGTAGAAATTCCTTCACAGAGGATGTAAATATTTATATTTATTATGGAATAAGTTGTACTGATACAACTATTAAGGATAAACTTGTAGTCTTATATAAATCCCAAGTGACACTTGACCATATTAGAGCATATAGGTGGCACATGTTATGAATAATATGTAAAAAAAATAGCACTATAATGCATAATTTCCTTTAACAAAAATTATAAACAATCATATTACGTTAGTTATATTTGTTGAACTAAGGACTTGCTTTTCCTGAGGTTACCTCAGGTAAGTTTCCTGAGGTTATTAAAAAAACAATACAAGAATAAGGTTATTTTTGTAAATACAGGGGGCCATGTTCAATAATTACAAAACTGCCATTAAAAAATTATACTAAAACCTCAGGTAATGTTCCTGAGATTACCTCAGGAACATTATTCTCTTGAACTAAGTTAACCACTTGGCAAAAATATACAAAACTATCACTATAGCTATGTTCATTGAAGTTCTCCTTCCCACCCTTATATAAAATTTTAATTATTTTTTAATAAATTTTTTTTTAACCAATCAATATACATATTGCCTATTGTATATTAAGTCTACAAACCAATGAGTAAATGGGGGTTAATCTTTGACTAATTTGCATCAGATATTATGCTGCACGCACAACGATATTAATACAATATTAGTGTCTACTTAATCATCATTATGTTTGTGGATTATTGCGGTACAAAAAACTAGCTCCAAAGCTTTTGGTTCATGTTTAACACACGCTCGGACTGTTCATGTTTAACACACGCTCGGACTGCATTTTTGATCCTTGATAGGTACCCTGTGTAAGATACCAGATTATTTTAGAATTTATTATTATTATTATTATTTTATTATTATTTAATTATGTTAATTAGTATTTAAAGGATGGAATTGGATTTGAGAATATCGTTGTAGAATTCAACGATATTTAGTATCGAGTTTATATGAGTATATATTGAGTTATATGTGCCAATGTATGCTCCAGTATTTTATTGGTATTTTTAGTGATTTAAAAATATTTAAATCAAGTATTATTGATCTTCAAAAATCTTTATTTAATTATCGGAGGGCTTAAAAATCATGAAATCTTTTGTAAAATTATCTTTATATATTTATTGAGTTTTTAAAATTGTTGGGTGGAGTAAGTTGGATGTTTTGGTATTTTAAAATGATTTTAAGAGTTTTATTGCAATTAAAGGATCAAAACTTTGAAAATTCATATTTAATTCATTTTTGATCCGAAAAATATTTTAAAAATATGTGGGTGTTCATAATTTTATATTCTTTATTTTAAAAATGAAAAGTGTAATTTTCCGAAAATTTTATTTAATTGTGATTTTTATAAGTCGCTTATTAGAATGTATTTGGGCCCGAAATGAATTGTAGTAGTAATATAAGGATTTGGGCCAAGCCCATTTAATCAAAGAAACGCAGCAGCCGAGAGATAATATCGAGGGAGAACAGATCTGGAAGAGGGGAGAAGAGAAATTAGGGATTTAAGAGAGATTGAATTGGGGGTTTGATTAAAAATCAATTGGTGTATATATAGGTGTGTATAATTCGTGTGTATGTGTGAGGTCGTGTGTGTGCAGGTCTGGTCGCGCGGGGATGGAGGCCGGCGGAGGTGGTCGCCGGCGTCTTGCAGTGGTCAGGTAGGGAGGAAACTCCGGCGAAGCTGTGTTGTGGTGTTAGCAGTGGAGTAGAGTTGGTGCTGGTGATGTCGTGGTGGGTCGGACCAAGCCGAAATGGTATAATTTTGCGTTTTATTTATTTAATTTTCGTATTAAATTAGTTGTACATTTCGATGTGGTTAATTGTTGATATTTAATTAGATTTAAATTTCGAGTTAATTTTTAATTTCCGAAAATTAATTCGGAGAGTTTAGTTGCTAATTATAATTGTGGGATTAATTGTGAATCCGATTATATACTTTTGTGATTGTTAGTTGCTAATTATTATTGTTGTTTAATAATTAGAGTTATAATTTCGGAAGTTTAAATTTGGGGATTTTGTTGAATGTCGGGAGTTATATGATTGTGAGTTATTAATTAGTAATGGTGGGATGATATGTTGAGTTATATGGTTTTATGAAGTTATAAATGCTATGTGCTAAGGGTTAGAGGTCGAATAATCGTTTTTACTAAGTGCTTATCTGTTAAATTCTTGGTGATGGATTATATGTGACTAATTGATGGTCGGCTATCAGTCATTAGTACTTGGGATTAAAATGATTTCGATTAAGTACTTGTATAATTGCTTTAGTAGTATATTTCGATTTAAATGTTAATTATCAAAGATTTACTATGAGATTTATTTTATGTTATTATGTGTTTATCTGCGAGGAGTTGTAATGAGGTCACAAGTCTTAAATGTCAATATTTAAGGACTTGTGTAATTCTCTACAACTAGTTCCTCGGGCTTACGAATATCCATGATTAGCTATCACGAGTATAATTAATATACTTGAGTGATGTGATCATTGATATAGCGTAAGTAATAGTTAGTGCTAGGGGTTGTTCCCTAGGGCTTACGAACATCAATGATTGATTGTCACGTGTATCATTAAAATGCGTGAGAAATACGATCATTGGTGTAGCTTAAGTAGTAGTGTAATGTAAATTATTATGTGCTATGTGCCGCATGTCAGGGCAGATACTTTCTTACTTGTTTACTTTTATGTTGCTGCAAGTTGAGGCAGCTTTATTTTTGCAAAAACAGGGGTGAATTGTATTTGAGGGGCTGTGCCCATAGTCCGATAAACGAATACTTCATGTCGAAATTTTCTAAAAATCCCATGTATTTAAAGTTATTTAAATTATTTGATTTAAAGATTTAAAGGCATGTATGTGTATGAGTGTTTAAGTACATATGTGATGATTAATGAGGTGTGGGTAAATATATTTATGTATGTATTTCTTTGCGAGTTATAAGTAATTAGTTATCGATTGGGTTGTTTATGTACTAAATAGTACTTTGCTATTATTTCGAGTATAATTAGGGATTCGATATGGACCCAGCGAGCGTGTTGACGAGACGATTGAAGAAAAATGAATGCGTGATCGAGTAAAGACCGAAGTATAGTAAGTAGCGAATCGACGCATTGGAATCGAGGCAAGTGTACTGACCCTCGCTTATCGTTCAAGCGAGATAAATATGTTTCTATTCAGTATAAGTATTTCTTTCAAATCCTTATTGCTAGTATCCTTTCCTCCAAATTATTGATAAGGATATATTTTATTCAGATATCATGTGGAAAGTAGAATTTCAGTTTTATTGCCAGTATTATTCTTTCTTAAATGTTGTCAGTAATATTTTGTTAAAGTTTTTGCATGCATTGCATTCTTATTCCTTGTTTTAGTATAATGTTCTTAAAGTATATAGTTTCCATGAGATTATTTGAAAGTAAAGTAGTTTAATGGAATTGGAAGAGTTTTTATAAAATGTGGACCAGCTTCATGGTCAGAGTAGTAAAGGCCAATGTCAATAAGTGCCTAGTGAGGGGATCCCAGAGTATTGTTTTTGGCTGAACTTTACGTGGCTGATCACCCGTAATGTCCAGAGTATGATGAAAAAAACTCCAATTCTATTGAACGTTGTTTTATGCAAGTATATTCTCATGATAGAATGTTTAAGTTAAAGTACATTTTCATTTCCAAGTATGTTGGATACAAAGTTATGATTTGAGTTAATAAGTACTTTTAGTATAAAAATGGAAAGTTATTATATTAGTGTTTTGAACGGTGAAAACTAATTCACGGTTATTATGGTCGCTGTGGCATTTGTTGCGCAGTGATAGTGAGAACCGAGAATGAATTGAGATCTTCTTAATTATTCAAACTCATGATTGTCAGGCCGGTTAGGCAGCTAGGTATGCAAATGCTTAGTGACATGAATGAAATTTGAGTAACTGAGAATTTCTTGGAGATTTTGTTAAAGCGATAGTTTAAGTATTTTGCAAGTATTAAAAGTATTGAATCTAGTATTACAAACCTTCTCAGTTATTAAATTCTGATTTCGAGTTATAAATGTTTTAAATGATATTAATCTTCTGTTAAAGTTAAGAATCCAGATTTCAATTATAGTATTGATTATAAATCGGTGAGCATTCCTTCGCTCATATTTATTGTTCCTATTTCTTGAATTGCAATTATTGCATTCTTATTTCATCCAGTTCAGTTCTATATATAACTTGCTGAGCATTCTTTGGCTCACACTTGTTGTTTTTTTTTAAATCTAACTTTTCAGTAAACTAGTTGGCGAGGCTTAGCCTGCGCAGTTCAGAAAGTGGAAAGAAGAAGCAGGATGCTGTTATGAAGCTGACGAGGATCAGGGTATTTAGATTTAAAGTTTGAATTGTTGTATGTAAATATAGTTTTAGTAGTTATAGTATGTATTTGATTAGTTGGCCTGGTATACTTCTATTCGAAGTTATACCAGTGATTTAAGTCTGTATAAAGTTTTGTATATAGAGTTGTATTTAAGTTGGTTTTGGGTTTTCTTGTTTCTAGAACTGTAACCTAAGATCCTTAGTTGGGAGTTGGGGTCAAAGAACTTTTGATTGAGTTTTTATTTTTATTTCAGTTTTATTTTGATTTCAGATTTTCAGTTTAGTATTCAGCAGGTTTATGTTGTATTTACGAATACATCATGGCCAATTTTTGTTAGAATTATTGAGTTTGTTAGCGTGACGCCCAAATCTACTGACCCCGGATTTGGGGGCGTTACACCCGGTATATCGGTACCACGTGGTTCCCCACTACCCACGTATCAGAAGATATTTATTTTACCCAGGTTGATCAACTTTACTGCAAATACCATTAGAAATATATTCTTGTACAAAGATATCTTGCTCAACAAGACAGGGGACAATAAAGCATCCAAGGGAACACAAGGACACTCAACTGTAGTAGATACATTCTGAACAATAGGGCACACAGTGGTGCAGTGGTAGAGCTGCGGCGTGTCAGGAAGGGTCACACCGGTCACTGTAGCGTCGACAGTGCTGTAGCGACGGCGACCCACTGTAGCTTTTGCGACTGTCAAGTGGGCTATAGTGGCCGGGAGGCTCAGCCTATATATACCCCCATTCCACACACAAAGAAGACGACAGATAGATAAAAAGGCTTAAACACAGTATCCTCTCAACCTCTTTCTCATTATTTCCGATGTACTCTTACCAGGCTGATTAATAATATTTCCGATTATTGATTCTTACGCTGGAGGTGCTTGATGGCCACCACCCCCGGGCAAGCATTGTTTTGCAGGCTCCGAAACACAGGCGAAGTACCCCGGAATAGCGCCGGAACAGTGGTCGGAAGCCTCTAATCAGCCGTGGGAGTTATCATTTGGCGCTAGAAGGAGGGAGCTTTTTCTTTGAAGAAAAATCCATCGCCTGCTTTACCATATAACAGCCATAAAGTAACGCAACGCCACCCTCCCAAAGAGAAACCAACCCGCTACCAAGTCACCAGATGGCCCCAAACACCAGGATCAAGGAACACTGTGGGAGCAGTGAACTAAGACGAGCAAACCCCGGTAGACCGAGAGGGACACGCGACGAGCGTTCCCCCCTCGTCCCGCCAATAAATCCCCCCGATCACCAAGCACACCCCCTTCTGAGGGGAGACGAGCAAGAGCAAGTGCTTAATCTTAATCTCACCGGATATACCCAACAACAAATCGACCTACTCATGCAAATAGCCTCAACTTTCCCCCAAGCCGGACAAATACCACGACTTGAACAACGAGGATCCCAGATAACTCCACCCAATGAACAAAGTGAAGCGCACAACCGACCTCGGAGAGCCCACTCCGCCTTTTCTCGCCTTGGCCCCTCCCAGTCCAAAAGTAAACCAACCCCTTGGACTGCTACGAAAAAAACCATCGGATTTCAAAGTAGCACGATCTAATTCAAAAATTTCACCCAATTGAGCGCGTTTAGCAAATTTTTTCACAGTAGCAGGATCACTATAACTGACTCCGTTGAGTTCGCCACCGTATAACTCAACAGTTACACCTACTTGTTCGACACTATACTTCGATTCTGCCCTTCGAAAAGGAACATCCGCTCTAACAATTTCGTCGCCATCTACCAACACGACCAGGAAGGTTTCAAAAAAGGTAGGCATACGATGTACAAAAAGTTCACGCCACAAACCATGAGGACCACGGGAAGAACCAATATCGACCAGAAACTTGGGAGAAAGACAGGAAGAAGAAAGACCTGAGAAAAGTTAACATTGACAAAAAGGTCACCTATGAAAAGGTTTTAATCGATTACGAGAAACAAAGACAAAGGGAAAGGTCTCCGGTCCGCCAAAGAGACACCGACAACGTACAACCCACAAATGCCGACATGTTGCATACCATAATGGAACTCAAGAGAAAAATTGAAGGGAACAGCGGACAAGATCTGGGAGAATCACCTTTCACTAAAAGACTAGAAGCCAAGCCCAGACAAAAAGACATCAAACATCACAGCTTTAACTCTTTCGACGGGCTAGGAGACCCAAAAGAACACCTCAGCTATTTTGACCAATTAGCTCTTCACTATGAATACAACAACCTCACAAGGTGCCGGTTCTTCGCTGCCACATTACGCAGCGGTGCCCAGAGATGGTTCTGCAGGATATCCGCAAGATCCATAGATACTTGGATGGAATTCAAGAAACTATTCCTAAATAAGATCAAGGCAAACCAACAGCACAAAGTCCATACCGTGTTCCTAGAAACTATCGCACAGCGCAACGAAGAAACTTTACAAGACTACATTGACCGCTTCAAGGAAGCGGTGAACAAAGTTGTATGTGTGAATGAGACGGAAGCATTGGTCCACTTGAGAAGAGGCCTAAACCCCTATGAATGCGATAAATACGTGTGTCGGCTCATGGAAACAAAACCCACCACCCTAGCAAAAGCATACGATCTAGCATCGCAGGCCATCAACGAAACCGAGTCCTTAAACATATTAAAGTAGTCCCGGGCCCCGCTAGCCCAGCAGCCGTACTTCCAAAGAGAACGGTTTACATCCTACCAAAGGCAAGCGCCTGTCTTACATCAGGTACAAACCACCCTTGGGCCACCACCGCCCGTCCAAAGTCCCCGAGCTTCAACCCCAGTCAGAGACCGTTTGGGCCCTACAAACCCGCCAGGACCAGACAAGTATCCCGAACCAGAATGGACTAAGTTCACACTTCCAAGAGCAACCATCTTAAAAGAAAATCAAAGGGAAACCATTCTACATGCCTCCGGCCCCGATGTACACTCCCCCGGATGATAGACCGAAAGACAAACACTGCGATTACCATGAAACACATGGGCATTACACAGATAGTTGTCTCTCTCTCAAATACTTTCTGGAAAAACAAGTCAAGGCCGGTAACTTATCCCAATACTTGCCAAGACTAGCACAAGGTGCGTCAACCTCTCGTAATCCGGACAAAAACGTCGTGAACACCATTTTCGGCGGGCAACAGTCACCGCCAAGAGAAGGACACACCGTCTACATAATATCCGAGGGGCCGCCAAACACCATTACCTTCACAGATGCGGACTACGAAGGCTTCAACCCAAACCACACTGAAGCATTGGTCGTATCTTTAGGAGTGGCCAACAACGAGGTAAAAAGGATCCCGGTGGATAACGGATCCTCGGTCGACATATGCTTTAAACTGTAGAATGAGAAACTGGAAACATGCCCCGACGAAACACCCCTTTACGGTTTCGGGCACAACGCTGTACCTATAGCGGGCATCGCCAGGCTTCCCGTCTATTTTGGCGAATCGCCCAGGCAGGTATGCCGCACTGTCAAGTTCTATGTAATCAACACCGCATCCTCTTATAACATGATATTGGGAAGACCCACCCTTAACATGCTCAAGGCTGTCACTTCCACTCCCCACCTGAAGATCAAGTTCCCCACTCTAAATGGAGTTGGAGAAATCAAAGGAGATTCGGAAACATCTAAAAGGTGCTACGGCATAGCACTCACCCTGGGAAAAACTGAGCCCGGCAACATCCGTCGAGAACAGGCCAATAAGAAAAGACAAGAAAAAAGGAGAAGGCACGTTGAGCATCAGAGAGAAAATAACAAAAGAAGAAAATAAGTACAGTTCATCGACGGGCATGACCCGGCGATAGAAGACCCGCCCTGAATTGATGCAAGTCTCTTGAAATGCCTCAAAAGAGAAGAAAAACCACCCATAAGCCATACGGTACAAACGGAGCAAATAGAAATCCAACCCGGAGACCCAACCAAGAGCGTAAGTGTGGGAACCGGCCTAGACTCGATTTTTAAAGAGGGCCTCACAAACCTTCTGAGACAATACGCGGATATCTTCGCTTGGAGCCCGAAAGATATGCCAGGATTAGATGAATCCGTAGCAATCCACAAGTTAAACGTGGATCCGGATAAAGCACCAAAAATATAGAAAAGAATGAATTTCGCACCTGAACGACAGCAGGCAATTGACATCGAGATCGACAAACTTCTGGACGCGGATTTGATCTGCGAAGTTACATACCTCAAATGGGTGGCAAATGTAGTTTTGGTCAAAAAGGCCAACGGGAAGTGGAGAATATGCGTCAACTACACCGACCTTAATGCGGCATGTCCTAAAGATCCGTATCCGCTCCCCTCAATAGACCAACTCATCGAAGCAACCGCGGGACATCTAATGTTGAGCTTCATGGATGCTTATTCAGGATATAACCAGATCAAAATGACCCCTGAAGACCGGGAGAAGACCACTTTTGTCACACATAGAGGGGTGTATTGATACATGGTTATGCCTTTTGGACTGATCAATGCAGGTGCCACATTCCAAAAGGCCATGAACAAAATCTTTGCCGCTCAGCTGGGTCAGAATATGGAGGCATACGTAGATGACCTTATTGTCAAATCCCTCCTAACGGCTTCACACCTCCAAGACTTAGAAGAATGCTTCTTGACCCTCAGAAAACACAGCATGAAACTTAGCCCAGATAAGTGTGCATTCGCCTTAGATGCATGCAAATTTCTCGGGCTTTTAGTCTCTCACAGGGGCATCGAGGCAAATCCGGAGAAGATAAAGGCCATAATCGACATGCAACCGCCCAAAACCTTGAAAGAAATACAAAAGCTAACGGGAAGGTTAGCCATACTAAGGAGATTCATTGCTAAGTTGGCGGATAGGTGTCTGCCTTTCTTTGACACACTGAAAGGAGCAACAAAAACTAAGGCCATATCTTGGACAGACGAGTGCCAGAAAGCCTTCGAAGACCTCAAGATTTACCTCTCCTCCGCCCCCTTACTTGCGGTCGCATCTCCCTCTGAACCATTGTCACTATATTTGTCTACAACGGACAAGGCCGTGGGAGCGGTACTCATCAAAGAAGAAAACAACGAGCAAAGACTGGTATATTACGTAAGCCAAGTACTCAAGGACGCGGAAACCTGCTACCCAAACATCCAAAAAATCGCCTTGGCTTTGGTGATTGCCAACCGAAAATTGAGACATTATTTCTAAGGCAGACAGATCAGAATCATCACGGACCAACCGCTAAGGAAAATTCTCCACGAACCAGACTTGTCGGGAAGACTAATCAATTGGGCCATAGAACTCGGCCAATTCGACTTGAGATACTTGCCGCGGATCGCAATCAAAGCGCAGACACTTGCGGATTTTGTCATTGAATGTTCTTTCACTGAGGAACCAACACAAAGAGAGCCACCTCCCAAACAAATGACCGTGTAAGACAACGGCTGGCAACTCTACGTGGATGGTTCATCCACAAGTGCCCGCTGCGGAGCAGGTCTTATCCTCACTAGCCCCGACGGTTTCCAAGTCAAACAGGCCATACAGCTAAACTTCAAGGCCACTAATAATCAAGCTGAGTACGAGGCACTCCTAGCCGGCTTGGCATTGGCAAAAAACCTACAGATCAAGAAACTCACAATCTACAATGACTCACAGCTAATTGTCCGACAAACAACGGGGGATTATTCTACAAAAGACGAAAACTTGAGCAAATGCCAACGGATGGTCCAGACAACGCTCACCCACTTTAAAGAATGCAACCTTGAACAGATAGACAGAGGCGACAACGCAATGGCGGACATGTTGTCCAAATTGACTCGAGGAGAAAATACGAACTTAGACACCGTGTACTTCGAAGAAATGAATGCCCCCAGCATAGATAAAATGGACGTCATGGAAATCAGTCCGCGAAAAGATAGCTGAATGACACCTTACATCCAATATTTGGAATGCGGCACCTTGCCGGAAGATGGCGTGAAGACGAAAATACTGAAATCACAAGCGGCGAAATACTTCATACAAGAAGGCACCCTATACAAAAGAAGCTTCGACTCTCCAATCCTCAAGTGTGTCGATGAGGAGGAAGCTTTATACTGCATGAGAGAAGTCCACGAAGGCATCTGTGGTGACCACATGGCGGGCAAGGCCCTCGCACACAAAATACTCAGACAAGGCTACTACTGGCCCAAAATGCATAAGGAATGCAAAGCCTTCGCCAAAAAATGCCACCAATGCCAGTTGTTCAGCAACATGTCCAGGAAAGCCCCGGCTCTCCCCGTGGCCATCCTGTCGCCAATACCATTCGCGGTCTGGGGCATAGATATCATGGGACCATTCCCTAGAGCGAAGGGCGACCTACATTACGTAATGGTCACCATTGACTACATGACCAAGTGGGCAGAAGCAAAGGCATTAAAAAATATTACACAAGACGATGCAATCCGCTTTGTTAATGAGCAAGTCATCACGAGATTTGGAATTCCCGTTGTCCTCATATCCGATAACGGCACACAATTTGTTGGATCAAAATTCACCAAGTTCTTATCCGACCATGGAATCAAACACAAGAAGGCATCCGTATGCCACCCCCAGAGCAACGGCCAAGTTGAAGTCACCAATAGAATCATTGTGAGGGGTTTAGAGAAACGGCTAACCACCTCAAAGAAGAAATGGCCACATGAGCTGCCTAATGTTCTTTGGGCTTACCGGACATCAGCTAGAACAAGCACAGGAGAATGACCCTTCAAATTAGCTTTTGGTACCGAGGCTCTTGCCCCAGTCAAGATAGGGTCTCCATCATACCGCACCACCAATTTTGAAGAAGCAAATACACAAGGGCTCAAGACAAACCTAGACCTTCTAGACGAAACAAGAGAAGCCGCGGTCCAGAAAATGGCCGTTTACAAAGAAAAAACAAAAGAATTTTTTGAAAAAAGTGCTAGAGTCAAAGCTTTTGTAGAAGGCAATTTGGTTAACCGGGCAACCGACGCATCTGACCCAAGACACACTGGGAAACTTATGCCTAAATGGGAAGGACCTTACAAAGTCATCAAAGTACTAAGGCCGGGTTCCTACAAACTGGCACGCCTAGATGGAACAGAGGTTAACAACACTTGGCACGGCGACAAGCTGAGGAAGTACTATCAATAGACGTCTAGGCGATCAATTTTCCCTCCTTTGTAACCGATAATGCTACTTTTTAGCGAACCTCCTTTTGCTCAAAAGCAACCTACAATAGCAAAGCAAATTCATAAGGCAAATAGTCGCAAAACCACTCAAAAGTAACCTACAATAGCAAAGCAAATTCACAAGGCGAATAGCCGCAAAACTGCTCAAAAGCAACCTACAATAGCAAAGCAAATTCACAAGGCAAATAGCCGCAAAACCGCTCAAAAGCAACCTACAATAACAAATCAAATTCACAAGGCAAATAGCTGCAAAACCACTCAAAAGCAACCTACAATAGCAAAGAAAATTCACAAGGCAAATAGCCGCAAAATTGCTCAAAAGCAACCTACAATAGCAAAGCAAATTCACAAGGCAAATAGACGCAAAACCGCTCAAAAGTAACCTACAATAACAAAGCAAATTCACAAGGCAAATAGCCGCAAAACCGTTCAAAAGCAACCTACAATAACAAAGCAAATTCACAAGGCAAATAGCCGCAAAACCTCTCAAAAGCAACCTACAATAGCAAAAAGAAACCTACAAGGCATCGGAAACAAAGCTACACCAACAACCAGCGCTGACTGCGAAAGCAAACAAAGGCAATCTATAGCCAAGACACGACTCACAAAAACACGAAGTACGCTTACAAACCTATGATAACGACGCAAACGTGCTACAAATCCCACGACGAACACTCACGACACCTAGTGCAAAACATCGCGCACCTCTCAACGAAAACTTACAAACATGCCACAATGAAAAGAAATGGTATCGAAGAAAGACAGAAAGTAAAAGAAAGATAAACAGAAACAATTCATTTTATTGATAATATTTTTATTACAGGCATGAGATTACAAGGATTCAACAATCCTACAACTAAAATCTCTATCACGCATGCGGAGCCTTATCACTCTCAGCGGCCTTCTTGTAAGAACCCTAATTTTTGTAATATTTTAAATATGTAAAAGCTTATGACATTGTGAATTAGGGACATTTTGAGTCACCTATGTTATGTAATGGAATTGATTATCTGAAAATTTATGTTGTTATATTCACTGTGTAAGAAAAAGGGAAGATTGTTGAAGGCAAGAGGCCTACTGCTATTAGGATTCATAAAAACTTGGGATTTGAGAGTCATTAGAGTATTAGGAGATTTTAAGAGACTATGACAAGGAGTTATGGATATTTAAGGAATTTACACAATCAAGCACTTAAGGAATTACGAAGGAAATCTTTATGCGATAAAATGTTATTACGAGGAGTTTATTTAAGATACGTTATGGATTAAGGATTAAGTGACAAACATTGGTAGAGAAATAAAATAAGGGAGATATTACATGCAAGTATCAAGCAAGTAGCTAGTTAGAAAAGCAAACTAAAAAGTAAAAAGCAACTAGGTGAATAGTACCTAGGAGACTACACCATGCTTTAGGTGGACACTAGGGCATGGCTTGAACCTAGGCTACTAGACTAGGGTGGAGACATGTGAATGATATACATATCAATACATATCAATAATACATCTCATAATTCAAACCACACCTCAAACAAAACACAAAAACATCACAAATATTTCTGCTCCCGGCCATGACAATCAGCAGCTCAGTAAAACGACCATAGAGCCTTCATTTCTCATCCAAATCTTGCGTTATATAGCTTGTTGGAAAGGTATTGAGATGATCTACAACTCTTCTTTGGGAGCCTCATCCAGAAAAGCAAGGTAAGGACCCCGTTTTTCCAGTTCTTTCAACTGGGGTATAGTAACTCCGAAAATTTCTAAGTTGTGTTCTTGATGTTCTTGTTAGTTTAAGGTTTATTAAAGGTAGATCAAGCTTATCCAAGGTTTACCAAGCTCATACAAGGTCACTAGAGACTCAAGGAAGGTATAAATATCTCTCAACCCTCAGCCATGACAAGTTTATAGTTTATATTGTTAGATCTATAAGTGAATATTGATGGTTTGAACTTTAGATGATGAAATTTTGAAGTTATATGCTTGTTGTTGTGATTTTAAGGCTTGTACTTAGATTATGTAGTCTCATGTATGTTATAGAAATAAATCTTGGTGGTTTTGATGGTGGTTGCGAAGTGTAAAGATAGATCTTGGAAGTTTGAGTAATGATAGTGCTTGTGTAAATTTCTGGGAGCATGAATTGTCTTGTAAGAGGGATTCGGACCTCAAGATGTTGTCTCATTAAGCCCTAATGCATATGGTTAGAAAGATATTTTCATGTAGTTTCTGGACATATAAGGTACATAACTAGGTAATGTATAGTTTTTTGAGTTATGGCCTAATTAGTGCAGAGTGGTACTGAGATCCGGGCTGCACTGTAATGCTTACTTGTGAACTGGTTTAGGACCCCTAAAAATTATGCTAGTGTTATGAAAATTTTGAGGATAGTCAGATGGTCCAATAGTAAAGGCTGTCCAAAAAAAATTGGATTAAAAATCATATTTTTCAATTTTACAAAAATGTTAGAGTGAAGTGCGCGCAAGTGAAAAATCATGTGAGGAGTTAGTTTAACATAATTTTAAGGATACGTAATTATGTTTCGAGTTTGGTGACTAATTCGAGTCGGATAAGTAACGAGTGTAATTGGGTGATGACATGGACATATAGGAGGGTTAGTGGGTCAAATGGTGGAGTCGCTAAGATGGTCTTGTATTCTTTAAAACATTATGATTAAGTGGTGTTGTTAAGATACTAACGAGCGAATATTGGATATTTATAGATTGTCGCTCCACTCCACGAGCCCAACCACCCTAACCTTCCCAAGGCAAGTTTTCCAACCCTAAGCATTTATTTTCAAAATATTATATTCCTGATTCTACCTATGCAAGTTTACTTTTCAAAACTTATATATAAGGATTTTCACTGTTGCGTTTATAGCTTCCAAACGTATTATATGCTTATGCTTTACGAGATTATGTTGAAGTTTGAGATTTATGCATATGTGTTTGTACACCCTTGAACTTAGAATGAAAGTGTTTTCTTCGGACAATGACTCTAGCAATAGAGGTCGTAGCGGTCCAAATTAACTATTGATCGGGGAGCGGTATATTATTGTATCGTGATTAAATTGCGAAAATCCGAAGAGTCATTCGGGAAGTATCGTATACTTAAGTATTTATTATTTTTACGTTTTTAAAAATACTCAAAATATCTATCTTGGATTAAAAGCTTATTTTAATTAAATAATTATTTTATTAATTGTTTATATTAAATCTCAAAATATCATTTATTAATTATTGTTCATTATTTTAAAGACAAAACTAATCCAAGATACCTTTAGGGTTTTCAAACTCGAACTCTTTGAACCCAAAACATTTTCGAAAACCCCCGGTCAGGTTTTGCTTCTTGTACGTTTTTCAAGAATTATCGGTCGACTGAGGTCGAACTTCAACTACTCGAATTTTCTATCAAAATGATTTTTGACAAGAAAGAAAAAGGGGACTATGGCAGGTGTGGGAATCGTTGACGAACGATTTCCGGGATGTGTAAGCGGCCGTGAGCCAGGCGGTCCATCAATTATTGTTCCGGACCAGGTGTTGCCGAAGGATGATTACGGATGTAGTTTTCATTGAGGGTGATTACGGATGTAGTTTTCACCCGAGGATAGTTACGGATGTAGTTTCTATCCTTCTACCGGTAGAGAGGACCCGCGGATTGTTGGACTTGGTTGTGGCGACTGATCATCGTCAATCCTTGTCAGGTTTTTATGTTTTCTTCCAGTCCCATCCTCCACTTTGGAAAAATACTCAAACACTGCTTCTTGGGCCGAAGTGCCAAGTTGCCGATAGTGTGGTTTTTGATAAGAAAAATATTGACATCGTGCAGTATCTAGAACTGCAAGATTTTCTATAAAGATTGGCACGTGTTAGTGCACTCTTGCAATTATTTCAAATAATGAAATATTTTTGAATGAGAAACCTTCAAAGCTAATGGAAGGAAAGAGGTTTTGCAATAATGTATTCCCTGTACAGTATGTTAACCGTAGAGTGTTTTACCGAAAATGATATACTCATATGTATATATTTTCAAACTTGAGATATATTGAAATGGGAACTTTATAAAGGATTCAAATGTTATTCTTAAAGCTCCCTAGTGAGTATAAACATTTTAATCAAACTCGGACATATATATTGTCGAATTATGTTTTGAAATCTGAGATATATACCCATACAGTTGGGAACGTTTTCGAAATAAACCACATTATTATTTTTCAAAATGGTAAACTTGCTGAGCATTATGTAGCTCATTCTTGCTTTATAAAAACTTTTCAGAAAGAGAAGAATTTGGTCGGTTAACTCCGCACCAGCAGAAGAGGAGTAGAAGATTTACCCCTGAGATGATTTAGTTCCTGATAAATACTACAGAGTAAGTCTGATAGGTTTTCAACTGTAATAGTAAGACTTGTCTTCAAGAGTAGTTGTATAAGTGGAAGTGCGTAATATTCTGGATTGTATAGATGAATTTTAATATTTAGTGTTACTTTTGATTATCGTTTCTGAGGCTCTAACTTGTATGTGCGTAAGATTGAGGTCTGGATGGATGTATTGTTGAGTTGTAAAGTTAATACAGGTATGATATGGTTGGATGGTGATGTGATGACCTGAATCTCTGACCTCGTATTTGGGGGCGTCACAGAAATGGTATCAGAGCGATAAGTTATAGTACTCAGAAACGAGAGTGTTGAGAGTTAAGTCTAAGTAGGAGAATGACGTAAGAGATCATAGTAAGTTTACTATTGGATTACCGGAAGAGGTACCGGTGAGTGGAGTTGATTGGAATGTTTACTTGAGGTATTACCCTAGGATCGATAGAATCCTTAGAGACCCTCAGAATGATGAGTAGAGAGTTGGGAGTCGTACATGACTTATCAGAGGTATTGATATAGGAAGCGGAGCGAAACCTCAAGAGCATCTAAGGTAGAGGGATATTTCCAATATGATCGGATGAATTGGTTGGCATAAAATTTTGTGGCCCATAGTCCTTCACAGTTTAGGAGGCGGCATTTTAAGAATCGAGAAGTTTAGACTTCCCTACATAATTAAGGGTACTTAGTACTTGGAATAATGAAAGTCTTTTACTTTAGTTATAAGATTCAATTTTTGATAAGTAACGGATTTACCAGAGAAGGTGGTTACTATACCATTGAGGATTTCATTACCCTCGATGGAGAATTTTTCATATGTATACGAGAATGTTACCGTAAGATGAGTGTGCTAGATGACGGCAAGTACGATTCGTACGTTGGAACGTGATGGATCAACTCAGAGAACAAACATGGGGAATTGATGACATGACTCTAGTGAAGTCGAATGTGGTTGCAATGAGCGATGCGGTGATTTTGGAACCTATCAGAGGTGAATACCAGCGAGCCTGTGAGTTGGATTCTTAATAGGACTTTTGTCGAAGTTATGCAAGTATTTAATGATATAGGCCTCCGCCTTAGGCGATACATTGATTCGACGTGCAAGGCGTAAATTTTTTATGGCTATAGGGGAGTGACGGGTATAGTTACGGACCCCCACCCTATCAAATGACCTTAATATGCTTTCGAGAGCGACACTTTAGTCGGTATCTTAAACTTACGTGGACAAGGAAATAGGATCATCTTCGGGATGGTAATGCCTAGATTTATGAATGATTATTAACTTATTTTGGTAATTACTGGTTGGTGCACTATTTCATTTTAAACTGTTCATTAAACATGTTACCTCGTTTAGTTTATATCAGGTAACCCTTCTAGCTTTCTACTTCAAACTTGTGGAATAACAACCAGTGATATACTTTCTCTAAACCGGGACTCATCCAAAGTATCTTATTTGATCCCCGAGCATTCTATTTGAAGTTTATAATTATTTTGTTCTGCTCAGGACTATTTACACTTCCTTTCAATTATCCAAGGAATGTTCAACAATTGTTTCCTTAATTAATCAATGAATATTCCTAAACGAATATTGATATTTGACTACTTCTTTCATACTTGCACTCTTCAGTCGAGCCCATAAATATTTATCAACTTGTTGAGAACAGGGATGATCTAACATCCAGATATTCCTCATGAATCCTTTCTTCTACTCAAAATGAGATTGTGCGTCGTACATTGAAATCATAGTAAGGATATCATTTTGATACTGGTATTCTGAATTTCATTCTACTGTAAGATCTGATAAAGTATGTGTACGGAGGCACCCTTGGGTGGACCGCTTCACCGATAAGTAATATTTGATGAAAGGTTATCGATTGTTCCGATACCTAGAACATTCTATTCAAATTCTGTATTTTCCTTTTTCAAATTTAATAACCTCTTATTTCAATTCATGGTCCGAGTAGCCTAAAGTTTCTTCAGTGGCTACGATGTTGAGATTCCGTTCTATCCAATCGAAATCGGCTAGTTGATATGTCAATATGAATGACTAGTTGATTGTTCTGACTAGTCACCAGTGTGTCATTATGAAGAACATTTAGCTAATTGTCCTAGTTGATGATGATGTCTCAAAATAGTGAACTAGCAAATTTTGTTTAGCCAGTTGCTAGTATTTTCTTGAAGAGGACTAGTTATTGACTTTTTTTTTTTGCCAGCATATGACTTTCAGTTTAGGATTTTGTATTTGATTTATTAAGGATTCAATTTAGTATTTTGGTTTTAGTGTTAAACGCTTATATCTTGTTGTTCATGTTATGGGTTCCATTTTCCTCACTTTTTAAATTTGTTAAAATAAACACTTTTTTGACAGACATATAGATTTTATAATTATTACTTTGTCAGACATATTGTGAAGATTGTGCAAATGAGGCAAATAATAACTATGAATCAGAAGGGTAAACGAAAGAGGGGAAGAAAATGTTCTTCATTCATGATAAAAAAAGATAAAACCAAGTTTACAGAGAAGGGTTTACACCACTGTACATATACACAAACTAACCGACTAATTAGTCCTACAATCTTACCGCTAATCTTGTTATTACCATCTACTATACTATTGCACTAATCTCGTTATTACTAGCTAACATAATATAGAAAGCATTTACATAGACAGCTGTATATTCCAATACCCCTCTGCAAGCTGGACTTATGGTGGTTCAGAAACCAGGCCAAGCTTGAGACAAAAGAACTTGTGAAGATCAGCTGCCAATGGTTTGGTGAGAACATCAGCAAGTTGCAAAGCTGTTTTCACGTGATGGAGCTGTAAGAAATTTTCATTGACTAAATCCCTAATAAAGTGACAATCAATGCGAAGATGCTTTGTTCTTTCCTGAAAGGTCTGATTTTCAGCAAGGTATTTAGCTGCAAGATTATCACAGAACACAGGAATCGGAAGAGGAACAACAATGTGCAAATCCTCAAATAATCCTTCCAACCATATCAATTCACTAGAAGTATAACTGATACTTCTATATTCTGCTTCCGCTGTACTCTTGGAAACAGTTCTTTATTTCTTCGTTTTCCATGAAATAAGAGATGAACCTAGAAAGACGGCATAACCTGATAAAGATCTAGATGTAGAAGGACAAGTCCCCCAATCTGCATCACAATATGCAGTGAGAACCAATAAATTATCTGCCTTATAAAATAAACCAACATTGAGAGTTCCTTTCAAATACTTCAAGACATGAAGAGCAGCATCCATGTGTGACTGAGCAGGGTCACTTAAAAATTGTGAAAGTTGTTGAACAGCATAGGAGATGTCAGCCCTTGTGAGGTTAAGATAAAGTAACTTGCCTATGATTCTTCTGTAAGATTCAGGATCGGGTAACTTTGGTTGATCCTTGATGCTCAACTGTAAGTTTTTAGCTAACGGAAAAGATGCTGGAGTACAATGTTCCATGTTTGTGTCTTTGAGCAGATCTAGAATGTATTTCCTTTGGTTTAAAAGAATGCCAGAATCATTCCTAATAACTTCAATCCCCAAAAAATATTTTAGAGGGCCAAGGTCCTTTATGGTAAACGTTTTATGCAGAAGAGCTTTAATAGAAGCAATTTCAGATTTACTATTTCCAGCAACCAATAAATCATCAACATATGCAACGATGATTGTAAATGACTCACCAGATTTTTTGACAAACATGGAATAGTCTTGTGTGGACTGAACATAACCAAGACTAATTAAAAATTTACTCAATGCAATATTCCATTGACGGGATGCTTGCTGAAGGCCATATAAAGATTTTTTTAATTTACATATTTGACCAGGAAGACCCTTAGTATAACCAGGAGGTGGAACCATATAAATGTCTTCGTCAATAAAACCATGTAAAAACGCATTATTGATGTCCAATTGCTCTAATTCCCAACCAGATGTAGCAGCTATTGCAATAATTGTTCTAACCGTTGTAAATTTTGCTACAGGGCTAAATGTGTGTTTAAATTCTTTCCCTTTTATTTGTTTGTCACCTCTAGCGACCAATCTGGCTTTACATCTCTGAACAGCCTGCTAGTTTTAATCACCTACGAGTAATTGGTTGCTTGTGTTTTGCCGCTGTTAAGACTCATGATAAATTGGCTCCCCGAGCGAGAAAATGTATTTTGCTAGGATATCCTTTTGGTCAAAAAGGATACAAATTGTATGATCTTGACAACCAGAAAATTTTTCTCAGCAGGGATGTAATATTTAAGGAAGATTTGTTTCCTTTTAAGATTCCATCGCAACATGCTGTGTCCATACCTCTGCCTCCAGTTAATCCAGCAGATTTTGATACTGAAATTGTTCCTACCCAGACACATTTTTACACCACTGTACATATACACAAACTAACCGACTAATTAGTCCTACAATCTTACCGCTAATCTTGTTATTACCATCTACTATACTATTGCACTAATCTCGTTATTACTAGCTAACATAATATAGAAAGCATGATGAATCCAACACATGAGCAGCCATACCACTAGGTTGTGATTTTCCTTTCGAATTAGTGTACCATTCAGGAAAACCAACTAGTTTGAAACATTGGTGTATAGAATGCCCTCTTCTTTTACAATGATCACAAAAAATGTCTGACTTTATCTTTCGAAAATCCTTTCTTTGGTTAAGAGGAGGCCTAACATTCTGAGAATGTTGATATTGTTTCTGGCTAAACATAGCACTCATTTCAACAGGCTTATTTGCGACAACAGTGATCTGATTTTGCTTCTCAATTTGTTGCAAGATGTGATATGCTCTCAAAACGGTTGGCAAAGGCTCCATACTGAGCAAGTTTGTCTTCACAGCATCATATGTCTTGTTTAATCCAGAAATCAATTGAATCAACTTCTTAGTTTCTGCGGCTTCGTTAACTTTCTTCAACAGTTCACATGTACACTTTGACATTGCTCCACAATTACATTCCAAATGATCCTCTAACACATGCAATTTATCCCAAATATTTTTTAATTTTCCATAGTATTCAGCAATTGTAAGATTCTCTTGTTCAATTTTAACAAGACTAGTATGCAATTCATATAATAGAGGCGCGTTAGATTTACCAAATCTTTCAGAAACCTCCAACCAAAGATCTCTAGCAGATGTTGAGAAAATAAAACTATCAGATATTACCTGTTCCATTGAGAAAGTAAGCCACGACATCACCATGTTACATGTAGTCATTACGGATCCATTTCTGCAAATCAGGAGAATCTTTGTTAGGACGCGACAGGGTTCCATCGATGAAACATAATTTGTTCTTTGCTCCAAGGGCCATTTTGACTCCTCGACTCCAGTTGATGAAGTTATCACCGTTAAAAAGCATAGTCCCTAATTGTTGTCTTGGATTGTCTCCGGATGATAGAAAATATGGATCATTGTAGTTGATTGCAGTGTTTTGCTGATTTTGGGATTTCTCAGAATTTTCTGTCATTTTTTTTTTAAAAACAAAAGAAGGTGGAGTAAGATAGAGATATGAAGAAAAATTCAATCTAGCTCTGATACCATGTGAAGATTGTGCAAATGAGGTAAATAATAACTATGAATCAGAAGGGTAAACGAAAGAGGGGAAGAAAATGTTCTTCATTCATGATAAAAAAGATAAAACCAAGTTTACAGAGAAGGGTTTACACCACTGTACATATACACAAACTAACCGACTAATTAGTCCTACAATCTTACCGCTAATTGTTACGACCAACTCAACACGCAAGTGCACGTGATCTCAAGTAATACAGATAGCAAATAAGGTTCGTTCCTACAGGGACTCGTTGTATTGTCTAGCTAATTCACTCACCAATGTATGATTATTTTCCGATGCTAAAACAAATAAATAAGTGGATTGTTGTTATCACTAAAATTTATCTAAGAATTATAACTAATTATCAACTGCTTGAACTGAGATTTATGTCGAATTACTTATGCAAATAAAACATGGGAATTTAGTTTCTTTAAACAATCCATCTATAGTCTCCAAATCCCTAGCCTTGTTCATGCGATTTATTAACACCTGATCGAACACACAAAACTGATATAAGCCAACTTCCGTTACACAAATACCATCCTAAACAATATCCACAATAAAGATAGAAATCATTTAGTCTTCCGATTATGCCAAGTCTTCATATGTCTATAAAGAATAAAACATAATGGTTGAGGTGCAAGCATTCAATTGATCACATAGTCGTCATAAAACGATTAGAGTTACGACACTAATTACGAATGATATTATCACGCATAAACCTACGCTAACATGGCAAGTTCTAAACTCTTATTTCCACTTTCGCTTCAACAAGAATTAACACACAATTACAGGAGTTAGCTACTCTCCTATAACGAATTAATTCAACCATGATAGGATATCACATCAATCACACTAAAGGCATCGAGAAGATTCAACACATAGAATTCATGAATAAGTCCACTAAACCCCCATGACAACGAATTAGTTCATGATCGAACTAATCATCATCATGGGTTCCAATGAAAACATGATAGAAGAAATGAATAATGACTGAGATAAATATCAAGGGGTTTAAAGAATACACCAAGGTTAAGCATCCACAAACTAGGAAGAATACAAGAATAAAATTAGGAACTATCTTCTTCCTTCCTTCTTTGTGCTAAAAGAAAACTACGTACGTAAAAACCAGCTGTCACTTCCCCCTCTCTAGGGTTTTCTTTTCTTCCCCTATATGGGCCTCCAGGTGCTAGTACATAAAAGAAATGTTTTTTTTTTTTATTTAATTCACCCAAAACAAATCAGGAACCGGGTCAGACGAGACGGCGACGCGGCGCCGGCTTCAAGCACAACATCAGCGATGCGGCGCCAGGACCTCCACCACGGCGATGCGGCGCCAGCCTCCAGTACAATTACGGCGACGCGGCGCCGAGCCTACTGTCCAGCAACATAAATTTTTTCCTTTTCTTTAATTTGACTCCGTTTTGCACTTCGATTGCTACGCTTCGTTCCTCTAACACCTGTGATTGATATCCCTGCACAATACCCTTAAAAGAGATCAAAAATACCACAACTCAAGTACAAACCATCGTTTTAAGCTAAATGGAAACGTTCTAAGTAGATAAAATACCCACTTATCACACCCCCAAACTTAAACCGATGCTTGTCCTCAAGCATAACAAACAAAATATTTACAACTACCTAGTACCACTTCCGTAGGTGATCACGGTTGCATTTAGCATATGCAACAAGCCCTTTAAACCCCTAGGCAGCCCTAGTGGACGAGTAAGGTCTCGTGAGGGCCTATAGTGAATGTACCCACAAAATCCATCTAATAATGCAACTAACAATGCAACTAACTACATGAATGCAACTATATGAAAATGCAACAATCCCCTTTAAACTGACCAAAACCAACTAGCAACCAGCTGCCTCAAAGAATGCAACTAAATCCGAATAGAGCTCGACTAAGCCCCCGTATACTAACAATACATGAACAGAAACGTGTGTGTGTGCAATGCTCATCAGAAATGCTCCCAACACTAGGTCAAAAACCATACCTAACCTTTGCCAAGACAATCACAGGTTTATAAAAAGAATAGACTGTAGACACTTCATAACCTAGGAACACCACCATCCTTATTCAAGTTAACCAAGAATTCATGCTTTATTACTACGACACTAAATACTATATACACTACGCATGCTTATTTAACCGTGCAATGAGTGAGACCCCAAAAGGCTTATACAATAATACCCATGTAGCGAGTGTTGGGTCAGTGGATCCCAGACTATAAAGCCTTAGGTCACTAGGACGAAGTCCCCTCAGACTTAATAACTCGAGTATTAAAGAGCTCACTCTGGTTAATTTTGCATTTAAATTATTTACATGACTCTTTTTTTTTCTTTTTTTTTTCTTTTTTTTTTTCTCTTTTTTTTTCATTTTTTTTCTTTTTTTTTTATGTATGTAATCTGGAACGAGAATTCTCAATTCCAACCCTAGACTACTCATATAAAAATGAGCCGGCTACTAGCCATTTGACGCCTAGCCATTATTGACCAAAATTAACACTAGCATGAAATCCTTGGTGTCCCCCAAACTTAGATTTTATTGCTCCTACGCCATCAAGGGAATAACGAAAATTCTAATTATAATCAAGTGATTAAGTCTCAAACATCCAATCAGGCATGACCCTAACCTAGCCCAAAAGCACCTAATGAGACTAGTGAAAAAATTCTGTTTCCGTAACATGCAAGTCAATTCCATGGGAACTATAAATCAACCCTCTATTCATCATTACCACACCCAATTAGACATCTATCCACCAATCAGAATTAGCTCGTTCTAAGGGATCATGAAAAATGCATGCTATGCAATGCAAATGCAACTATATGAACATAAATATCACAATAAACAGAATGTCCTATATGGCATACATAAAAACAAAACAAAAACACTCTACACTAACATGCAATTATGCCCCTAACATGACATGCAACACATATATTATACAACTAATACAAATGCACCTTTAATCCCCACCCCCAAACTTAAAAATTGCAATGTCCACATTGAAGGTAAGAACCAAAAGAGTGCAAGGCATACCTACTCGTCGTCCGAAGCACTCCCATCGGGAGTGTCCGGTGGCGGATAGACAGCGCCAGCTCCTGCTCCAAACGGCGGAAAAGTCACGTCCACTCCACTAGCACGGAAAGCTGTGCTCAAAGCCTGTGCAAACTGACTAAAATCTGCTGCAAAACCCACCTGCACATCGTGCACTGCGTCAATACGCCTCATCATACGCCTATACTGCCTCTGATCAACAAAATCTCTAGGCTCCTCGTGCTGCTGCTCCGCCGGCTGCTCCTCCAGCACTACATACCCAAGGCCCCAATCATCGGCCACACCACCAGCCCACACAGCCAGCCGCTCTATACTCTGATGATCTAACACTGCCTGTGGCTGCTGCACCGCCTCCGCCTCTGACCAAACAGCACCATGAAAACTAGCCAACCTAGCAATGACCGAACCATAAGGCATCGCCGCAGTAGAACTCCCTTGCATAAACCGTAGAATACCCTGATGGATCAAACTAGCCACATCCACGAACTCTCTACTGCATATAGCATACAACAGAATAGCCCGCTCAACCGTCACCTCACTCGAATGCCTAGTAGGGATGAGGTTGGCACAGATGAACGAGTGCCAAGTACGCCCATATTGATTCAAGGCCTTCGATACAAACGTAGTGGGCTCAGTAGTGCCCCTACTCAACTTCCATTCAGTACCAGGAACACATAACTGCTGAATAATCATCTGAAGATCCACACCATCACGAGTCTTCCCCGACCAATCCTCTCGAGCCTTATCAATACCCGGAAGCTCGAGAACACGACGAATAGCCCTCGGCCGATAATCCACCCGAACTCCACGAACCCGGCTAATACCATTCTTGTCCACACTAGCATTCGCATAGAACTCGCGAACCACAGACATCGGAACAGGTTCCGGAATCTCACAAACGCGCTCCCAACCTCTCTCTTGAATATTATCCAACATCCTCCCATCATTCATAGTAGGCAAAAGACCCCTCTCACGGGCAATAGGACACTCCAACAATTCAATATACCTCTCGCTAGCCTCATTAGAGATAAATTGCGGTCCACCATTGCCACCCCCAAAAGCAGATGGAGAAGAAGAAGGAGGATTTCTACCACCACCCGCACTCCCACTAGCACCCTCACCGCCACCAATTACCACCCTTTGTCGCTTGGATGCCATTGAATTGAATGGAGGATGTATTTAGAGTGTTTATAGGGTTTGAGATTTGTAAGAAATGTGTATGTATAGGTGGAGGTGTATAAGTGTATATATAGGAGAAATTTAGGGTTAGGGATGTGTATAGGAGATGGGTTAAATTTGGGGGTGGAGATGGGTATATATATATAAATAACAACAATTACAACATCTATTTTTTTTTTTTTCGGCAGAGGCTTCGGCGACGCGGCGCCAGATTTGCACTGGGGAACGGCGACCTGCTCACTGTTGAAAATTTTTTCTTTTTTTTTCTTTTTTTTTTTTTTTCTTTTTTTTGTAACTCCTGAGTCTGAACAACACAACTACCTACCAAGTGGGTTGCCTCCCACAAAGCGCTCTTTTTACGTCATTAGCTTGACGTAGCTCCATTTCCTTAATTTGCACAAATTAGAACCGCAGTCTCAATTTCGCGATTCAACTTCTCTCCAAAATATGGTTTCAACCGCTGACCATTGACCTTGAACGACTGTTCCGGTAACTTATCAAAAATCTCCACTGCCCCATGTTGAAAAACTGTTTTGACTGTGAATGGGCCTGACCAACGTGACTTCAACTTCCCAGGAAATAACCGAAGCCGAGAGTTATACAACAAAACCAATTGTCCGGGTACAAACGTCTTAAGAACCAACCGACGATCATGCCACCTTTTTACTTTCTCTTTGTAGAGTTTGTTGTTCTCATAAGCTTGCAAACGGAACTCGTCCATTTCATTCAACTGAACCATACGCCTCTCACCTGCTGCTGTAAGATCAAAATTCAACTTCTTCAATGCCCAATATGCCTTGTGCTCTAACTCAGCTGGAAGATGGCAAGCTTTCCCATACACTAGTTGAAATGGTGACATTCCCAACGGCGTTTTATAGGCTGTCCGATAAGCCCACACTGCTTCATCCAGCTTCAATGCCCAATCCTTCCTAGAAGGACTAACTACCTTCTCAAGAATCCGTTTAATTTCGCGATTAGAGACCTCGGCTTGCCCATTGGTTTGAGGATGATAAGCTGTAGCAACTCGATGATTGATGTTATAGCGTGACATCAGAGATGTAAACTTCCGATTGCAAAAATGCGTACCCTCATCACTGATTATAACTCGTGGAGTGCCAAATCGAGTAAATATGTTCTTGTGGAGAAAATTAAGCACCACCTTAGCATCATTCGTCGGAAGTGCTTTTACCTCCACCCACTTAGACACATAATCCACGGCCAGAAGAATATATTGATTACCACATGACGGAATGAACGGTCCCATGAAGTCGATTCCCCACACGTCAAAGATCTCTACCTCCATCATGACATTCAGAGGCATCTCGTCCCTACGAGAAATATTACCAACTCGCTGACATCGATCGCACCTCAACACAAACTGATGAGCATCCTTGAATAGAGTTGGCCAATAGAACCCTGCTTGAAGAATACGTGTGGCTGTCTTCTCACCCGCATAATGACCTCCATAAGCTGTAGCATGAAAATCACTTAGAATAGCCTCGGTCTCACCGTAAGGAACACAACGCCTAATAATCTGATCAGCTCCTTGCTTGAACAAAAACGGTTCATCCCAAATATATTGCTTGACATCGTGCAAAAATTTCTTCCTTTGAGCATGAGAGAGCTCAGGTGGAATGATGTTGCTTACTAGATAATTCACGAAGTCTGCAAACCATGGTTCATCATCTTGCACTTTGAATAATTGCTCATCAGGGAAGAACTCATTAATGACCGTGTTGTCTTTAGGTGACTTGCCATGATCTTCCAATCTAGAGAGATGGTCAGCTACCTGATTCTCCGTCCCCTTTCTATCCTTGATTTCCACATCAAATTCTTGTAACAGAAGAACCCAACGAATCAATCTTGGCTTAGAGTCCTTCTTCGCAAGGAGATAGCGAATGGCCGCATGATCCGTATAAACTGTCACCTTTGTACCAAGCAGATAAGAGCGAAACTTTTCAAACCCGTAGACAATAGCAAGTAGTTCCTTCTCAGTGGTCGTGTAGTTCAACTGAGCATCAGTTAGTGTTTTACTTGCATAGTAAATAACGTGGAACACTTTTTCTTTCCTTTGGCCTAGAACGGCCCCAAGTGCATAATCGCTGGCATCACACATCAAAGCAAATGGTTGACTCCAATCAGGAGCTGTAATAACTGGAGCAGAAATTAGTTTCTTCTTCAAGATCTCGAACGCATGTGAACAAGCCTCATCAAACTTGAATGGCACATCTTTTTCCAAAAGATTGCATAACGGCTTAGAAATTTTTGAGAAATCCTTTATGAAGCGCCTGTAGAATCCCGCATGACCAAGAAAGCTGCGAATACCCTTGACTGAGACGGGGGCAGGAAGGTTCTCAATAGTCTCCACCTTTGCTTTGTCAACTTCCAAACCTTTACACGACACCTTGTGTCCCAGAATGACACCTTCTTGTACCATGAAATGGCACTTTTCCCAATTTAGAACAAGATTCGTCTCCACACAACGTTTTAGAACCAAACTCAAATTTTCCAAGCACTCATCAAAAGAATCCCCAAAGACTGAGAAGTCGTCCATGAATACTTCCACATTAATTCCAATCATGTCAGAGAAGATGGCCATCATGCACCTTTGAAATGTAGCTGGTGCACCACACAACCCGAAAGAAACACGTCTGAATGCGAATGTGCCAAATGGACAAGTGAATGTAGTCTTCTCCTGATCCTCGGGTGCTATACAAATCTGATTGTACCCAGAATACCCATCAAGCAAGCAATAGTACTGATGTCCAGCCAATCTGTCGAGCATCTGATCAATGAATGGAAGTGGGAAATGATCTTTCCGAGTGGCCTTGTTCAATTTCCGATAATCCATGCAAATCCTCCAACCCGTAACTGTTCGCGTAGGAATGAGCTCGTTCTTCTCATTAGTCACCACAGTCATACCCCCCTTCTTAGGCACACACTGTACCGGACTCACCCAAGAGCTATCAGAAATTGGGTAGATAATGCCCGCGTCAAGCCATTTAAGAATTTCCTTTTTCACAACTTCTTTCATGACAGGATTCAGTCTCCTTTGATTATCAACTGTAGGGTTAGCTCCCTCTACCAAAGGAATTTTGTGCATGCAGTACGACGGACTGATACCCTTGATATCTGCTATAGTCCACCCAATGGCTGATTTGGAATCCCTTAAGATTCGCAATAGTTTTTCCTCTTCTATTCCTGAAAGCTGAGAAGATATAATAACAGGTAAAGTAGAAGAATCACCAAGATAGGCATACCTTAAATGTTCAGGCAATGGCTTAAGTTCCAATGTAGGTGCTTCCTCGATGGATGGCTTAAGTCTAACATGAGACTTTTTCAATTCTGACAACCCCAATGATTCAAATGAGCCTTGAAACTTCTTCCATGGTGATGCATTAAGATATTGCAATTGTTCTTCATCCTCTTCGGTCTCAACCTCCAAGTCATTAGCAAGAACTCTTTCCAACACATCAGCTTTTATCAAGTGTTGAGTTGCGGGGTTAACCACCTTGTCGACCATATCAATTTTGAAACACTCTTCATCGTCAGTTGGAAGCTTCATTGCATTGAAAACATTAAAAGTGACATCTTGATCGTGCACCCTCATAATGAGTTCCCCCTTTTGGACATCGATAAGAGTTCGGCCCGTCGCCAAGAATGGTCGTCCCAAGATGATAGGGATCTTCTTGTCTTCCTCGAAGTCAAGAATAACAAAGTCGGCTGGAAAGATAAGCTTGTCGACCTTCACCAAAACATCCTCAACTATCCCTCGCGGATAAGTAACAGAACGGTCAGCAAGTTGTAGAGTCATGGTAGTGGGCTTTGGCTCTGGAAGACCAAGTTGCATGAAAACTGATAAGGGCATGAGATTAATACTTGCACCCAAATCACACAAACATTTGCTGAATGAGAGGTCTCCAATAGTGCATGGAATGGTGAAGCTTCCCGGATCCTTCAACTTAGGAGGCAACTTTTGTTGCAAGATGGCACTACATTCCTCCGTCAAGGCAACGGTCTCTAACTCCTCAAGTTTCAATTTCTTCGAGAGAATACCCTTCATGAACTTCGCATAGCTCGGCATTTGCTCAAGAGCCTCCGCAAATGGTATGTTAATCTGCAGCTTCTTGAATACATCCAAGAACTTAGCGAATTGCTTGTCTAACTTTTGCCTTTGAATTCGTTTTGGGAATGGAGGAGGTGGAAACACCTTATCTTCTACTTCTTTTTGGGAATTAACACTCTTGTGAATGATAGGAGTTGAAGGAGTAGCATTAGGAAGCAAATCAGAACCAGATTCGACCTCAACTGAAAATTCAGGTTTTTCCTCCAGAGAGCTCGGCGACGCGTCGCCGTTTTTGTACTGTGAGGCGGCGCCGCGGCGCCGTAGGGCCTGCTCAGGAATTTCATTTTTTTCCTCGGTTGCTTTTTCTTCGTTCTGACCTTGTAGACTTCTTCCTGATCGTAATGTTATTGCCTGAACCTGTTCCTTTTGATCTTTCTTGCCTGGATTCACCTCTGTGTCACTCGGAAGCGTTCCTGGTTGACGGTTCAACAAAGCATTGGCTAGCTGGCCAATTTGATTCTCTAAAGTTTTCAATGACACTGCCTGACTCTTATACATCATTCGAAGCTCTTCCAATTCCGACTTCTCAGACTGATTCAATGAAGTTCCTTGAGATGGTTGAAACCCCGGTGGATTGAATGGTTGCCTTGGAGCATAAGGTGGTGGTTGATAGTTCTGATTACTTGGCCTTGCATTGAACTGCTGATTTTGTGGTTGCTGAGCACCTCCCTGATTGTTGCTCCAACTGAAGTTAGGATGATTCCGATTGTTGGGATGATAAAAATTTGGCACTGGTTGCTGAGATCTTTGAAAATTACCAACAAATTGTGCAGATTCAGCTGAGATAGCACACATATTTGTGTCATGTGCCCCTGCACACAATTCACACACCATAGCAACCTGGTTAGTCCCAAGATTAGAAAGGGAATCTACCTTCATTGTCAACGCTTTGAGTTGGGCAGCAATAGCAGTAGCTGCATCCAAGTCAAGAACTCCAGCCACTTTAGCAGGTGGCAAGCGTTGAGTAGGATTCTGGAACTCATTGGCCGACATCATTTCAATCAGATTGTAAGCATCCTCATAGCTTTTTGCCCATAGCGCACCTCCAGAAGCTGCATCTAACATAGGCCGGGACTGAGCTCCCAACCCGTTATAGAAATTGCTGATTATCATCCAATCCGGCATTCCATGATGAGGACAACGTGCCAATATCTCCTTGTACCTCTCCCAAGCTTCTCCCAAAGATTCCTGGGAATGCTGAGCAAACTGAGAAATGGCATTCCTGTAAGCTGCTGTCTTTGCCATGGAGAAATACTTGGTCAAGAACTTTTGAGCACAGTCTGCCCATGTTGTAATAGAGCCTGATGGCATAGAATGTAACCAACTCTTGGCTTTATCCTTAAGAGAGAAGGGAAATAACCTCAATCTGATTGCGTCATCTGTAACTCCGTTGAATTTGAAGGTGTCACAGATCTCAAGGAAGTCCCTAATATGAGCATTGGGATCTTCAGCAGGACTACCCCCAAACTGGACTGTGTTCTGAATCATCTGAATGATGTTTGGCCTTAGCTCGAAATTGTTAGACCCTATAGCTGGGCGAACAATACTAGTATGAATGTCCTCCACTTTCGGCTGAGAGAATTCACTCAAAGCCTTCGCTGCTTGTTCTTGATTTGCCATAACTTTCCTTGCTTCAAGATCGTCTTCTAACCCGAAATCAAGTCTTCTCCTAGCTAGTTCGTCTCTACGTGCTAGTTCGTCTCTACGTGCACGAGCTCGTGTACGCATAAACTCTCAACACGTACCTGAAATTCACCAACAAGAAATTTTATGAAAACGTCCTAGTCACCAAAATTCAATGACCACTGATGGCAAATATTGAAACTAAACAAAATAAAACCGCGTCCCCGGCAGCGGCGCCAAAAACTTGTTACGACCAACTCAACACGCAAGTGCACGTGATCTCAAGTAATACAGATAGCAAATAAGGTTCGTTCCTACAGGGACTCGTTGTATTGTCTAGCTAATTCACTCACCAATGTATGATTATTTTCCGATGCTAAAACAAATAAATAAGTGGATTGTTGTTATCACTAAAATTTATCTAAGAATTATAACTAATTATCAACTGCTTGAACTGAGATTTATGTCGAATTACTTATGCAAATAAAACATGGGAATTTAGTTTCTTTAAACAATCCATCTATAGTCTCCAAATCCCTAGCCTTGTTCATGTGATTTATTAACACCTGATCGAACACACAAAACTGATATAAGCCAACTTCCGTTACACAAATACCATCCTAAACAATATCCACAATAAAGATAGAAATCATTTAGTCTTCCGATTATGCCAAGTCTTCATATGTCTATAAAGAATAAAACATAATGGTTGAGGTGCAAGCATTCAATTGATCACATAGTCGTCATAAAACGATTAGAGTTACGACACTAATTACGAATGATATTATCACGCATAAACCTACGCTAACATGGCAAGTTCTAAACTCTTATTTCCACTTTCGCTTCAACAAGAATTAACACACAATTACAGGAGTTAGCTACTCTCCTATAACGAATTAATTCAACCATGATAGGATATCACATCAATCACACTAAAGGCATCGAGAAGATTCAACACATAGAATTCATGAATAAGTCCACTAAACCCCCATGACAACGAATTAGTTCATGATCGAACTAATCATCATCATGGGTTCCAATGAAAACATGATAGAAGAAATGAATAATGACTGAGATAAATATCAAGGGGTTTAAAGAATACACCAAGGTTAAGCATCCACAAACTAGGAAGAATACAAGAATAAAATTAGGAACTATCTTCTTCCTTCCTTCTTTGTGCTAAAAGAAAACTACGTACGTAAAAACCAGCTGTCACTTCCCCCTCTCTAGGGTTTTCTTTTCTTCCCCTATATGGGCCTCCAGGTGCTAGTACATAAAAGAAATGTTTTTTTTTTATTTAATTCACCCAAAACAAATCAGGAACCGGGTCAGACGAGACGGCGACGCGGCGCCGGCTTCAAGCACAACATCAGCGATGCGGCGCCAGGACCTCCACCACGGCGATGCGGCGCCAGCCTCCAGTACAATTACGGCGACGCGGCGCCGAGCCTACTGTCCAGCAACATAAATTTTTTCCTTTTCTTTAATTTGACTCCGTTTTGCACTTCGATTGCTACGCTTCGTTCCTCTAACACCTGTGATTGATATCCCTGCACAATACCCTTAAAAGAGATCAAAAATACCACAACTCAAGTACAAACCATCGTTTTAAGCTAAATGGAAACGTTCTAAGTAGATAAAATACCCACTTATCACTAATCTTGTTATTACCATCTACTATACTATTGCACTAATCTCGTTATTACTAGCTAACATAATATAGAAAGCATTTACATAGACAGCTGTATATTCCAATACATATAGTAAATCTTATTGATAAAGAATATATATTCACTGTGAACAGGTGATACTGAAAAAATTAGTAGCATACATGTAATGAATTATAATAAAAGAGCATGAATGAGTTCAGAAAAGATCAGCATTTTTCAAAATGAACATATGATAATGAAAAAGTTAGCATACATCTAATCTATATTTATACTAAATTATAATAAGGCTAAGCAAACATGGGTATAATTGTTGGTAGTTTGGTTTAAAAGTTGAACTGTTAAAAAAATAATGATCGTTAAATTTTTAGTAAATTGATAAGAACCATGAGATCTAACACTAAGGAATATTCTATATTGTGCTAATTTAATTTAATGAATACACAAGGTTCGAATCCCGGTAATAACAAATTAAAATTTAGAATTATATATTTATGATTCTAAATTTGACTAATATATTTAAATTATAATTGAAATAACTATTAAATTAGAAAATTAGATATAAAATTAATTTTATTATAAAAGAATATTATATAATATTTAAAAGACGTACGTCGCACGGGTTCTAGGCTAGTGAATTATAAAAAGAAAAGTATGAATGAGTTCGGAAAGAAGGCCAACAGCATAAATTTGACCATAACATATGGTTCATGGCAGAGGGTCATTCCCTGAAAATCGTACACTTCCTTAAAAATTGCCCATATATACGGGTCCGGATCCTCTCTCCCCTTCCTCCGTGTCCCCCTTGTGTCCCCTGCTCTTTTCAAAAAGAGTGCCCCTGCGGGGCCCATTTTAATAAATAATAAAAATGGGCTCCATAAGAACATTTTTTTGTATTAAAAACAACAGGGGACACAAAGGAGACACGGAGGAAGGGGACAGAGGATCCCGGCTCCATATATACATAGCAACACATTAATTCTGACCGAACCAACCGCATATGTATGCGAGTATATATATATGCAAAACACAACAATATACTATTCACATAACCCGCTATCGATCCCTGCACAGTACTCAACCATCCCATCTTGTTCGATAATCTCAAATCAATGTCAATGGGTTTGACTTTTAATGACGTACCAGAAGAATTGTTGCTAAAGATTTTTTTACTACAACCCATGAATTCTCTCGTACTATTGAGGAATGTCTGTAAATTATGGGACCAAATCATCAGCAGCGAGTATTTCAATAAATTCCATCTTGCCCAAGAAAGAGCCTCCTCGAACACAAACAAATATTTTCTACTTGAAGGTGAACGTGGTTCCAAATCGAGTCTTGTGGATAGCCAAAGACATATATACCATGATATCCCTATCCAAAATTATGAGTGTTACAGAATTTGTGACGGATTATTGTGTTTGTCTTCTACTAAAGGCAAAGGGTTTTCAAAAGAACATTCGGGCATAATTTTATGGAGTCCCATCTTCCGAAAAGTTCTTCCTCCACTGAAAATCAAGTATTCAGAGCTTACTTATGTGTGTTTTGGGCATCACGATGATGATTACAAGGTAATCAAGATTGTAGCTTTTCCACGTATGTACAATGTTTGTATTTATAGTTTGAGCACGAATATTGGAAAATTTGGGAATTTGATGGAACTATTTCTCTTAACTCTAATTATAACTCCAAGTTAGGTTCCTGGTCTCTAGATAATTCAAAGGGCAGGTTGTTAAATGGTATTGCATATTTTGTAGACTATTCCGGGAGACATAAACGTGCAATTATATCTTCCGATTTAAGTCGTGAGATATTTGGAGAGCTACCTTTCGGTAGTTGGTGTTGGAATATGGATTCGATTATAATTTGAATTCATTGATTCGGTAAAATCAGTTCCGTTCTTATTACGGATTTTTTGCCACCGCCTTAACATAATTAATTAACACGGTTAATTAATTAAGGAAATTGCCACCGATGTAATTGATTAGCTCGGCTAATTAATTAAGGCAATTGTGTTAAGGAAATTGCCACCGATTTAATTGATTAGCACAACTAATTAATTAAGGCAATTGTGTAGCACACAAGTTTTCTTATCCTATATATACTCATGTAGAGCCTTAGGATTATTCACTCGGAAAACACACATCCTCCTCTCATATACAGCCTCTTCTCTTCCTCTGGTGATAGTTCTTGCTCGTCTCAAGCTCGCTGAGAGTGACGCTCATCTGTAGCCTCACTGCAATCTGTTTTATCTTGGGAGGCGTTTCGCTCGCACATACGGTGAGGGCTAATACGCTTTAAGGAGACAATCATGCACTGGACTCGGGTTATTCGTTCCTTGTCTTCTCTTTTGTCTGTTTTAATTATACACATAACTGTTACTCACACACGCACAAATATTATACTGTTTGTATTTATCGCAGATTGTCTAACAATCTTAAAGCGTACTAATTTACATCTGTGATCTGTACTTACCTATTTGCTTATTTGTCTGAGTGACAGATTTAACGGAGAATCAAACAATGAACAACACGAACATGGTGGTTGATCCCAACGCACAGATTGTAACATCTGATGGGGATCACCAGCCTTCGTTAAATCCTAACGCATAGATTGTAACATCTGATGTGGGTGCGATGCCGGTTGGACATGTGCCTTTGGGACATACTATCATTGGACAGATTAATGTTCCGTTTGGATCGACTACGATAGGTTTTGTTCATACGAATGGACATGCGGTGCCTACTGGTGTGCAAACATCGGTAGTACAGACACCTGTAATACCTGTGGTGCCTAAGGCACATATTGATAGTGTTAGTGCCCTAGAGACAATGTAATTGTGCTTCTAGGATAAACTATTTTGTTATTCAGTGATTATGTTATATCGATTATTCAACAATGATTTATTATATCTGTATTTACTGCGATATAAATATTAGAACAATAAATGTCCTTGGAATATGTAACATGTATTCTATATCTTTAAGTATGTGACTTAAAAAATGAGATTATAAGAATAGTGTTAATATTCCTAAATATCCCTAATCGAGCATTATTAATATGGGACAATTATAATGCATAAAGATTAGTATGTTTGTTGACTGATGACCACATCTCATTGGTCATAGGTATAGTGATACTAAAGTCAAGAACATAGGTGCATGTAATATTCTACATGGCACTGGATTGACCCACAGTGATAATGGTGTAATGATCCTTAGACTTGAGATCATTATATTTCTATACGAGGATTAATATACTTTGACTACATTAAAAGTTACCTTTGACCGGGTGATGATAAAAATGTACATCGGGTATATTATGAGACGTATGAGAAATATGAATGATAGATAAAGGATTTAACCCTCCTATTATTAGGAGAGATATTATTGGCCTCTTGATTGAGTGAGACTATAAAATGCATGGCCGTGCTCAAATAATGATTTGTCTTAATAGTCTACTCATGTATCAAGTAAACCCGGATTAAATTATGAAGAGGATGACTAAATACATGCCTCGAGTTTAATCTATAATATTTGGTTAAAGGGATTATATTACACGGAAACATTATATCACGAAAGGTTTAATTGGATCACCAATTATTATTATTATTTGGGTAGCAATGATGTATTACTAGATGCCACTCATTGTTTATAATTTTACTATTGGATATTAAAATTATTGCCAACGTAATAATAACCTAAAGGGTTACACAATAAGAACGTTTTAAAAGGAGTTTTAATTTAAATATTAGATTTAAATTAAATAATTAAAATTTGAAATTGATTATGGAATCAGATTTCGTTTTTAATTAAATGATTATAAATTCGAAATTGGATAAATAATTAATTGAGTTGGACTTAGTTAATTAAATATTATTTCGAATTTAATTCATTAAAAACCCAAATCAGTTTGTTTTAATTGAAGCCCAAGCTGATTAGGGTTAGGCCCATCTTTCTCCCTATAAATACATAAAGATGTATTGGTTAGGGAACACTTTTGCAAAATCGTTTTTTCTTAAAAACCCTAGCTGCTCTATTCTTTGAGAGGCTAGAGAGAGAGAGAGGCTGATTTTGGCTAGTACCTGCTCCTTGGATCGTTGGACGAACGAACGTTCGTGTGGACGATTTAGAGACGCGGATCTTGCATCAAAGGTTTGCGTGGTGATCACAATCTAGGACCTCCATCTGTCAACCGAATTCGTAAAGCTTCGTAAAGGTACTGATTCTATTCACCATAATCAGCATGTCTTATACATGGATCCTATGATTAGGGTTTCGGATTTTTATTGTTTTTACGACTGTTTTTCGCTGCGTTTATGCCCCGAAACCCTTCAATGGTATCAGAGCTACGTGTATAAGAGGTTGGTTTGGTTACGTGTTTACTGTATTATTACGAGTATGCATGTTTGATGAATCTGCCATGATACAGTTATGTTATATGTGTGATATAATGAATCTGTATATTCTGATATAATGATGCTAGCATGTTTAGAATCTGCCATGACTCATATGTATGTGATCTGTTAATGATATGTATGCTGCTTGGTTTGTATGATGATATAAACTGTCGAATGGATGTTATTGGATATGATCCGTATATAGGGATTAGGGTTATGTGTATACTGATACATGTTTTATGGTAACTGGAATTAAGGTCGCATGTATACTGATATATGCTTCTGGAATCGAATTCTGGTAAGGATTTGCTTGTATTTTGATACGTAATATTGCAAAATTTTCCGCCATCAGGGGGCGCGCTGCCCCCCCAGCGACCTCACCGCGGAGGTCGATCCGCGTGGTTAGGGCTTGTGACAAATTTGGGCTTGTGACATATGCTTTATTCATGTGATATATTTTGATATGATGTTCTTAAGTGTTAATTGAGCATGGTGATTGGTTATGGCCTTGAGACCCATAGGTTAGTGGTTTTTATTATTGTGGTTTGGTTTTATAAATACGACTTGCATGTCGTTTTCTTGGTGCTTTGTAATTGTTCATCTCGAATGTAACTCGAGTTCTTATGTAAGTACATTAGTATAGTTATGTTTTATATTCTATGTAATAAGAAGATCATTGGAAGCATGCAATGAAGGATCAATGGAGATGAAGGTTGATGACACAAAGAAGACATGTATTTATGAAGACCAACTATGTAATAATTTAGTTTTATTAACCACCATAGATTGACCTAGATTTTTCCATTAGCTTGGAAAGATCATATAGGATTGGGCCATAACCAAGCACGATTTTACATTCATGCACTTTACATATGATGATATGTATGCGTAATGATAGATATGCATGCTTAATTAGATTAAGTAGAATGTATGTATGTATTAGATACATCACCCATGCCATGCCTGCTTAAATAAGATAAAATCTGTAACGACTCGAGATTTTAAAATTTACTATAACGATTATGAGATTTCTGTATTTAATGAAATACGAAATTAAATACGAATTTTCAATTATTTCGATATGGGGAGATTTTGTCAAAAACGGGTCATACCTGTAAGGAAGTTGGATATTAAGTGAGGCCGCTTGTGACTCCTCCAACAACCTGGAATTCAAACCATTGGTGAATATTGATTTGAAGTATTTAATTCAAGGAAAAATTGGGAATCTTTTTATGATGGGATCATGGTCGTTTTAAATAAACCCCTAACAGAATATTAAGTTTAAGATGCCTTCCAAATGGGAAACACTCGTCAAGACCTAGATCGACAAAGGGTAGGTGCGCCAAAGCGGAGTACCCTCGTTTATCGTGGTAAGGCGCGATCGAGTAAGTTAGTGATACTCAATTGTTAGACCTTTGGGTTTGACTTAACTAAGTGACCACAATAGGATTGTGAACTTAGAGGCATAGAGTTTGGTAAGATTTACTGGATGAATAGGAACAAATGTTGTTCTACCAAACTATCCAAGAGTTATATATGATATAATTGACAAATGTTGTCTACCTAAATAATCATTTTAAGGAGAAAAGCCAAAGCTGACCTTAAAAGGGATGAAATATGGATCTTGGCTCACTAGAAAGGTTTAGAGAAACTTTTCCGAATTGATAGGTAGGGCTATTAATTTGATAAAATAGTGGGAGATATATATTATGAATATATATGAATAATCACTTGAACATAATTTAACAATTCCGTAGACTAATTATTTTATGCATTTTAACATTGTAGATATTCGAAATGGCAAACAACACAAACAATACTTTCTCTGTGCGATCAGTCCTTGAGAAGGACAAGCTTACAGGATCAAACTTCCTTGACTGGTCTAGGAATTTGAGAATTGTTCTCATGCAGGAAAAGAAATCTTATGTGATTGATATTCCTCCACCGGCAGCCCCTGCTGCTAATGCCACTCAAGATCAACGAAATGCTTATCAGAAGCATATTGATGATGCTACTGATGTGGCTTGTCTTATGCTTGCTACTATGGATGCTGAGCTTCAGAAGCAGCATTTTGATATGAATGCTTATACTATGTTTGAACATCTTTCGACGATGTCTCAATCACAGGCTCGTGTGGAAAAGTTCAACACAAGCAAAGCACTCTTCTCGTGCAAGCAGGGGAACGGACCAGTCGGACCACATGTTCTAAAGATGATCGGGTATTGTGATTACCTTTCTCGTTTGGGTTTCCCGCTTCAGCGAGAGGCTCAAGTCGATATAATCTTGCAATCTTTGAACAGCGACTATACTCAGTTTATTATGACTTTTAATATGACTGAGCAAGATAAGACTCCTATGGAATTGTTGGCCATGCTGAGGACCACTGAAGCAAATGTGGTCAAGGCAACTGAGAAAGCTCCCATAATGATGGTGGGCAAGAAAGGTGCTAAGGGAAAAGGGAAATGGAAGGGCAAGAAAAAGGTAGCATCAAAAGATCTTGGTCCTTCTAAGCCCTCTTTCAAAAAGGCTAAAAAGCCGAAGGGAGATGTCGTACAGGCTGACAAAGGTGAATGTCACTACTGCAAGAAGCCTGGTCACTGGAAGAGAAACTGTCCTGTTTACTTGGAGGATCTGAAGAAGAAGAAGGCTGCGCAAGCTTCTACTTCAGGTATTTATGTTATAGAAGTCAATCTGTCTATTTCTACATCTTGGGTATTGGATACTGGATGTGCTTCTCACATTTGTATAAATGTGCAGGAACTGCAGAGAAGTAGGACTTTGGCTAAGGGAGAAGTTGACCTACGCGTTGGCAATGGAGCAAAGGTTGCTACTTTAGCTGTAGGGACTTATCATTTATCGTTGCCCACAGGGCTCATTTTAGAACTTGAGAACTGTTTTTACGTGCCTGCGATTTGCAGAAACATTATTTCCGTTTCTTATTTGGACAAGATTGGTTTTTCTTTCTTAATTCAGAACAATAGTTGTTCCTTTTCATTGAATAATGTTACCTATGGGGTTGCACGTTTGTTTAATGGTTTATATGTTCTTGATCTTGATACTTCTGTCTATAACATAAATAACAAACGTCTTAAAACAAATGACTCAAATCATACATACCTCTGGCACTGTCGTTTAGGCCATATAAATGAGAATCGCATTTCCAAGTTACATAAGGATGGATACTTGGACAAGTTTGATTTCGAATCATACGAGGAATGTGAACCATGTCTCATTGGCAAAATGACTAAAGCTCCTTTTACCGGTCAAGGTGAGAGGGCCACCAAATGATTGGAACTGATACATAGTGATGTATGTGGTCCAATGCGTACGATGGCAAGAGCTGGCTATTACTATTTCATAACCTTTACTGATGATTTTAGTAGATACGGATATGTGTATCTTTTGAAGAACAAATTCGAATCGTTTGAAAAATTCAAAGAGTATAAGGCTGAAGTAGAGAAGCAAAAGAGCGGAAGTATTAAAACTCTACGATCTGATCGTGGGGGAGAATACTTAAGCTTAGAATTTAAGAATTTCTTAAAGGAGTGTGGTATCGTATCACAACTCACTCCTCCTGGAACACCACAATGGAATGGAGTGTCTGAAAGGAGAAATCGTACCTTGTTGGACATGGTGCGATCGATGATGAGTCATGCGGATCTTCCAATTAGTTTCTGGGGTTATGCCCTAGAGACGGCTGCACAAACACTAAACCGTGTTCCTTCAAAATCGGTTCAAAAGACACCATATGAGTTATGGACTGAAAAACGTAATAGCGTTTCATTTATGAAAGTTTGGGGATGTGAAGCGTTTGTGAAACGTTTGATCTCTGATAAGCTAGGACCGAAATCAGACAAATGTAATTTTGTAGGATACCCATTGGAAACTAAAGGGTATTATTTCTATAAACCTTCTGAGAACAAAGTGTTTGTTGCTCGAACGGCTGTATTTCTAGAGAGAGAACTGCTTTCTAAGAAAAACAGTGGGAGGACAATAGATCTCGATGAGGATCGAGAACTACAAGATGTTGTTGAACCAGAGTTGGAACATGAGCAGAATGAGACTCAAGATGTTGAGAACAATACTGCTCAAGAAATACAGGTCGTTCGTAGATCAAGTAGGATACGCCATGAGCCAGAGAGATATTATGGATTTCTCCTGACTCAAAGTGGCGATGTGATGCTTGTAGATAATGATGAGCCTCTCACCTACAAGGATGCTATGAATAGTCCAGATTCTAAGAGATGGCTGGAAGCCATGAAATCTGAGATGGATTCCATGTATGAAAACAAAGTATGGACTTTGGTTGCACCACCTGATGGGGTTAAACCCATAGAATGCAAGTGGGTTTTCAAGAAGAAAACTGACATGGATGGAAAAATACAGACCTACAAAGCAAGACTGGTGGCGAAAGGTTTCAAGCAAATTCATGGTATAGACTATGATGAAACTTTCTCACCGGTAGCTATGGTCAAATCCATCAGGATTTTGCTTGCGATAGCGGCTTATTATGACTATGAAATCTGGCAAATGGATGTCAAGACTGCTTTCCTAAATGGAAGCTTAGAAGAGGATGTGTACATGACACAACCTGAGGGTTTTGTCGATCCAAAGTTTGCTAGAATGGTTTGTAAGTTGCTACGATCTATTTATGGATTGAAGCAGGCCTCAAGGAGGTGGAACATCCGTTTTGATGAAACAGTCAAAGATTTTGGCTTCATACAAAATGAGGATGAGCCGTGTGTTTACAAGAAGGTTAGTGGGAGCCATGTGGCATTCCTAGTATTATATGTGGATGACATATTACTAATAGGGAATGACATTCCTTCTCTACAGGCTGTGAAGACTTGGTTGGGAAAAAGTTTCTCGATGAAAGACTTAGGCGATGCTACCTATATCTTAGGGATCAGGATCTATAGAGATAGATCTCAAAGGAAAACTGTCCTAAATCATCAGATGATAAGGACCGTATGAGTAAAGTACCATATGCTTCGGCAATTGGTTCTATAATGTATGCGATGATATGTACTCGTCCTGATGTCTCGTATGCTTTAAGCATGACGAGCAGGTACCAGTCAAATCCTGGTGAGGGTCACTGGACAGCTGTCAAGAATATTCTTAAGTACCTTAAACAGACTAAAGATTCGTTCTTGATATACGGAGGAGATGAGAAGCTGGTTGTAAAAGGTTACACTGATGCTAGTTTCCAGACAGATAGGGATGATTCTGTGTCCCAGTCTGGATTCGTGTTTTGTCTAAATGGAGGTGCTGTAAGCTGGAAAAGTTCGAAGCAAGAGACAGTAGCTAATTCTACAATGGAAGCTGAGTATATTGCTGCCAGTGAAGCAGCCAAAGAGGCTGTTTGGATTCGAAAATTTCTTTCGGGACTTGGTGTGGTTCCGTCGATCGCAGATCCAGTTGATCTGTATTGCGATAACAATGGAGCTATTGCGCAGGCAAAGGAACCGAGGTCCCATTCCAAAGCAAAGCATATACTTAGGAGATATCACCTTCTTCGAGAGATAAACGAGAGAGGAGATATACATATATGTAAAGTTCATACTAATGATAATGTTGCGGACCCACTGACCAAAGCTTTGTCGCAGCAGAAGCACGAAGGTCACACTAGTTCCATGGGTATTAGATACATAGGCGATTGGCTCTAGTGCAAGTGGGAGATTGATAGTGTTAGTGCCCTAGAGACAATGTAATTGTGCTTCTAGGATAAACTATTTTGTTATTCAGTGATTATGTTATATCGATTATTCAACAATGATTTATTATATCTTTATTTACTGCGATATAAATATTAGAACAATAAATGTCCTTGGAATATGTAACATGTATTCTATATCTTTAAGTATGTGACTTAAAAAATGAGATTATAAGAATAGTGTTAATATTCCTAAATATCCCTAATCGAGCATTATTAATATGGGACAATTATAATGCATAAAGATTAGTATGTTTGTTGACTGATGACCACATCTCATTGGTCATAGGTATAGTGATACTAAAGTCAAGAACATAGGTGCATGTAATATTCTACATGGCACTGGATTGACCCACAGTGAGTTTCTACATGTTGATAATGTCATTAGAAAGACTCACAGTGATAATGGTGTAATGATCCTTAGACTTGAGATCATTATATTTCTATACGAGGATTAATATACTTTGACTACATTAAAAGTTACCTTTGACCGGGTGATGATAAAAATGTACATCGGGTATATTATGAGACGTATGAGAAATATGAATGATAGATAAAGGATTTAACCCTCCTATTATTAGGAGAGATATTATTGGCCTCTTGATTGAGTGAGACTATAAAATGCATGGCCGTGCTCAAATAATGATTTGTCTTAATAGTCTACTCATGTATCAAGTAAACCCGGATTAAATTATGAAGAGGATGACTAAATACATGCCTCGAGTTTAATCTATAATATTTGGTTAATGGGATTATATTACACGGAAACATTATATCACGAAAGGTTTAATTGGATCACCAATTATTATTATTATTTGGGTAGCAATGATGTATTACTAGATGCCACTCATTGTTTATAATTTTAATATTGGATATTAAAATTATTGCCAACGTAATAATAACCTAAAGGGTTACACAATAAGAACGTTTTAAAAGGAGTTTTAATTTAAATATTAGATTTAAATTAAATAATTAAAATTCGAAATTGATTATGGAATCAGATTTCGTTTTTAATTAAATGATTATAAATTCGAAATTGGATAAATAATTAATTGAGTTGGACTTAGTTAATTAAATATTATTTCGAATTTAATTCATTAAAAACCCAAATCAGTTTGTTTTAATTGAAGCCCAAGCTGATTAGGGTTAGGCCCATCTTTCTCCCTATAAATACATAAAGATGTATTGGTTAGGGAACACTTTTGCAAAATCATTTTTTCTTAAAAACCCTAGCTGCTCTATTCTTTGAGAGGCTAGAGAGAGAGAGAGGCTGATTTTGGCTAGTACCTGCTCCTTGGATCGTTGGACGATCGAACGTTCGTGTGGATGATTTAGAGACGCGGATCTTGCATCAAAGGTTTGCGTGGTGATCACAATCTAGGACCTCCATCTGTCAACCGAATTCGTAAAGCTTCGTAAAGGTACTGATTCTATTCACCATAATCAGCATGTCTTATACATGGATCCTATGATTAGGGTTTCGGATTTTTATTGTTTTTACGACTGTTTTTCGCTGCGTTTATGCCCCGAAACCCTTCACATATTGCACATGTTGTGCCTACGGTTCCTACAGTGCATGTTGCACATGCTGAGAAACCTGAGAAGTTCAATGGAACGAACTTCAAACGTTGGCAGCAAAAGATGCTGCCAACAACTAAGGTCTTATGGGAGTCACTTGACCATAAGTATAAAACCGAGGATGCTGGGACAAAGAAGTGGATTGTTGGCTGCTTTCTTGACTATAAGATGGCGGATTCTAAGACTGTGGTCAGTCAGGTGCAAGAACTACAAGTGATCATCCATGATATTCATGCTGAAGGGATGATCATAAGTGAGTCTTTCCAAGTTGCTGTTGTAATTGAAAAGCTGCCACCTGGATGGAAAGATTTCAAGAAAATTTCTTTTGAAATATCAATCTTGGTCGGATGTTTCGAGATGTTGAAAAACCTAACAGGCCTGCTACTTATTAAGTACAGGATGAGGGTTGACACGAGATTTATAATTTTCTAGTTGGATTCGTTCCTCTGGTTATTTTATATAATCTCTTGTTGGTGTCGGTTTGCTACGGCAATTACACACGAGCCTATTATGGTGATCCATGTGATACCTAATACGGCACTCCGATCAGCTCTGTATGCTGAAATTTGGAGAAATTCAGAACGATGGTGACCCTAACACATCAGTTGATCAAGGATCACTGAATATGGGTTTATTGGAAGTTTATGTTCTTCCTCGGACCTCTTTTGTGTTTATGAAACACGGAATTAAATACGAATTTTCAATGATTTCGATATGGGGAGATTTTGTCAACAACGGGCCATGCGTGTAGGGAAGTCGGGTATTAAGTGAGACCATTGTGTCTTCTCCGACAACCTAGAAATCAAACCATTATGAATGTTGATTTGAAGTATTTAATTCAAGGAAAAATTGGAAATCTTTTTTATGATGGGATCATGGTCGTTTGAAACCTACTCTAGTGAGAGGTGATAACAAGTTGTGTAATTACTTTATAGTAATACATTGATTATGTGTACTCGTTAAATAGTAAAAATGAAGCAAGATATAGATAATTACGCTCTATAAGCTCGAGATAGAAAACCAACTTAATACGAAAGTTAAAATGGTAATGATTGACTTTGATATTGAATAACCACTGGTTGATTTTGTTCACAATGTGGATATATTCATGAGGTCAGTGCACATTACTCACATTAATTTAATGGAGTAGGTGCATGTTAAATTGCTCTCTAATGGAGATGCAAAAACGATGTTCATTATTCAGACTATCACTGAATATGAGGATGTTAGTCGTGTAGAGACTAATTATTTTTAAACATGTCAAGATACCATGATAGGAAATAATTGAATTTCCTGATATTACAGGATTGTAGTGAAACATTCTTAAAAATAATTGAATTGTGGGGGTATCTTGGAGAAATCTTGATACTTATACCTATAAAGGCTAAAAGTGATCCAAAATAATCTAGGTATTTTGGATGGATATAGACAACGATTGTGTCTAATGATATCTTATACATGAATCTAAATAATGAGATTCTAATTTGTATGTAACTACAGAATCTGGGAATGTTTATTTATTTATTAAGCTAAGTAGTTCCACACAGATCCGTAAGTGATCCAAATAAACTCCTAAGTTATTGGATTAATGTGAGAATGAACTATTGTTGGAAAAACTTAGTATTTTAGACTAAGTTGTAGATCATTTTGAGACTCAATTTGAGTGATAAACACTATGTGGTAGTGTTGTGTATTGGTTGGATTATATTTTACTCTACGAAAGGATTCCAACGCATATTTACATGCTCAAAATGGATAGGGTGAATGAGAACTGATGTTCCAAAGTACGACCCTTTAAAGTGGTATTTTAGAAGTGTACCACATCGAGATACACTTCATCGAGATGTCTTAACGATTTGTTTAGTGGTGAACCTCAAAGCTTGAAAAAAGCTAAGCGTTCTTCTAATAATTCTTGATGAAAGAAGATACTAAGAGGGAAATTGGCCAAAGTTAAGAAGTCAACGAGTCAAGATTTTCTAACATGTGTGCTAGAAAATGGACTACAGTGTTATAAGAACTCTCCATATCCCTTGTGGGGGGAAAGGATATTAGGGAATAGAGAGAGTGGTTCTATTAAGAAGAATTATGTTTGAAATTATATGGATCTTCTTGCGAGATAGATATTATTAGGACCTAAATGGATTTTTCAAATTGAAAAAAGAAAAAGTATAAGGTCAGACTGACAATTAGAAATTACAGTCAAAGTGAAGACCTGATATATTTTGAAATGGTATTTCTCGATTTACGAGAATGAGGTTCATTAAGATGATACTTAAAATTACCGTGTTGCGGAATTGAGAAGTATATCAAATGAACATTGAGATAGTTTTTCTAAATAGATATTTAAAAGAAATCTACGTAAGATAACCTGAGGGTTTGTTGCTAAGGCAAGCGTAGAAAGACTATAACCAGGTGAAACATTTTGTGAATCAAAATAGAAATCAAAATAGTGGCATATAAAATTTGATATTGCTATGATAAGCAATGGCTTCAAAATTAATGACTCAGTTTTTCATTTTGAGGACGCTCAAACGTGAAAACTGTATAATGCGTATTGCCAGTTTAGGGACGTTTAAACTTGGTAATAAGTTGAATTGAAATTGCTAATTTTTGGGACGCTAAAATTGGTAATGTCAATTACAATTTGAAGCCTTAGCTGATGACTGGTAAAGTAATTACCAAAATGTGACATGCCAATGTTGAGATGTAAAATTGATAGAAAATCAATGAATTGACAAATGTGTATATGTTATCTACACATGAGATGATAAAATTATTGTAATTACAGGTGAGTGATCTGATCATTATGAGAAGTAATGACAAGATGATCATCTCTAGTAATTTGGATGAGAAATTGTTGTAATTGCACGTGAGTGATCTGATCATTACGAGAAGTAATGACAAGATGATCATCTCTAGCAATTTAGATGAGGCTTAAAGTTTTGATTTTGGAGATTAAAATCTTAATAACTTAAAAGTCCTAAAGGATACATGTCACACGTTAGTGATGTGAATCTTGAAGAGATCAACGTAACTAAATCTAGTATATCTAGAATGAATATATATGATGTATCTATCTAAGGATAGATGAACAAGGATCTCTCAAGAATGATTGAAAGTCTATTGTACATTTCAAAATGGTACAAAATCAGACATAGGCTACACAGTTGGTAAGCTGAGTAGATGCACGAGTCAAATCAAAATTGGTCTCTTAAAAGTGATTGCAATGAGACTAAGGTGTTTGAAATATACTCGTGAGTTTGGGCTGCATTGCAAACGATATCTAATTGTACTATGTGGTTATAGTATGGATGTTAGGTGTTTGACTTTAAGAATTTAAAAGTCATTAGTGAATTTATTTCACATTAACGTAAGCAGCCATGTCATGGAAATCCTATATAAACGATTAAACATAGCTCGATTCATGAAGGAATACGAGTCTTTTGCATAATATATGTGCATGTAAGAGGGTGAATTGGTAGTCACTTTGTAAAGGATATTCCTAAATGACAAGAAAATGTGTCTTCAATATGCATATTTTATGTGAATAATTTGCAAATTAGGAGATTACATTGTTATGTATGTAATGATATGTCTCGCCTCTATGACGAGGACATAATATCATTAAACAACTACTCTCAACAAGAATTATCAGGATTGATTCTGTGAAGTCAAATGATAATGTTGTGGATCCACTAACCAGATGGTTAAACTTAGATAATCTGGTTAAACCAAGAGAATCTGGTTATACTGAGAGATAGTTGTAAAATCATCGAAAGGGATGGGCCTTAAGCCTATTGCTTAACGGCGTCATGGTGGACACCCAACCATTGCTGATTGGAGATCCCAAGAACTTGGTTCAATGGGCCAACTAAATCATGATGACCAAATCACTGTGGGGGTAACCCCTGGCATGTTCCTATGATGAGGAAACAGTGAGACCCGTAAGGTACGAGGGTAAGCTATTAAGCTTTTAATGATCTTTCGGTGAATACATGGAGTTCAAGGTTTGAACGCATGGAATTTAGTTGAGTAAACGCAGGTTACTCTATAAGATAAAGATCACCTATGTGGGAGAGAAGTGGGGCCGCTTCAAAGGAGAATTGCGAGGCACAATTCTTTAGAAACTCCTGCAGAACCAGGACGATGTTCCATGGCCAAAATGGACATAATCATGAGAGCTGAACGAGTCAGAAAGGATATAGTGATAAGTATATCATCGCTTACACAACCGGTCGAACAGTTCAAAGAGCAAACCTCCACTGTCTACCAGTAAGGTCGGTATGCTTACTCAAGCGAAGGTTCAAGGAACAAACCTCTACCTATCGTATGCTATATCTGATTGAAGAATTATCAGCACATCTAATTCCGTGTCTTTCTGTCTAGTATGTGCTACTACGATATCAATCTCATCCATGTGGGGGATTGTTGGAATATGGATTCGATTATAATTTGAATTCATTGATTCGGTAAAATCAATTCCGTTTTTACTACGGATTTTTTGCCACTGCCTTAACATAATTAATTAACACGGTTAATTAATTAAGGAAATTGCCACCGATGTAATTGATTAGCTCGGTTAATTAATTAAGGCAATTGTGTTAAGGAAATTGCCACCGATTTAATTGATTAGCACGACTAATTAATTAAGGCAATTGTGTAGCACACAAGTTTTCTTATCCTATATATACTCGTGTAGAGCCTTAGGATTATTCACTCAAAAAACACACATCCTCCTCTCATATACAGCCTCTTCTCTTCCTCTGGTGATAGTTCTTGCTCGTCTCAAGCTCGCTGAGAGTGACGCTCATCTGTAGCCTCACTGCAATCTGTTTTATCCTGGGAGGCGTTTCGCTCGCACATACGGTGAGGGCTAATACGCTTTAAGGAGATAGTCACGCACTGGACTCAGGTTATTCGTTCCTTATCTCCTCTTTTGTCTGTTTTAATTATAAACATAACTGTTACTCACACACGCACAAATATTATACTGTTTGTATTTATCGCAGATTGTCTAACAGTTGGTATGATTCTAACTTTATAATGGAAGAATACAAAGAATCACTAGCTCTTATAAGAGTTACTACTTTTCCTGCCAGGAGGCCTAGGATTGTAATTGTTGGGATGCAAGTATTGAGAAAGAGCAATAACTCCTTTTCATGGGATTCGAAGTTTCCTGTCGAAGGGGACATCAATGTTTCTTTGAAACCGGTGGGTTTTATAAATAAAGATGAACTCGTTATAAGGATTACCACCCCCAGTGCAATACCTACGTATTCATTTTTCTTGTGGAAGGTAGAAGATCAATTGCAACGCGAAATTTTAAATCCAGGATTATGTCCGCCAATGTTGCAGTCCTCTACTGATCTTAAATATTTTACCAGTTTGGGAGTTAATGCTAGAATCCCTAGTTCCGTTGAATTAGGGAAGTATATTAAGCCTATGTCTCCACCTACTCGACGTCCTACCAGGCAACCTACGATGAAGGAGGTGGCTTCGACTTCAAATAGCTATGCTGCATTAGCTGATGGTGGTGATAATTGATTGGATGAGGATTTAGAGTTCGTGTGTACGCTTTTGATGGCCCTTAAACAGCCTTCCTTAAAGCCATCTATATGATTATTTTTGGTTGTTCTTGTAGCTTTGCCTTAGATTTTTTATAAAAGGAATTTAATCGTCTATTTATATGTTTTCTAGAACTTGTTGTCCTCGTGATAGGATGAAAGTCATCATCGGTAAAACAAAAAGCATAATATGGTTTAAACCTTGGGTGTGTGAATGTGTTTAATTATCGAAAAAAGACCATAATATCTGCAAGACTGGATTGCTTGCTTCACAACTCGGTGGAAGAAAACAAATACCGTGATCAACTCGAATGCAAGGAAAGACAACTACGAGCCTCAGTGCTAAAAAGAAAGGTTTCCGGTCCCTGGCAAACGTATGCCAGGGACCCCTTATTCAACATACTATTTTTTAGCCGTATGTACCGTAACGCATAAACTTTCTGCGGTACGGAGTAATTACCAAAATGCCCCCCTGTTTCACATAAAAAATCTACTGTTCATCGTATACGGAGAAATTACCAAAATGACCTCCTGTTTTCTTATTAGAGGCAGGGACATTTTGGTAATTTCTCCGTACCACAGAAAGTTTCTGCGATACGATGCTATTTTTTTAAATCAGAACCGTTGAATAGTTGATCCAACGGCTGAAAAACAGTATGTTGAATAAGGGGTCTATGGCATACGTTTGCCATAGACCGGACCCCAAAAAGAAAACATATGAGCGTGGAAGTTTTGTGAAGAGATGAACATGTGATTAAAGAGAAGGAAAAAATAAAAATAAAAAGCGACCAAACCACCTTAACAAGGAGAAGCCGAAAAAAATGCTGAACACTGGCAATAAGGAGGCCTTTAGGTAAAAATAAATGTGAATGAAGGTTTGCCATGCCACAAAATTTGCAGGTTTAGGATAATCAAGCGCCATAATTTTAAGGATACAAAAATAAATAACAGAGGTAGTACTATTTTGTAACCAAGCAAATCTAAATTGTTCTTGGAGCTAACTAGTCAACATTACAAATGCCACCCCCATGGTTGACAATGAGATTCCTAAGCTTTTTCTTGACATATTCTGAAGTCAGTTGGTAAATGGTTGTGTTCAACATGTTAACTTTCTAGTGTCTTGCATAAAGCTGCACTATTGAAGATATGAATATCTATTTTGCTGTGGTCTAGCAGGCAAAAAAACGGTTCAGGACTTTTTTTAACCCAGGTGATTGAGTTTAACATCTGTGCTCATGCCGTATGGTAGCCATTTTTAATCAATCTTTTCTCGGACTATATCAACAAGATACCGATTCAAGTTCTGGCCAAATATTTTGGTAGAAAATGATTCTTCAACATGCCGCCGGGCATCTTCACCCATATTTTCTGCCAGCTGTGGCTCACTAATAAATTTACTCATAGCCAATGAGAAAGCTGTGGGGTTAGGGTCACAGAGGAACCCAGTAATACCATCCTTGATTGTCTCAACAGGGCCCCCGCTGTTACAAGCTATGACTGGCTTATGTGCTGCCATTGCCTCGAGGGGAACAATGCCAAAGTGCTCATCCTACACCCAATGTACAGTACTTCAGAAATTTTAAAATATTAAAGCTACTCTTGTTTATGCAATATACCTTCATAAATATGTGTATTGGAATCTACAATACCTTAGGTGTGTAAAGGACACACAAGCATTCAGAGAGAAATGTGTTCCTTTCCGATGTAGAACAAGATGTGACAAATTTGACACGGTCAGACACGCCCTCTCTATCAGCTAGTACTTTTAGTTCCTCCAAGTATTCAACATTTTCTCTCAGGCGTCTATCAAAGCCACCTAAAAGAAAAAGAATGAATACATTTCATTTATATTGCATCTGCATCCCTGAACAAGAAAGATTACGGTGTATACATTCAGTTACTCCTTTTAACGGAACGGCTTAAATGAACTACTACAGACTACAGAGTATAGAAATGAAAGTTTTCCTTTCTTGAGCTGCACTCGAAAATAGTTTGTTTTTATTAAAGTTGTCAATTAGTTTGAGGACACTCTGGACCAACAAGCTGACATGTAAGAACTGCAAATAAAGAATAAAAAAAATGTAAAAGAAGCCTTAAGCTTGAGATATGGACTCGTATAGTTGCTCTAACAAATCACCCACCACATGGGATGAAGTTGAAAACAAGAAAGTACCAACTCCTCAAACTGACTATATCTTCAATGCCCAATAAGGTAATAATAGAGCCTGAAGAGAATTGGTATATGGTACATTGCCATAGTAAAACATGGTGTAAGTGTAACTTATCCAGATAGCATGATGGAAGACATCTTAGAGAAGATATTGGATACAAACATTGCCTAATCTCAAGGTGCAATATGTTATAGACTTGCCTGCAACGGTCAAGGTAGCATCAGCCAAATTATGACCATGGAGAACATTTGTTTCATCTTTGCAAAGCATCGAGAATGCAGAAATAGCCAAGTCTATGTTCTTTTTCCTTTCAAATCGATTAATGGATAGAAAATTCAACCTAAAAAAATTTAGTTGGTAAAGTTTAACTTGCAAATTCAATGACAGGGTTGCTTAAACAAGAGCATATAATTTGCACTTTCTAAATATCAACAGAACTTAGATATGCCAAGAAATTAAAAACATTATTGTTACTTGAATGCATCAGGTTCAGTAAACTGCTCCACATTTACTGCTGGATAAAGCACAGCTGGTCTAACTGCTAGTGAATCAAGATGTTTGAATGTTTTCGCAAAAGTTGTTGCAGTAAACTTGCTGTTAACCAGAATTAAATCTGCCATTCCTGTACTTTCACCAGAAATTGCATAAGAAAGTATATATGTTGCAAATAGCATTTAAATGGGAGATTATTCTCAAGGAAGATAAGAAGCACCCACAAAGTGTACTAGACCTGTTGTTACTTCTTCGACGAAGTCTATAGGCTTCCGATATACCCTCCTCAGAGAAGTTGTATGTTGAGCCAACAACAAATCAGGAAAGTGGCAATAGAATACAACCTGTATAGGTGATAGACAATATGAGCAACTCCAATACCATGGGCATACAGGAGTTTACACTTTACAGTTTACAGTCATGAAGGACGACAACTGGGAGGGAAGATGCATAAGGAATGGGAAAGAAAATAAGGTACACAAAGCCAAAAGCATGACACTTAGCATCAGTATATCCAGAATTCCAGTTTGCATTAGTGTAAAGAACAGTTAGATACCATGATTCTGAAAAGCAAGTAATCTTGATATTACTTTGATTACATTATAATTATCATCACTTGTATATTACAAAAAAACTAGCATTGCCCTCAAACCAGAACTACTACATTACATCCATTTTAAAATCAGAAAAATGTACTTCCAGTTCTTAGTTCCAAAGATACAGATACATTTACATTCTACCTGTGAAGTGATGCCATTACTATTTTATCCTTCTGATTCGCTAAAACTGTTGTACCATCCCTAGCATTGTAGCCTATAGTACACTCCTCGTCTCTTGGTTACAGGAGGTCGAGGGTTTGAGCCTCAATGTGTGTGAGTACTTCATTTTCTATAATCAACCATTACTAAAAAAAATTGGTGTGCCTCCAAAACCAAAAATAAACAACCACCACAGGAACGGAAATGAAATAAATTAAGATCTTTTACGCCCAGAAACCAATCAACTAAAACTATCAAGTACAACTATTCACAAATGATGTAATCTTTTACTCACATTTTATTAGCAGTTAAAAATAATAAATTTATAATAATCACATTCTTTAAATACAGTAAAACCTCGCTAAATTTATTATTGTAAATTATTTTTTCAGTCCCAAAATAATATATAGACAGTCTAACCTTGATAAATTAATAATCTCGATAAATTATTGAAATTCACCGGTCCCGAGGTTATTAATTCTTGAGGTTTAACTGTAAAACATTCTCAAATAATCTTACATAATACAAACAATTGATTTAATTATATATATAAAAAACAGTGTCGATATCAAATGGTTAATAAATAAAATATCTTCATACTTAAAAATCACCTTTGTAGACCTTTTCAACTTCATCAGCGGTATAACTACAGAGACCTGATCGACGAGTACGACGTCAAAGGATTTCCACATAAATAACATACAGAGGGCAACAAATATACAGCGAATATATGCACATAATGCATGAAAATGCTGGAAGATATGCCGGGGCAGGAAAGAACCATATACTGTAACCGGAAAAGTACCTGGACAACATTTCGTATACAACCAGATCAGAATTTACAAATATATGTAGAAGCAGATGATTAGTCAATTACTTCTCAATGTGAAATAAAACCTTTGACATTTTCAATTCCTCACCAGTAAGAGTCTCCTCAAAACATCGATTTTTATCATGGTGTGCTGTAAAAATGTGAACATGATGCCCGTGGGAAGCAAGTTCTACAGCAGCGTCGACAATTAACCTTTCAGCTCCACCTACTCATCATATCAAGTCAGGGCATGGCAAGTTAGAAAAAAGACAATGAACTGTAACACAAGATAAACAAAATACCCACAGAGCAGTAACAGAAAAATGGTATAAGCAGCAATCGACTCTAGATTCTCTAAATTATATAGATTCTCTAGATTCGTTGTCAAGTGGTTGCATAATAAGCCTAAACTAGGAATGTAATTGACTCGCGTTTAATTAGCGTTTTTCCCATTTTCCTCATCAAATGCCCGCGTAATAAGCCTAAACCAGGAATGCTGAAGATGAGTTGCTCCTAATCATTTTATCAGTGTTTTACCAATTTCTGAGACCAATTTTCCCAATCTACTGCAATTCGAAAATTCTTTCAATACAAATCATCTACCAAATTCTTATATCAACGTGTACAAATTGTCACAATCTGTTGGGGCTAAATGAACTTGCCACTCAAATCAGTCAACATCCATAATAACAAATAAACATTGCATATAAATACACAACTTAATGTTAAATTTTAATTAGTTTTTTTAAAAAAATAAGACGAATAAAGCGAAACTATTAAAACTATGACAAATGTGTAATCAGTTGAATATACAAACGATACCTATTCCGAGATCGGGATGTATGATTCCGATGTTCAACTTTAATTCGCTCTTTTCCTCCATTGAAGCTGCTTTCTTTCTGGTTGGTAAAAGCTTTCAAACGACGTAGTTTTGATTTAATTGAATTGAACTAAAAAAGGGAGTATTTTTTATATCTTTGAAAAAAAATTATTATTATTTTAATTAAACCCTCTAACATTTTTTATTCAACAAGAAGTACAATTTCCGGGTGGGGTTGAGACCAAACCAATCCAGGAGGAGAGGAGAAGGGTAAGTGATTCACTGTATGTATTGTACCACCTATACATACAACCATTTATGTATGTATAATTGTTTTTATTCACCCACGTATTGCTTTACTGTGCACACATATGATATTAGCATAATTGTATAAGCCCTAACTCAATGCTATGCCATTTCTATGTTTTACATTTACTTGCAAGAACAAGCTTGATACTCATTCATTTTATTTGGCTTAATTTACTCTCCAGCTCTCTGTATGATTTCGTAATGTTTCTATTAGTATAATTTACGATTAGAATGGTGGGGGATCATAATTGAGTTCCTTGCAGAAAGAAATTCTTGGAATTGGGTCTGTATTGTGTCTTTTTTTATTGTGTTAGGAAATATATGTGTGTGTGATCGTGTTGTATATAGGACTACATGATAAGCATTGTTCCTATCAGAATGTCTGAGGTTCGAGGCTTTGTTATGTCGGATTTGTTACTATACAAGATTGCCCCTTAATTATACCATAGTAGCGGAATTTTTCAAGATACACACATTTCATGTCTAATTTTGTTAGTTAGAGATAGAGAGGTTTTAGCCTACGTATGTATGCTACCAGGGGAAGACGTAAAAGGTAAATCAAGTACTAAATAAGTTTTAGTCTCTCTCGAGCTTCTACAACATGGAAACAGTCGCAGGGATATTTGTTGTCTTGAAAATAATAAATTGCGCTGCTTTTTGAAACAAACAGTCTTGTATTTTGATTAGTGTGCGTCCTTTATTTATATTTACTAGTGGAGCGACACTTGAATTCATTATAATTGAACTGCATTATTTTTCAATTACTTGATTTTATATAAATTTCATCTTCATGATCGTGTTTATAATTTTAAACTTATACAGGCTTACACCAATCTCTACAAGACTGCAACTACACGTAATAGGATGGATCCACGATACATCCCGGAAACGTCCAAGTAAGCCTGTTTAATTTCTTTTATTGTACCAATGTTAAATAAATATTTGTATACTTGTCTCTCTATTTTCTTTGAATCAGATCCACTTTGACTTATGAAGTTAACACCAAAGTTGTACTATTTAGGATTAATTTGATCAATGAAAACTTTTAAACGATGTTTGTTTTTCAGGATTTTATAGTTTTTCCATTTTTTAGAATTACACCCATTTTGAGATATCTAATCTCTTAAAATATCGTGTACACTCCTTCTAATCACTTTCTAGTCCATTACAACCTCTCTGTATGTATTATTACATCTATTAAAATGAACTAAAAAGTGATATTTTGTCTAAAGGATTAATTAAAAACCAAAACATGCTGTCAATTAGGAGCATATTGGTCAATAGCCCAGCGAAACAAAAATAGTGTAATGGAGTTGGGGAGAGATTGTATTAAATGTTTATATTTGGCATGCTCATGTGCAGACATCTGGAGAAACAGAACGAGCTCTTGTGGGAGGCTTACAGATCAATGACTCATGAATTGCAGAAACTTCAGGTTTAAGGAATTAGTTTACAATCTCTGCATCTGCACACACAGTCTGAAATGTGATTTTTACTTTTATTATCCAAAGTACTGACTGAAAAACTTACTTGCTTGATTGTTTAGGTGGAGGAAGAAATGCTTATGCGCAAGTTTTATGAAACCATGTCAGTTCAGGGTTTAAATAAGAAGGTGCATTTATAACTTAAAGTTGGGTCCTTTTGCCAAATATTGTTAAGGCTGTGCTATTCTGCCTATGTCATAGTCATAATATTTCAGCCATAATTTTGTGGACTTCAAGTTTTGTGTTTGCTTGTCATATTGTAGAAATTAAGTTATAACCTTACTTTAGCCGTAAGTTTAGTGTATGTTGATCTGCATTACCGCAGGAGCACAAATGTTATGTCTTAGTTTCATCTGTGCATATTTCAATTGCTTTTATTTTTCCATTCACATTCTTAGCATTGAACAATTTTTCCATTGCAGTCTAGTTCAAAACGAGAAATTCGGTATGTGTATAGTCGACGTCCTCGAACCAAAGAAGTACCTGCTATTGAAGCGCCTTCCCAGACGTCTCTGTCAGATAATCTTACTGCTACACCTCCCACTCCTACCGCTTCTAGCTTGGATCGTCCTGTTACCCGAAGGTAAATCTTACCTGTATTGAACACCTTGTTTAGTTATCTATGCCTTTTCTCTTTATGGCATCTCCCCTTCCCCTTGTACCATTTTACGCTGTTACTGCTTGTGTTAAAAAAAACGATCAACTTGGACTTTAATCTAATACGCGAGTGGTTCAAGTTTAGCACTCAAATTCTTCTATTTCATACTTAACCAGCTTTTTTGGGCAAAACGTAGTTGGTCTTTGTTGATCCAATATGGTTTGTTCCTGTTTACCTTGCACTTTTAAGCATGTTGTTAGGTTGTACGCGCATTTAATGTACTCTTCAATTTTCTACAGGTATAATAGGAAGGGAAAATGAAAATATATTGGGAGATAGCAAGCAATAGCATGGAGTCTGGGGACATCACCGTTGATGAAGTGCATTAGTACCAGAGCTTAAATGCTTAATTTACAATGTAGTACACATATGTGATGTATGATATAACTGTAAAAACATGCAAACTTGGATTGAGAAACTGTGATAGTTCTGATTCCAACTATTTTGCTCATTGGAAATACTATCAACTCATCTTTATATAATCCTCTTATACTACATTTTTTTTGGTTTACCTGTGTTTTTATTGGGAAGCGATTATTCAAGTATATATCTGTCATGTACACAAAAAAAAAATGCCTCTGAATGAAAGTGGAGGAATTGTATCTAGTAATATATTACAAGTAATTTATGATGACCGATCAAGAAAGAAAGCAACTGGAGACGATGGCTGCTCATGTTCAAGGTCTATGCACCTACATATATTATATTGTATCAATGTGCAATTACCTTTGCCCAGAAATTCACCATTGATAAAGTGCATTAGTACCAGAGCTTAACTGCATAATTTAATGTGTAGTTGAATGTAGTACATACTGTATGTGATGTATTGTGAAACTGTAAAAACATGCAAACTTGGAATGAGAAACTGTGATAGTTCTTATTCTAAGTATTTTGCTCATTGGAAATTTACTACCAACTCGTCTTAATATAAACCTCTTATCCTTCATCTATTGGTTTGCCTGTGTTTTTATCGGGATGTGATTATGCAAGTATATATCTGCGATGTGTTGAACAAAAAATTCTCTCTGAATGAAAGTGGAGGAATTGTAACTACTAGAATTAGAAGTAATTTATGATGATCGATCAAGAAAAGAAGGCAACTGGAGACGATGGCTGCTCATGTTCAGGTCTATGCACCTACATATACTGTATCCATGTGCAATTACCTTTGCCCTGAAACTCATATTTTAGTGTTGCCATCAGGTATAACATTATATCCCCAATTGTCAGACGTTTTCCTCTAGATAAATATAGCACCAGCCAAAGATTTAAATAGTGCAAATCCTTAACTCGGCATACAACATAAAACCATGAAAGTATCTCAAGTTAGACAATCAAGCATGTCTGATATCAAATTTAACATGCAATTGACAGGGTAAAATCAAGTCAAAATATAAGCTTGCTCAGAAATACATAATATATATATGCTTTCAAATAAGTAAATAACATAGAAGGGTCGGGGCAGGGGACTGCATCTCATAATTTATTTCTCCATTTCTGTCTTATAGTTTCCTTTTTGTCCGTCCTTGTAAAATCTGTTCTGTGTATTATCCAACATTTCTTTTCTTCACTTCTTCCTTTGCTTCTTCATTTCTGTCTTCCGTTTTTCTTCTCACCCCACATCCTTGCAACTTGATCTGTGTCTTATCCAACAATTCTTTCCTTCTCGCCCCCCATCCTTGCAACTTGATCTGTGTCTTATCCAACAATTCTTTCCTTCCCTTCTTTCTTGGTTCCTCTTTTCCTGTATGTTCTATGATTCTCTTGTCTGACCACCTCTGCTTCATTCTGTTCTGTATGGGGTCCAACATTTCTGTTGCATCCTCTCGTGTTGTCGGCATTTTATACATTACACACGAAGTTTGAGTAGAAAAAGGTTTCGTCTCCACAAAAGGATCTAAAGTTTTTTCTTCAAGCAAAACAAAATTTCCTACCAGATGATCTATCGCCCACAGATTCTGTTTCACCACTTCAGATTTGCATTCCTCTAACTGAGTCCCAAAATCCCACAAGTACATGCTAGTGCTACGCGAGCCAAGATCATCCCTCAGCAAGTATTTACCATGTTTAGTGAATCCCAGCGGATACATATAAAATTTTGGTACCAATCTAACAGTAACTTTCTTCTCCCAAGTGAAGGTGTTAGTTACAACACAATTTCTCAATAACCACTTTGTCAAGTGACCACGCCTAATTTCAATAAGAGCTATAGATTCTCCCCACGGTTCCACAGAAAATGGGGTTGTTTGCGCAACCAAATCATCCGGGAACTGGATTTCTCTAATCCTCTCCTGATGCAAATCAAAACACACAATCCTACGTGTGTACTTCACAAAATAAGCAACACCATTAACAAACTTATTAGTGGCCTGATTCGATAACCACCAAAAAGTATCATAACTACTAGCACAATACGTAACCTTCCAACCATCATTCCTCAAACTATAAACCCCAACACAATATCTCCCCCAAGAAGGATCTATCTTCACAACCTTATAATCATCACCAAAATACCCGAAACACAAATCAGCATTTCCAGGCTGATGATATTCTTTGTGCATCATCATACAAATTTTTTTAGCTTTCCTAATAACAGGGTTCCACAAATAAATACTACTCTTAACATGCAATCTCGAATCAGACACACATAACAACCCTTCACAAATCCCATAAACCCTTATCTCAGAATCACAACCCCTTTTATTTATCCCAAATAGTTTAGGTGTGTAGTAATATTTTCCTAAATCACTACAACTATCCCTTACTATTACATCTTTTTCCTCATCTTCTTCGTTTAATTCTCGCAATGTATAGACATCATTGTGGGTGCAAATTAAATACATGTTGTTGCTCGCATTCGAAATTACAGCAGAGTTGATAAGAGAATTGTTGCCAATAATTCGATACCACGATTTACAAACGCACCTTAATTGCAGCAGATTCTTGACACTAAGATGCTTTGCGGGGAGTTTTAAAATGATTTCAACGATCAATTCATCTGGTAAAGACTTCTGCAAATTCTCCATTGTCATGTGTTGCCCGCAGATATAAACACAGCTAGTCGTATAAATACAGAGGCATCCCAGCTTAGGCTAAACAATTGAATGTTTATGCCCAAATTTCTTATACGATTAAGTCGGCCACTCGGTACATGTAAATATGTACTCCAGTAGTTAATTAAAAAAGAAGAATACTCTGGTAATAAAGTGAAAATGTTGATTACAAAATACTGTAGGTTTTTGTTAATGAAATGAAATATGTTAAATAGTTTTAAAACTGATGTAACCAAAGGCCCAAAATAAACATTAAAAAAAATTAAGGATAGCGCTAGGTATTTCAAAACAGTTTCCGAGTTTTATCCCGAAAGGAAACTGTTTTGTCCCAAATGATTCACACTAAGTGTCGAATTATAATTTGTGGACACATATGTAGAGTTCACTTCTAGAGATAATTTGTTATACAGAGAATATGAAAGAATCACTTAAAATGTACTCCCTCCGGTCCATTATATAAGGCATTTGAGTTTTGTGCATGTAATTTTAAGTGTTTTGACCACATGGTAAAAATTATTATTTTTAAAATTTTCTTTTTTTGAATAAAAATATTAATACTCTATTTTTATTTGGAAAAAGAAAATTTAAAAAATCATAATTTTTACTATGTTATCAAAACACTTAAAATTACGTGCACAAAAGTCAAATGACTTATATAATGGACCGGAGGGAGTATTTAAATTATCCTTTATATAAGGTTCCTGGCGGGTCCTTTTACAAAATAATCTTATAATTCTATCATCTATCCATTTATCGAAAAAAAAAATTAAATTTTTTTAAAAATTTTAAAAAAAGTGTTGCCTTGTCATCATTTTTTTTAAAAAAAATAATTTTTTTAATTTTTTTTTTTTGTAAATTTTTTTGTATAAATAGATAGATGGTAGAATTATAAGACTTTTTTGTGAATGTGCCCCTGGCGGGGCCCTAAGAAATAAATGGAAATAAATGGTTTAGATTGATTCTCTCATATTCTCTATATAAGGAGGTCCTCTCTGGAATAATGGCCCACATATGTTAGGGGTGAGCAACGGTTCCGAACCGAACCGAACCGGAACCGATGGAACCGGGAACCGAATTTCAAAAATTTTGAGAACCGAACCGGAACCATTTATGTAGTAGAACAGAACCGGAACCGGATCATAAATTACTGTTCGGTTCGGGTTAGAACCGAAAGAACCGTCCAAACAACAATTTCCATAATAAAATTTGAAATTTGAAATTTAAAAAGAAAATAAACATACTATTTCATCCAAAGTCCAAACAACAAATGTCTACTATAGCAAAACGTATAAACGTATAAAAGGAATACTTGATTCTCTATTATATATAGTATAAAATATATATTTTTTATTTGTGTGTATATATATACGGTTCGGTTCGGTTCGGTTCTTACATTTTTTTTGGAAGAGAACCGGAACCGAACCGGGAACCAAAATTTTATAAAAATTAGAACCGAACCGGAACCAAATTATAAAATCATAGAACCAGAACCAGATTTTTTCCCCGGTTCGGTTCGGTTCCCGGTTCCGAACCGGGAAATGCTCACTCCTAACATATGTATACACGCGGATTCCCATATTAATACTAGGAAAATTACTAATTATACAGGTGACATGTCAGCTTTTAGGAAAATTTTTGGGAAAATTTTCGGGGATTCTAGCATTTTCCAAAAATTAAATGAAACTCCATTAAAAACTATTAATAAAGAAGAATACTCCGGGAATTAGGGTCATTTCTAGACGAATTGCTTGTCAAAATTATCCTAAAATTAATCATAAAGTATTTCTGTAATAATTATCTCCTATAATTAAAGTACATTTGTAAATCCCGGTATTGAATTATTGATACTAATTCCTTCATCCCTCGTTAACTTTATTGTAATTTTAAACACAAGAAACAATAGATACTTGGTATGAGCCTGCAATAATATTTATACATAACGAGAATGAAAAGAAGAAGGTGATGACAATGATATAGCAATAAGTGATAAGTGAGTGATAGAGGAAAATATTACTAAATGTCTAAGTTATTTGAGATAAATAAAAATGATTGTGATTCTTAGATAAGGATTTAGGGAATTTGTGAATGGTTTCTATGTGTGTCAGATTCTAAATTTGTGAATTTGGAATTAAGGTACGTTTATAGATCTTGACATCGAACTATTGGTACTAATTCTGTCATCAATACTGTTATTATGTCAACACAAGAAACAATAGGTACTTAGTATGCACCTGTGATATCTTGTGATATCTATACATTACGAGAATTAAAAGAAGAATACGAGAAAAAATATGGTAATAAATGATAATTGAGTGATAAATGAAAATATTACTACATGCCTAAGTTATTAGGATAAATAAATATGATTGTGATTTTAAGACAAGGGTTTATGGAATTTGTTAATGGTTGTTATGTGTGTCAGATTCGAGATTGCATTTTAAAATTATTAATTATTTATGCAACCATGTGATTTGAAAAACTAAGCAAATTTCTATGATGATGCATGGTGAAGTTTATCAGCTTGAAATGCTACAGTATTTATATTATGGGCATTTTGGTGATGATTATAAGGTTGTGAGATAGATTTATTTTGGCAGAGATATCATGTTGGAGTTTAGAGTTTGATGAGTGATGCTTGGAAGGTTATGTATTGTAATAGTATTTATGATATTTTTGGTGGTTATCGAATAAGCCGACTGTTAAATTTGTTAATAGTGTTGTATATCTTATGAAGTATGCATGTAATATTGTGTGCTTTTTTAACATCTCTACAAAAGGGGTACCTCAAAATAATAAATTAACTCCTCAAGATTCAACCATTCGCACTTTTTCCAAAGGTTGCCCCACCTAAATATGATCACCTGCCGGGAGAAATAAAAAACAAATGACAGGCAGTGAGCGAAAGGCTCATATACGGATATGAAACAATAACCAAATGAGCAATGATTAAATATGACAATAATTTGAATGAAGACTGATGACAATACAAATATCAAAACAAGAGTGATGACAAAATTGGAGAAGACAAAATACCATACACACCTAATTCACAATATGATTAAAAGTGACAATATAAATGTTAAAGCTTTCGAATAAAAATATAATCTTACTCTTCCAAAATATTTTCTTACCACTTACAAATAGTACCCAAAACAATCACATAATATAGTTAAAAACATAACCGATAAAATGTAATTCTTACTCTAACACAAATAATCTTACACTTACAAATATCCTTGCAACGTACATGTAATAACCACAATTAACAAGATCAAAATCAAAACTTACTAATGATATGGGAGACAATCTTACACTTACAAGATGTCCTACATTTTCGATTATCCAGAATATGTAGTCATCAAAACTTACAGGGACTTACATAGCACAAAGTAAATGCTACCCAAAATTTTACAAGGGCTTGCACGACAATAAGCACAATGCTACCCAAATGGCCAAAACATACATACTAGTCATGACTATATGTGTCCCATACTACGACGACATGCCCATACAATTTAAATACACCGCATAGGAGATGATAAGCACGAGATTCTCTCCACTCATGACGGAGTCTTACAATATCTCTCAAATCATAATGAAATCACAAATAGCTTACATATAATTTAAACATAACTTACTCCAGAAAGATGTCTCAAAAGCATACTTATATCATAAATCAATCGAAAATACTTTACTCGAAACATATAAACAGCAAATATCTTTCAGAATAGACCATTGAAAATAAAATCAGACCTAACCAGTTCGGAAGAAAGGCAATTTACACTATAAATATGAACTCAAATGAAAAAGTATAAAACACAGAACTCGTAGAAAATTCTGAGACCTTTCTATAATGGTAAGGCTTGTTAAAACGGAGAAGTATCGAATTAGGAAACAATTAAAATACGGATTGCCAGAACAGAATCAGGCACTGATCACAGTAGTATGGTGATATTTCAGACATCGAAACAACTGAATCTGATTACGGAATGTGAACAAATAATGTAGAGGTCGAAAAGATCTTTCCAGAATGATATCACTCATAATTTATGAATACAGACTCAATTTTCTATGAATTTTCGAAGTCAGGAATATCAATATCAAAATTATACATGTAGATTACAAAATCACAGAAAACGTATACTTACAAGCACAATTTCAAGAAACTCAAAGAATGAAAATTGTTGAGAATTTAAATATCTTTCCAGGAGCTCAAGAATTAACACATTTCGATGAATAATGAATTTTATACGAATTTAACCAGAATTCAGGACAAGGTATAATTCAAAATAATAAATATTGAACAACAATACGAAGAGAAAAGAGGAATCAAGATATCCGTACCTCAAACTTTAATAATTAGGAACACTCGTCTGTAATATCATATCACTCAATCGCAAGAACCTTTCAATCCATTATTCTTCTTCTCAAGTTTTGTCACAACTCTTCCTAATTTAATTGAATTTAATGTTTGGAAATCTTATAGACCCACTAAAAAATGCTTCTGACAAATGGATTATATATTGTGACTACATTTTCGAACTTCAAATACCAGTATATTCAAATATTAGTCCAAACATAATCAACACTATATATCAATGGAACAACATGAACATGGTGTGATCCGGTAAGTATTTACACCATCTATTTATAAAAAATAAACATGACGAACAAAACAGGAACGAAAAATCAATAGTAAATAAATAAACAGGACCAATAAATAAACAGGATGTAAGCTTCAAAATTGAACACAAACTGATATAAGCTCAAAATCAACACAAGGAAAAAAAACAGGTTGGACTCAAAATCAACTTGCCGCCATAAAGATAACATGGAGTATAAACTATAATATTGTCCGATCTACTTTGTTTTGTGCAAAAAAGTTAAAAAATTCTGAAAGTTGCATGTCAAACTACAAAAGATGAAAAAAAAAATAGTACCTGTGCTAGCTGCACAATGTTCTAAAAATAAACATGACGAACAAAACATGAACGAAAAATCAACAGTAAATAAATAAACAGGAACAATAAATAAACAGGATGTAAGCTTGAAAATTGAACACAAACTGATAGTATAAGCTCAAAATCAACAAAAGAAAAAAAAACAGGACGGGCACAAAATTAACTTGTCTTCGTAAAGATAAATGGAGTATAAACTATAATATTTTCCGATCTACTTTGTTTTGTGCAAAAAAGTTTAAAAATTCTGAAAGTTGCATGCCAAAATACAAAAGATGAAAAAAAAATAGTACATGTGCTAGCTGCACAATGTTCTAAAAAGATATAGTACTAAAGTTGATAGTTGTGCTTTATGATTCTTTGTATTACTCTGCATCGTCCTTCTGCTGCTTTTCAGAGAAAACTACGGGCTAGGTAATGTAAGACAAAGACTTTATATAGATAATACCTAGGGTGTCTACCTCCAATACAATTTCATTTTTCAATTTTTTTTAATTGTAACATGTCAATGTCACATGTATAAGTTTTCGTACCAGTCAAGTATAACTAAATAAAGACATGTTCCTGACCACCACAACCAAACAGCTAAATCTAATTAATGTGTTTTCAATTTAATTAACGTCTACAAAAAAATGAAACCAACAAATGGTTTAGAAGGACCTGATATACATTTACTTTTCTAGTTCTCAAAAATATATTCTAGAAATATATTATGAAAATAATATATTATAAACATGTTATTGAAATCAGGGTGAACACTTGACAAAATGGTTATTGAGAATTTGGGGTTGATACTTGACAAAACGATTATTGACAAATTGTACTGCAACTAATACCTAAACATGGAGGAAAAAAGTTTGTGTTAGTTTCGAAACACAATTTATAAGTATTAATTGGGATTCACTAAACATGGTATATATTTACTGATGGAAAAATGTAATGAACGTTAAAAAAGTAATTAAGACTTAAATATGTTTTTAAAAATTTAAAAATAGGTATACACAAGAATGTAAAATCAAGATTGACTTTTAAATTTCATTTTTGTTTAATTTTTCATTTGAAAACATGCAAATAATGTATATAGTCCTGCTAAACTATAAACTAAATTAAATAAAAATAACTTAACCCAAATATATGTAAATATATGCTTACCGTATATCACTACTTCCGATCATCATTTAATCGACCATCACATCTTATCATCATTAATTGATCGTCATCTCGGATTTATCTCCATCCACCACCACTATCAACTGTCATCGAACTCTTTTCATCATTTCCGTTGTTGTCATGAATTTCGACAGTTCTTTCTTTCGCCCTCTTCGATCTCTATCTTTCTACCTTACTAATTCAGTTTACACCAACTACCAGCTACAACAACTATCACATCCAATAAAATCTTCATATCTGAAATTTATGCACGATATGAACATAGGTTAATATAGTTATACTAAAATCATCAAATCATATTACACATCTCACTAATTTGTGTTGCCACAACTATCACCTCCAATTAAATTGCCAGATCTGAAATTTAAGCATGATATATGAACATAAATTAATATAGTTATATTCAAATCATCAAATCATATTACAGAATTTGTGTTACCACAGCTATCACCTCCGATAAAATCGTCAAATGTGAAATTTAAAGATGATATATGAATATAAAATAATAAATTTATACTCAAATAATCAAATCAAATTAAAAATCTCACTAATTTCTGTTATAGTATCATCACCAATAAAATCTCTAGATCTAAAATTTAAGCATGATATATGAATATAAATTTATATACATACATATGCTAGATCTATATAAAAAATCATGGATCAACTTATTCGATATTATCAAGATTACGCGATTAAATTGTAGTGCGAAAACGTACCTGATTCAATGACGGTAAGTATGAATAATGATTGCAGGACTTGATCGGATTGCAGAACTTGATCTTCCACAAACTTGATTCCCTTCTAACCGTATCTCGATTCCCTTCTAGCCGTATCTCGCTCTGAATGATAGGAGCAGAGGTTATGAATAGTATTGGGGACCAAAACCCTATTATCTTCTGTAGTAGTCTAATTAGACCCAATTAACTTTAATCAGATTATTATTTGGTATTACACATATGTTATTGGACCCTTTATTTTAGATCAATTAATTAATTAATCTAAATATAAAATAAACATTAAATATAATTTTCTTTAATTTGTAAATCCCTAAATTGTTATTATTATGAAAATAATCTAACGATATACTCAAACCATCAAGTCATATGTGTCACAACTTTTAACAATATTTATTCAATATTTTCAAAAAAAGACTTTTAACAATATTTGTGATGATTCTTATCAAAACGTGAATTAGTACATTAATCGATGGTGTCATATCGTTGATGTTTGAAATTTGTGCGCAAAAAAAAAATTGTTAACAATCTATATCTATATATTATAAATTAGTGGATAGCTCTTACCTAAGGTTTGGTATCCATATTTAGGTTTGGACAATCCATATTTAGATTAAGATCCACTGGATAATCCATTTTAAGGTTTGGTATCCATATTACGTTTGGGAAATATCCAAATTCAGTATTTGACCCATTGTTAATTAAAGAAAGTTTATATACAAATTTAAATACTATTGAAAAATGCTAGAGGTACCAAATTGGGTACCAAAAATTGTTACCAAATGATTTTGATTGGTTATAATTATAATGGGTCCGCCAGAGCCATCCAATTAAAATATTCTAAAATGCCAAGTAATTTGTGTCATGTCATTTGGTAACAAATTTTGGTACCCAATTTGATACCTCTAGCACTACTTTCTCTTAATATTTATGGTAAGATTATTAATGAAATTTTGAATAAATCTTTTAATTTTGGTAAGCTTATTTATACATACAGTTAAACCTCAATAAACGAATATGCTCGGGACTGGAAAATTTTATTCATTAATCGAGATCAAAAATACACTGTCTCTATTATGTCGGGACCAGAAAAAATTATTCATTTGATGAGGTTATTCGTTTATCGAATATTCATTTATCGAGGTTCTACTGTATTATCACATAACAAATATAGAAAATCTAAATAATTTTATCTTTGATTGCATTTGTTTCAATATAGGAAAATAATATTTTATTAATAATATTTTTTTCAATATTATTTTATTTGATTTTAAATATAAAGTTATTTTCTTTATTTAATCGTTATTATTATATATCATAATTATTATAAAATAAATTTAAATTTAAACTACAGTATACGTAGCACGGGCTATAATCTAGTTATATATAATGGAGGGACAAAACATTTTGTTGAATTTCGTATTAGAATAGAGGTTGAAATCTCAGAGAACCAATTTGGTTTTATGCCGGGAAGATCGACGACCGAGGCCATTCACCTCGTCAGACGCCTTATGGAGAAGTTCAGAGAGCGGCGCAAAGACCTCCATATGGTGTTTATCGATCTTGAGAAGGCGTATGATAGCATCCCACGTGAAGCTATTTGGAAGAGTCTTGAGGAGAGGAGAGTGTCGTCGGAGTACGTCAGGGCGATTCAAGACATGTACTCTCAAGCTTATTCCTGCGTTCGGACCCCAGTCGGTGATGCTCGTTATTTCCCTGTGGAGATTGGGCTACACCAGGGGTCGGCCCTTAGCCCTCTTCTTTTCGCTCTAATCCTAGATGTCATGTCGCGAGGGATCCAAGACGTCATCCCTTGGTGTATGCTCTTCGCCGATGATATAGTGCTAGTGGCGGAATCGAGGGGGGGTGAATGAGAAGTTGGAGTTATGGAGATCCACTTTGGAGCCCCAAGGACTGCGTCTGAGCAGATCTAAAACCGAATACCTCTGGTGCAACTTCAGTGGTGACGCCAACGAGGTAGGGGTGGAGGTTAGGATTGAAGATCAGACCGTCCCCCGTACGGATAAGTTCAAGTATTTGGGTTCGATCATCCAGAAGGAAGGTGAGATTGAAGATGATGTCACTCATCGTATCAACGCGGGGTGGCTAAGGTGGAGGGCTGCGTCAGGTGTGATGTGCGATAAGAAAGTCCCGTTAAAGCTGAAAGGGAAGTTCTATAGAACAGCTATCCGTCCTGCGATGTTATATGGTTCGGAGTGTTGGGCGGCGAAGAAGGCCCTTGAGTGCAAGTTGGAAGCAGCTGAAATGAGGATGTTGCGGTGGTCCTGTGGCCACACGATGTTAGATAAAATCCCGAATGTAGTTTTCAGGAGCGAGTTGGAGGTGGCCCCTTTATCTGCGAAAGTTAGGGAATGGAGGTTGAGATGGTTCGGCCACGTTCGTAGGAGGCTTCCGGAAGCCCCGGTGAGGAGGGTTGAGAGTCTTACGGTTGCTGGGGTGAGGAGAAGAGGCAAACCGAGGAGGTCGTGGGAAGAACAGCTCAGGATGGATTTGAAGGCCATAAACTTGGATGAGAACTCGATAGCGGATAGGAGTTGTTGGAGGCGACAGATTAGAGTTGCTGATTCCCTTCTAGGGAGTGGTTCTGTGGTTGAGAGCCTCAGAGTTGGGCTATCTCGGTTAGCATTAGCTTAGAAGCTTGGCTTTTCATCTTAATATTGTATTCTGTCTTTTATTTATGCAGGAGCAGGGAGCATGGCCGGAGGCCTTCCTAGATCAGGAGAGGAGTGCCCCTTGTCCGAGTAGGTAAGCCCCATGAGATCCAGGCCATGGGCCCAGGTTCGGTCGACTACTTTACTCACCATTATCATCTCTGTATATTACTCACTTTGTTATTCGGTGCACTAAGCCGGGGGTCTTCACGGAAACAGCCTCTGTACTGTAAAGTAGGGGTATGATCTGCGTACATTTTACCCTCCCCAGACCCTGCTTCATGCGGGATATACTGGGTATGTTCGGTTTGGTTTGGTTTTACCTTTTCAGCAAAATGATTTTGTAAGAAAATCCATTGAATAAAAACTGCAAGTTAGCCAAACAAGCCCCAAGTCACCGGACTGTGATACATAATTATCCAATCTGGTATAGGAATTCAGGTGTAAATTGGGTTTGAAAAGATGGGACCAGCAGAAGAGGCGGGGCCCAAGATGGCTCGTCTGCTCTACTTCGTCGGCGCCGGCTGTAATTACATAATCTTAGCCCAATTTCATTTATATTTAGTAGCTGTATGCATATTTTTCTGCTTCATTTCTAACTTATTGTGTTGTGTTTGTTGTGATTATATACAGTTTTATGTACGGCTGTTATCAATAAGTGGAGAGAGCTGGAACAGAAGTCTCTTCTTAAACAACAGAAGGTCGAAAAGCCTGTCGAAAATGCTGTTGAATAAATAATACCCCTGTTTAGGGTTTTGTAAGAGAATTTGTTAATGCTGTTTTGTTTTGGTATGATTGTGATAATTGTTTGACATTGTGTTAATTGTATCGGGGGATTGGAAGTGCATTTTGATGGATGTTATTGTGATATTTTATGATGTTGTTAGGAATTTGTTTAAGCATATAGTAGTGTTGTTGTTTATGCTTAGTTAGGGTGATCAAGCTCATATATACGATATAGGATAGTTGTTTATGCTTACTTAGGGGTATTTAGTTATCAAGCTTATATATGTCGTTGTTTATGCTTACTTAGGGGTATCTAGTGATCAAGCTCATATATACGAATATAGTGTCAATGTTTATGCTTACTTAGGTAATTAGGGGTATCTGGTGATTTAACTAGAATTAGTAGTAGTGAATGACTGATGGACTAGACTTGCTTTAAACAAGAACATTAACTGTGATTAAAAAGGATAGATTTTTAATGTAACTATGCAGCTCTATAAATGCTCTTGTGTTTCCAGCTTCAGCTAGGTTGTTCTGAAGTAAGCATTTTACATTTTAGGTAGGCAAATTAGAAGATCCTTAAAGGACCTTGGTTTGTTCTTGGTAGCCAAAAATGTAGAATAGAAGAATATTGTCAGTTACCTTGAAGGTGTTTTGGTTACTTCCCATTGAATTGTTTCTAGTTTTCTTGTGTCCCTACATTAATTTATGCCCCAAGATCTAGGAGAAGTTCAACAGGTTAATTTACGAGTCTATAAGCACAAGGTTTTGGAAATGACTGTGGTATAACATGAAATTAACTGGGAACTCTAGTGTCCCCTTTCAAAATTGGAAGTCGGTATGTACATCTCTTGTCGTTCAATTTAGATTCAATTTACCTATTGCAAGCAAATTCTTTAGTCTACCTCTCAGCCTCATAACTGTAGTTGGAGATATCAGATATTAGTTTCATTGTCCCTCATGCCTTTGAAATGCTAATTGGGAACAAGGTCTTTTAGGGCGTCACAATAAGAATACACTTGATTACTCAATCAAATTTCAGTAATTTCAAAACATTTATGTATATATATTGCCCAGATTAAAGCCAGTTAGTGTGAAGCTGCTAAACTTTCCAAAACTATATTAACAATTAATTATAAACTAATCTAAAGAACAGAGTAAAGTGTATGAAGTCCTGAAAATGACAAGACTTCAAATGATAGAGATCCTATTCGAAATGGCTCCAAATTTGTCTCTCTATTATTTACTTCTAAACCCAAATCTTAATTATATAAAATAAATGAAATGCATATGACACTTACCATGTGTTATTGTTTTTACTCCGCACACTCGTACATAAATACCTATAAAATATTTTTGTTTAATTCCTTGCTTGCACTGTTTTGTTGCTCCCTGTTTGTGTTATTCCAGTAATGCAATGGAGTTTCTGACTTGCCGCAAACTTATACATGCTTGTTTGAGCGACACTCGCCAAAATTTTACACGTATGTCCCCTGTCAAGAGTATTAACTGGCATAAACATAACATGAGGAGTTTGTCAATCTTTATATTTTGCTACTTTGTAACCTTTCTGATTACATTTTTGTTTTGCGTACTAAAACTCAGTGATCCTTGTAGTTGATCTCGTCTGTACAAACTGTTGAGTATGAAGACTATTCTATGCCCCAGGAGGCAGGAGTGAAAGGAATATATAGAACACTAAGCTACTTGTATTATTTGCCTTACCATTTAATTTATTAAATGGTACAATAATAATGTTTGGTTTGTGGCTATGTACCCCTGTAATCAGCCACCAGCTAACTGGGTTTGCAACTTTTGTTGATCAAAGTGGTGGTTGGTTTTTACTTGTTAAGACGATAAGACTAGAGCAATGAAACATAGTTGATTGTTTCATTGTTTGTCAAGAGTTACTACACAAAACTAGAGCAATTAACAAGTGATAGAAAGCTTTGCTATCAGGTTTGCCTAGTTAGGTACTTGTGAGTTGTGACCCCAGCCCACAAGAGTTCAGACTCTTACAGCTTGTTTTAGCACCCCACTTGAATCACTGGTGGTTGATACTTTCAGATGTTACACCGTTTTTGTTTTTGTTTTTATTTTGTAAGCGTGTCTTGTCTTGCGAATATTAGATACACTTGCAACATATATTTAGTTTCGTTTTAAATTTTCTTTGGATCTGTCGGGTGTAGTTTGTGCTAAGATAAGTTTTATTTATCCTTGCAACAAATGCATAATGTAATTGATGTAGGCTTCATGTCAAAGCCAAAACAGAATGAGTGGTCACCCATTTCACTAGCTGTTCAAACAACAGATTATTGAACAGGTCCACTTAATGGATGAACAACACGATTTGAGTTTCCTGTTTCCCAATATGTGTGGTTGTGTGGAAACTGGAATGTCGTAGTTGTACTCCCTCAAGTCTTCTTCATGGTTGATAATGATATGTATCAAGGAGGAAAGAGCTTAGTTGAAATTCAAGAAATTTCCTTAGTATTTTTTTTTATAATATTTCATAATGTAATATTTTGTTAATTTTATAGTTTTTCCTCTGTTATATAGGTGTAAAACTAAAATATATTCCCTCCGTCCCAATGGATTCTTTACAGTTACTAATTTGGGATGTCCCATGGATTCTTTACATTACCCAAAATAGTAACTTTTAACAATAAAATACATTACACTTTACACTATTACACCCACTACTACTCTACTTTTTCAACACTTTACACTATTACACCCACTACTACTCTTATTTTAACAATAAAATCACTATTATATCTACTATTTCATTTATTTTAACAATATTACACCCACTATCCTTGGTCTCCGTGCCCAAACACAACGTAAAGAAACCACCGGGACGGAGGGAGTATTATGTAAATAAACTTCAATATTTTATCTATTTGTAAATTTACGCGTGAGAGGGCTTAACAAAGCTCTAAACATCCCGCACACCAAGATGTGTTGGAAGAAGACATGCAGAGCAATAATCAAAATTTTAGCTGCACAAATTGTGAAAATAAAAACCTTGGATCTCTCCACGAGATATTTTTGCATTTCGTACTAAAAGTTCAATTTGACTATAAAATGAAGGGGTCAGGTCCCTGACAAACGCATGCCAGGGACGGGTTAGTTAGCATATGGCTTTTAAGTCGTTGGATCAACGATCCAACGACTCTGATTTAAAAAAAAAAATCACACCGTACCGCATAAACTTTATGCGGTACGGACAAATTACCAAAATATCCTTACTGTTCACGTACCGTAGAAACTTTCTGCGGTACGGTGAACAGTCGATTTTTTATATGAAAATAGGGGGCATTTTGGTAATTACTCCGTACCGCATATACAGTTTTTTTTTAAATAACAGCCGTTGGATCAACCATCCAACGGCTGAAAAGCTGTATGTTAAATAAGAGGTCCCTGGTATACGTTTGCCAAGGACCGGGAGCCTAAAATGAAATGGAGGAGGGAATAATTCACATATGCATACTAATCAAAAAGATTAATGTCATAAATATTTTTGAAAGTACTTGTTTGACAATGGTATATTGATAAAATAGTCTTCAAATTCTCATTTTCATGCCTCCACTATGATTGAGAAATATAACCTTGAAAATATATTTATCATATATGCCTATCAAAAATAATGGGAAAATGTTAAATTTTGAGCAATATTTTTATTTTTAGAACAAGTTTCCTTGAAATTACCAAATTATCCTTGTTTTTTGAATGCAGGGGACTAGACTTGATTTAAAATAAGGGCACTTTTGTCATTTCAAAAAAATTTGCTCTGGAAATAAAAATTTTGCTCTGAATTTAACATTTCCCCAAAACAATGCTATATGCTTATTTTTTATCGTTCAAATTATATTCTCGTTTATCCCAAAATTTGTTAGAATATATATTAATTTATTTTTATGGTATACAAGTATAATTAATAGGAGTAACAAAAAAGGCGTAAATACCGTCTGAATTTGGTAAGTTTGTGGACACAATTTTCAATAATTTGTGCCTATTTTATCGAATAATATTGATGTGAGTAAATCACAAGAGTTCTGAAATTTGTTGGTAAAAAAAGGTTGTCCTAGGTAAAAACAAGAAGATACCGGAACGTAAGAGTGTGTGAAAGTAATGTAACTCATGGTCGTCCGCACGTTTAACCAAAGAGAAGAGAAGAACATGGACAAGCCAGCAACTGCATTTTATTTCAATTATTATAAAACAAAAATAAGTTAAATCAACATGTAACTCATCGGTGATCTAGAACATGAGTTGTTTCACCAATTTAATTGAAATAAACATGGAAAACACTATTTAAAACATAAATTAATCATACGAATTTTGATATTTTCAATGATGAATTTGATATCTTTACGAAACCAAATGAGTGGTATTTTTTCGCACTTATAACATTTATATAGTTTCTATAACTAATATTCTTTCGAAAATAAAAACCAATATCAATTTTTCTAAAAAATCTCTTTCTTGTTCATATAAATGTGAAGATTCCTTTATACAAATTCATTTATACACCTATAATCTAAATATCTAATATAAGAAAAAAGAAAATTTGAACGAAGTATAATAAGTTCATAGTATTATGTTAAAGTCAAAATTTTTAAAAATATTTTTCTTGTTCAATAATTGTGACTATTCATTTATGAGTAAATTTTGGACTACATCCTTATGCATTACTAAAACACTACTATTATTAAAAAAAAGTGCTCCGGGACCCATTTTAATAAAATTAAAAATAAAAAATGCAATTATAAAGTACTACTAGTCCTATAATCTATGTAGTGTTTTAGCCGTGTGTATAAGGGTTTAGCCCAAGATTTATTCATTCATTTTTACACATAATAATCAAGTATAATAAGTTTATATTATGCAAGTGAATCATAAAAATAATGATAAATTGCAAAAGACATAGTAAAAAAATTTAAATATGTGAGTTGACGGTAAATAGTAATAATTTGATTTAAAATAAATTACTAGTACGAGTGATGGTGTAGCTCATGTGGTAAATAAGGACTATGTCTTGTCTATCAGAACAAATATTAAAATAATATAATCACTGTAACAAAAAAAATACAAAAAAAATTACTAATAATAATTGACGAGTGAATGAACAATTTTACGATTAATTAATGAAGTTTAGCAAAAAAGAAAACCATTAATTAATGAACTATTATATCACAAAATACCTTAAATCGTATGTGCGGACACAACAATGATTAGCAGAAGTAGTACAGTAGTATTAAGATCTAAACAGCTCATTAATCAACTAATTTAGTTTTAAGGATTATATTTATAATTTATTTTAAGGCACAAAAAGTCAGAAATGCAATACCAAAGTGTTTAAGACCAGTCAACTTTAGACAATTCTATCCGCTTTCCTCTTAAATTACAATTCTACCCCTCCAACAACAAACCAATCAATACATACAACAGTGCGTGTATGTATACATCTCCCTCTAACTGACTACTTCCTTATCTCTCAATTTCCCATTATAATATTAACACTTAACTTTATTAATTAAACTTATACTTGTAGTAAAATACTCATATAAATACACACACCATTCTCTCTCTCCTCAGTTTCTTCACACACTCATTTCTCTCTCTACAACGAACAAAACAAACATTATGTCGTCGTCGTCGCACAAAAGATCGTTTCTTTCGCGCCGGTCGTTGTCGTTGACGATCTCCAAATCGCTGCGCGATTTCAGATTCTCGCAGCCGGTGCACAGTACCAACGATCGCCGTGACGAGGATCGCCGGACCGGCGCCGATTCGTCGGAAAGTTCGGATCTTGCGTCGTCGAATGGAGTTTCGTGGGCGACAATGTTGCCGGAGCTGCTGGGAGAGATTATAAGGCGATTAGAAGATAGCGAAGATCGCTGGCCTCAACGACGGAACGTCGTCGTTTGTGGTTGCGTTTGTAAAAGGTGGAGAGAGGTTACTAAGGATATTGTTACGACGCCGTTGCAAAGTGGAAAGATCACTTTCCCTTCTTGTCTTAAACAGGTATAAATTTTATTGATTTAATTAATCTAATTAGATTTATCTCATTTTAGATCTGAATTTCAAGTTAATTGAAGCTTTGGATTTTGAATTGATGAAACTGCAGTCTTGGCTGGTGTGTGTATATATGTGAAATGTTGTATTGGTTGTGTTATATTTTGAGTGTATATACTAATGTAGCCGAATATGTGAAATTGAGCATTTCGAAAAGAGAATGTGAAGTTGGTTTTAGTACTTGATGCGGAAAATTTGAATTCGAATTGTTTGTGGTTGGAGGATGTATTCAGTATTCACACTTGTTTAAATAGTGTTTAAGATATGTCTCACTGTTATTGAAATGTGAAATTAGACACCATGAAGAAACCAATGTGAATATGATATCTGAGGACTTAATGTGGAATGGTTTATCTACACTTTAGAGTTTACTTGAGTTAAGCTAAATTTCTCAGCCAGGCATTATAACATAATTGTTTTGTTTGCCTGGAGGCTGGATCTGACATAATATATTCTGTAATTATTCGTTTATTTATGAACTTTGTTTGTTTTGATTGATTGTTACTCTCCTTTGCAGCCTGCTCCCCGGGAACTTCCACTGCAATGTCTAATAAAAAGAAACAAGAAGAATGGAATATTTTACCTTTCACTTGCCCTTACCCCTTGTAAGTCTCTTTTGCTGAATCTTCCAGATGGTCATATGTTTGTTTAAGTATTTGAATCTTCCAGCCGAATTTTCCTTTCACTTGCCCTTACATTATGTGGCAACGATCCTGGTTTTCTGTTTGTTTAAGTATTTGTCTTGCACTGGGGCCATTTATGACCATTTCTGCTTAATGCAGACATCCACTGCCTTTAGTTGTACATATGATTTAATCGAGTGTAACCAAAGTTTTTGGTGATGTTTCATTTTGCAGCATTTACAGACAAGGGAAAATTCCTATTGGCAGCACGCAGGTACAGGCACGGAGCCAACACAGAGTACATTATATCTCTTGATGCTGATGACCTATCCCAAGGAAGCAACGCATACGTTGGTAAATTAAGGTGAGGCTTTTTGCTACCAATGGAAAATGAAGGCAATTACATTTTATCTATAATTTTTTTATATATTTTATGGTGCTCTGTTATGATCTCTCGTTTGAGGAAATATTGTTCACTCCTTTACATTAAACTTCTTTATTCTCAGTTACTATTGATGCAATACTTGTGATTTAGTTTTGGAGGCATTATAACATTTTGGTGTAGAGATAGTCTGCCTAATGTCAGGAGTCTAGGACTCTTATGTCTATGGACTGCTGCAGTGCTCTGTTATGCTCTGAATCACATGTCTAATTTAATTCGGAGTGTGTGATCCATTTGTTCTAGACTTCAAGTTGAAACAAAAAGAATGTATTTTAGTTTAGTTTTAATTTCATTTTTTCACCTTTACTAGGTCAGCATGTACAATAGCTAGTACATTATTTTGGGCTAAAATTGTAACATTCCAGGAAGACCTTAAAAAATTAGAACCATCTCAATTGATCTTAACATTCCAGGGAGGCATTTCATACTATTTAAAACATTTATTTTGTGCTACTTTATTGAAAGTCAGCAACAAGAGTGGTATACTTCTTATCTTATAATACAAATCAGTTGCTTGGTAGCATAAAGTGTAAGGTATTGCATATGACTGAAGTGATATAATAGATTCACTTGGACATATCCTTCCTTTATCCATTAATTGTTAATTTTTCTTTTTTCTTTTTCCTTCGTGAAATTAGGATATTGATGCTCAATAACAGTGTTGTGTTCAGCATTCGAGCCTAAGATTATATATTGATATATGCGTATATGGTGTTATGGTGTAATGGAATCTGGGAAGGATAGAGTTGTAATTTGGTTTAAACTAGATTTTGCATTTAGCATACTGATCTTAGATGCTCTAATAATGATAGTACTGCTAGTATATATAAGAATATGTATCATGGTTGAAAAAAAGTATCTTTGCTGGGAAATTATATTTTATGGTGAGACTGATGTGTTTAAAATTATGACTTCGATGCAGTTCGGATTTCCTTGGAACCAACTTCACTATCTATGATAGCAAGCCTCCTCACAGTGGTGCAAAGCCATCAAGCAGTAGAGGTGGCCGTCGTTTTGCTAGCAAGCAAATAAGTCCGCAAGTTCCTGCTGGGAACTTTGAGGTCGGACAGATCTCATACAAGTTTAATTTGTTGAAATCGAGAGGTCCTAGGAGGATGATATGTTCACTCAAATGCCCATGCTCAGATGGAACTGCAGCTCAGAGACCCGAGGATGATTTTAGAATAAAGATGCCAGATTCTGTTGAATTTGGACAAACGGCTTTAAGGAATAAAGCTCCAAGGTGGCATGAGCACTTGCAGTGCTGGTGCTTAAATTTCCATGGTCGGGTGACAGTCGCATCAGTGAAGAACTTTCAACTAGTTGCAACATTAGATCAAAGCCAGCCAGGAGGAAAAGGTGACGAGGAAACTGTTCTCCTGCAATTTGGAAAGGTAGGTGATGATACTTTTACGATGGATTACAGGCAGCCTTTGTCAGCGTTTCAGGCATTTGCCATTTGTCTAACCAGTTTTGGTACAAAACTGGCTTGCGAATAATTTATTTCCTTATGTATGTAACTGTTGTTCGCTAATTATGACAAGCTTGTGTTGTTGCAGAAACACTTTTGTTTTTGTTCTTAGAGGAACTCGGTACTTTTGGGTTTGTATTGTTTTGGTCTGTGAAATGTATATATATCATACCATGATAGATGCTGTGTGAAGTAGATGTATGAATACAATTTGTGCCTCTATATCTAAAATGTAATAGCATTTAATATTAGTACCTGTCCTTGGAATGAGAACCTCAGGGATGTTATCAAAAGAATAGGTGTAGTGTTCGCGAGAGTAGAGGCGGTGTCAGTTAACAATTTTGTGGAGAATACTGAATGATACTTGTATCTTAACATCAATAAAAATGTCTTCTTTCAAATCAGATAAACATAAATTGGGATATTCAGAACGGTAAATGAGCCCCTCGAGTAAAGCTGAGTTAAAACTATCATTCATTGTTAGCCCAAAGTCTGCGAAGGTCACCAAAAGTCGGAAACCATCACTTTATAGACTTTCAGCAAAGCCAGTTCATTTGGACTGGCAAACTTGGGAGGAGCTCAACTCATCTCTGCAGCTTTGTTTTCTAGTTGACACCTCCAAAGGGCTTAGGTACATTTTACACACACAAAAGACGATTACTATACAGAAGAGATATACACTCCTCCATTTTCCACACAAAATTCTCCATCACAAATATGTAGAAGATCAATTCACGGTTTCCTATACTCCTCTTTGCTGGCTAGGCTCTTTAGCACTAGGAAAATCACCATATGGTTTCACATATCCCATTAACTATTAAATTAAGTGGGGCAAAAACCTTAGGGATAAGCTTGTGAATACCGTCCACTGTCACTGAACAAACATGCAGACAATACAATATACTTCCTACAAACCACCAACAAAAACATATGAAACCAATCATAAGGTGCAGTAATTCTCCAAATAAACATGTTCCAAATTTTTCATAGATAAAAGCCAGATTCACTTCGCACAAGTGAAACCACGTTCAACATCACTACTACCTACCAACAACGTCATCAAACACAAGAGTACTTAAAAACCAGGGAAAAGATAAGTTTGTACATTCCGCCACTTCTTAAGACCCAAAAGGATTTAGAGTTTGCCACAAAGGCAATCCATTCTAACTCAACACCTGAATTACTTCTTTCCTCGCAGTTTTGCACCAAGAGCCCTCTCCAGCTTGGTGATTATCTGCTGGTTTGGTATAGCTTTTCCAGATTCATACTCCTGTATAACTTGGGGTTTCTCATTTATCATCTGCATTGCATTAAAGATTAAACTTTATGGTTAACTTTCCTTCAATTACAAACTAGGAAAACTCGCTTACATGCTAGCAAGTAACTAAGCACGCACCGCTTGGGCTAAGTAGCAACCATGTCCTTATTTAATATTCATTCCAGAAAGCAAAAGGGGAATACCTGAGCAAGTTGAGCTTGGGTGAGTTTCTTTTCGTTCCGAGCATGCATAATGGCTTTCTTCAATTCAGTTGGTACCTTTTCATCTAAGCACCTCAAACAATTAGATGTAAAGCAAATAAGCAATATATTTGACACTTCACTACAACACAGCAATAGCAGAAGAAACAGCTGCACGTATATAGACAATCTAAAAACGCACTCACAACTGATGGAGCTTCAACAGCTCGTTTGGGAACTTTGAGGTAAATTTGACATTGCTTATTAGGGATAACAAATGAAATAGAGGGAGGATACACATAATTCCCATCAACATATAGAGAGGGAGGTAGGACACTTGGAAAAATAGAACAAATCTGAGCTCAGAAATGCTACTTTTTCAAAGTGGAAGTTCATTTTTTATTTTTTTTAGAAAGAAGCCTCAGACCATGCTTGAAAGAATACAATTAACTAGTTAAAACGTATAATATCAAACTACAAATCTTCTAGTATGGAAAAATTTACCCACGGTTTTCTCCTAAAGCAAAACTATTTCTGGAGCTAAGAGATATGAGATTATCTTTATAAATTTCTACCACATTTCTACCACTTACGAGCTAGATTTTCAGTGTCTTCATCCAGCTTCCTGGTGTTCAAAGAAGTTCCACTGGAGGCAGCCTTGTTTGAGCCAGCAGTTGCTGCAATATTGTGAAGATCATGTCTTACACCAAAAATCCAATTATTCAAATCCAAGCAAATAACAAAGTACCGCAAACAAAGAGATACAAATTAAAACGTACATTAAACAAGGTTCACCCAGAACAAAGCATGTGACCAAAAATAAAATCACTAATCTTGAACAGATGCATTTTTATTGTCACAAGTAGACACAAGATTCTCATATATTTCGTTCCAGGTGATTAATCACTCCAGATAAGATAGGTCGATCAATATATCTATAAGCCCCTTGGCTAAATAGTTTGACAGAGATGGTTATAGATTATTCCACTAATTACCTTGCTATAGATAATTATAGGTTATTCTGCTAATTCTCGGCTACTTACAAACCATTTTCTCAATTATAGATGGTTACAAACCATTTTCTCGATAAATGTTGCCTAGTGCTTATCATCCCTAATTTGTTTCGCTTTAGCTTCAACTTCTTTCAATTTTTTAATCTACACAAGTACGTGTGTGGATGTGGATGCCACGAATATATATGCATCAAACAAGAGGCAGAAATTAAAATTTAAGAACAGATAATATTATTTTTTCATTTTAAAAAAAACCCTAAAATCAATCATAAATATCATAACAAATAAACCATATATAAGCAATCAGATCGAAACTGTAAATCGATAACAACACAAAAAAGCATAGATCAAAACGTATCAAACAGATCTAAACGAAAATCAAAACCCTAGAAGGCTATAGAAGATAAATAATAATAAAAAAAAACCTTTTTTGACGGTTTCGATCTCGGCGCCGGCACGACGGGCGGCGTTGACGGCCTTTTCATCCTTACGAGCGGCGGCGGTCGGAGCTTTCTTTCGGATCACAACGGGTTCCCAGTCTTGAACAATCCCTGCCATCTCTCTCTCTCTTGTCTCTCTCTCTCTCTAGATAATGTAGAATAATTTTGTGTGTATCCGAATGAGGACGTGTCTGCCTTTTGTTTCGTCTTATACTGACAAAAAATATTCATTCAATAATTAATATTGTGCTCAAAAACAGGGGTTGATTCGGATAGAGTTGAAATACTTTACTTTAAATTAATAGTCGACTTGACTCAAGTTCTACGGAGATCATATATTTTAGTTGGGATCGAAAATCATATATCAATTAAAATATTGTATAAATCTACCCATTGAAAATTATGTTCTATGAAATCACTATTTAGTATAATAATGAAGATGTTAAAGCGGGAATTGGATTTCATGTAGAATTTACTGCTATCTCATTCCTAATAACGGCGATCGTAACATGTCAATGGAAGGAGGCTAATATCCTGTTTCATATTAATAGCATGGAAGTTGTTAACGGAGGAATTTGGTGATAACAAATTTCGGAGGTTGCTGGAATAACGAAATCATGAAAATAGGGGGATTTGGGATTTTGGATGTTTGGGGTTGGACTTGAGAGGTGTTTCGAGTTGTTAGATGTGTCGGATCCTTTTTCAAGATGCCTGCGTACCTTATAATTTATAAGGATCAAGCCAACGCAGTTCTGTGAAATTGATTTGTGTCTATCCCTTAGAGACTTTAGGGATAAACTTCATTAATCTGGGTAATTACTGATTTAATCTTATCGTTGTGATATCTTCCTGATTTGAAGAATATCGTTTGGAGATATTTCCGTTATTGATTGATTAGTATTGATTCTTTCCTCGTTTCAGGGAGAGGATAAAACTTAGCGATTAAGTTATAATTATTAATCTGAATTAATAATTAGGAAATATTAGGAAATTTGGGAGATAATTAGACATGCCAAAAATATGGCGTAACAACTACCCCAGTTCTTTAGTGTAACTTGATGCAGTGGAGAACTAAGCATGCTTCAATCTTCCAAATTTCTTGAGTCACTGAAACAGCTAGGAGATGAAGATTAGTAAATAATATGGAGCACCAAGGTGCCCGTAATATGTATGTAGATGTAAATAAGACAATATGCAATATGTTAATAATAAGTTTTGTAGGTGTGAGAGAACGTATCCTGGAGAGCCATCCAAGCATTATTCCATAAAGTCATTCAAAGCATTTTGAGCAATATCATCATCCAGTCGAAGAAGGTAATATCTACCATGTCTTCTCGAGGGTATCCCCTCAAAGGGGGTCATTTTCCTCAGAATTTTATAAATTCGGGATACCCTCCTCAAAGGAGGTCGTTCCCCATATCAGAAATACCCTCCTCACAGAAGGTGGATTTTCCGAAGATCGTACCTTGATGAGGCGCCGGAAGTACGGACATCCCCCCCGAAAGTACGGTTTTTGCAAGGATTTTATAATTCGGGATACCCTACTCAAAGGAGGTCGTTCCCCATATCAGAAATACCCTCCTCACAGGAGGTGGATTTTCCGAAGATCGTACCTTGATGAGGCACCGGAAGTACGGACATCCCCCCCGGAAGTACGGTTTTTGCAAGGATTTTATAATTCGGGATACCCTCCTCAAAGGAGGTCGTTCCCTGTTAGGTCCGTTGAGATTGTACAAGGGGGGCTTGAATACAATCTTTATCTTTTTAATGAAATTTGTCCGTTAAATAAAATTTAGTTTAGACAAATTTGTGCGGAATTAATTGAAACAAAATTCAAGTTAAATTAACGATATATTAAACTTGATGGTTGTTACAAAATGAGTACAGAGTAATATCAAGTTAATAAAAACAAATTAGAAAATTCGACATGAACTTTTCTTAATTTGTTAATAAAAATCGAGATATAGATTAGGAGTAAAAACTCGCTAATAGTACAAGAGTAACAAGTAATCAAGCTTGAACGGATCAAATATTACAAATACAAAGCTTTTGATTTTATGGGAATTTATTGCTCTTGAATGTTGTCTTTAAGATGAGAGAGAGTTCAGCTGGGTTTATTTTCCTTTTTTTGATCTGATATTTCCGTGTGTTCATATGTCCAGCAGCCTTGATCTTTTATAAAAGCATCTTAATCTTCTGCCTCTTTTTCTTGACAAAATGCCTCGAACTACTTTTCAGATTGGCTACTACCTTTTTTCTGGTCGGTACTACCTTTTCAAGAAGGCTACTATTGTCGGTACTACCTTTGCTGATTGAACTTGTATTACCTTTGTCTTGATCAGTACTACCTTTCTGAATTACACTAGTACTACCCTTGCTGAGAAGGCTACTACCTTTGAAATCTGGCGGTACTACCTTTGGTACTACCTTCTGAATAACACTAGTACTACCTTTGCTGAGAAGGTCAGTACTACCTTTCAGTTAAGCTTGTACTACCTTCGGTACTACCTTCTGAATAACACTAGTACTACCTTTGCTGAGAAGGTCGGTACTACCTTTCAGTTAAGCTTGTACTACCTTCGGTACTACCTTTCTGAAAAGGTAGTACTACAATTTTCAACTTTAATCAATTAAATGATTTTCTGATAATCATTTAATTAATTTTCTTTTACATAATTAATTAAGTAATTATTTTAATGAATAAATTAATTCTTATAGAATTAATTTATTAATTAAATTAATCACATAATTTAATCAATTAAAAGAGAATAAATATGAATCCTTTAAGTAGCCAAATCTTTTCTTAAACCACGTACTGAAATTAATAAAGAATTACCACTGAATTTCTGTTGACGCTCGATGCACGGTCTGGTTCATGAGCGACTAACTCCAACGACTTTTCTTTATTTTTGACTATATAATGTGGTTCATTTTCTCTTCTCCTCTCTCTCTTAAATCTTCTGTACTGACTTTGTCACTTTGAAATCTCTGTCACTTTAAACGAATCCACTTCTTAACGAATATTTCACTGAGGCTTGATCAGATGTCTGAGCTTCTTTCAATGTAGCAATTCCTCAAGTCTGTAGATTGACCTTGATCTTTTTCTTCTGACAGATAATACAATCTGAGATTTCTTGTGACAGTCTATATACTATTTACTATTACAATCTTGTTTAAGTTGAGTTGTATCCTCGAAATACAAATAGGCTACATCATATGCCTTTCAATCTCCCCCTATTTGTTTGTTAGACGATAACAAGCAAATACCTAGAGGATAACTCAACTAACTCACTTAAACAAGAAAAAGATAAAGCAATTCAAAGCTTAGTAAATAATACATACTAAAAGAAATTTCTCTGGTTAAGATTTAACAATTCCAGAATCCTCAGTTGATGAAATGATAGATGATTGTTCCTCTAGCACTGAACTGATCTTCAATAGATAACTCATCTTCATTTCTGATTCTTCATATCTCTGCCTGATAATCCTTCACATCTTACACTGGTGATTATCAGCAGTTCTTGATTTACAATCACTTCCCTTCTCTGACATAACTTTTCTCACTAAAGAAAAACAACTGTTCCTACTATGTAGACAATGGTGAATCAATACCATTTCTATAACTTCTAGGAAATCTACTACTCCTCCATTTAGCCTTTATATATAGTACATTGAAAGACTAATAGAATAGTATTGTGATGTAACTATTGTGATGTAACTCTCCTTATATCTCCACTTTCTTAACAACTGAAAGTCCCCTTTCTTTTCCATCTAAATCTCCCCTTAGTATCTTGACTTGCTTATCCTCCTAAGCACAATCTGTAAATGCTCCCCCTTTCTAACCTACTCTCCTTTTTCTTGTACCCCTTACTTCTCCACCTTAGTTGAGGAATCCTCCAATCAACTAGTTGACAAAGTAGTTATACCAATTATATAGAGTTCTTTGTTAGAAAGAAAGTTTTACTTTCTTCCTCACTGTGAGTGTGTGATAGTGTTTAGTGTACCTCACAAGTGTTTCACTCTTCTCTCCACTCATTTGTGTTGAGTGTCTCACTTCTCTCTGTGTTTACACTCTTGCTCACTGTGTATCACTCATATCACTCATAGCTCCAACATCCATTAGTGTACCTGCAAGGAAAAATCACCCTAGCCCCTTCAATGAGAGGTCAGTGGTGGTGCAATGGGAGTTCGCAAATCCCAAATCCTCGTTGGACTCGTCAGACGAATCTGAGTCATAATCTACAAGTTGCTAGTTTTCCCTTTTTAGGGTTTTCAGATTTGAATTCTGAGAAGGTAAACAATGATCTGTAAATTTAGCATTGAGATTAAGGTTCCCTTCTAATGTCTGTGAAGACATCACCTTATTAAACTCATCAGGTAAAATCTGAATCATAGTTTACAAGTTGCCGATCCGCACCTATGTCGGACCCGTTACCCGCAGGATCCAGAGATGTTCCCTCTGGGGAGTTAGATAATGATCTTGTTGAATTTTGCATTGAGATCAATACCTTCTCTCGAGGTATGTGAAGACTCTTGGTTCATTAAAGAACCTTTAACTTATAATCCTAACCGTAAAATGGTTGGATTATAGGTTTCCGTCAATTCATCCTTAGTGTGTATAATCTCACTTTGTGCATATGAAATATTTTGGATAGTGTATAAAGTAGTGACTCTTCAACTGAATATCCCACACATCCTTATTTGCTGCATCATGTGCAGTTACTCCCTGGTGACCTCTAGTCTGATAGGTTAATTACTTCATTTTAGGGGGTAAATTCGAATGTGTATAAGTTTGACTGTAGTCTGGGATAAAAGTTGTTGGGTTTACAACCTTATGACTAAACATGTGAGAAAACAAAACTCCATTTAGATGAACCTGCATCACAGAATATGAGCAATAGAGGTAGAATGCGTTTTTATCATGAAAAAATTTTCTAAAAAAATATTGCATTTTATCTTAAGAGAAATGATATACAGTTGTGATTTCAAAAGGTTTACAATATAAGCAATCACAGCTGTAGAAAGAAATTTTGAGTTAGGAAAGATATAGATCTTGAGCCAGTTTTACTAAACACAAACAAAGGCAAAAATCCAATTAATAAAAATTAATCGAATTAATGCAAGTTAATGTTAAAACAAATACAAACAAAACTATTTAATCATGTTTTAGGTCCTGTAAGATAGATACCAACTATTAGAAATTGTTAGCAATTGATAGGTCTTGTCTTCCAATTGTTAGATCCTGAAAATCAAACGTTAGTTCCTAAACAACTGAATTGACATATACCAATTTGGTATCAACAATGGTCCTATATAAGAAAGTCTGTCAACAACAACAACACAACAAAGAATTAGAAGTTAAAACAGCATGATATGTGTGTGTTAAACAGAAGAAGTACAAAAGAACCAAGTACAGGGACATGTTTGTAAGTTTTGAAAGTATAGTGACTAAACTGTAAAAACTATATAAACTATTTATATACACATGAAAAAGAATATACAAAAATAAGAAATAATATACATAATAATTATATAAAATAAAACTAAAAAGAAAAGAAAAATTCATTTTTTTTATTTTTTATTTTATTAATTATATTTTTTTATATTCAAGAATGACTGTAATAATACTATTTACAGAATATTAAAGATAAAAGATAATAATTTACAAAACTTTTAATATACACAAAAGTACCAAAGGCTATCCTTTAGACGGAAATAAAACATTAATAACAAAAGGACAAACACTACAAAATATTGAATAAACTATTAACTATTTACATAAGTATTTCTAGCAAAATAATAAATCTATATATTTTCTAATAAAATAACTTTCTAATAGAAAATTATTTAAAGAGAAAATATTACTTATTAAGTCATTACAAATATTCAAGAGTGACTTTAAAATAATGAAATTTTCAACAAAAATAGGTTTCTCACACATTACAACTTGTAAGATTTGAGAAAAATATTTTTAGAGAAAATAAATTATTCTAATGTAAATGAAGTAAGTAGGGATATTTCAAGAGAATAATGACAATGGTTTAAGAATTAACAAGCAAGAGAATTAGTTGATAAAATAATTATACAAGTGATTTTAATAACAATTATTAACAAATTAATCACTTATAAATTATTAAAGACCAAACCTCAGATATCAACTAGATTAATTACTAGGACTATTTAACATACTCAATTCACCAACAATTCTGGTGAATGTGGATTCGTCAAGAGACTTAGTAAAAATATATGCTGTTTGTTCTTCCGTGGGTACAAAATGTAACTCCACTGTACCATTCATGACATGCTCTCGGATAAAATGATACCTGATGTCGATGTGATTGGTCCTCGTATGCTGCACAGGATTGTTGGAGATTGCTATGGCACTTGTATTGTCACACAGAATTGGAATATTGTCAAGTACAAAGCCATAGTCACGTAGCTGATTCCTAATCCACAAGATCTGAGCACAACAGCTTCCAGCAGCTATGTATTCAGCTTCAGATGTTGAGTTGGAAACTGTTTGTTGCTTCTTGCTGTACCAGGAGACCAACCTACCACCTAGGAATTGACAACTCCCAGAGGTGCTTTTTCTGTCTACAACACTTCCTGCATAATCTGAATCTGTATAGCCAACAAGGTTAAAACCAGATTCTTTAGGGTACCAAATACCTAAGTTAGGTGTACCCTTAAGATATCTCAAGATTCGTTTATCAGCAATGAGATGCACATCTCTAGGATCCGCTTGGAACCTTGCACATAAGCACGTAGCATACATAATATCTGGTCTACTTGGATTAAGATAAAGTAATGAGCCTATCATACCTCTGTAGCTTGTGATATCTACCTTTGCAGAATTTTCACATGCTCCAAATTTGACAGCTGTAGATGATGGTGTTATTGTTGAAGATGAGTCCTCCATTTGATATTTCTTGAGGAGCTCTCTGACATACTTGGATTGACAGATAAATATTCCATCTGTTCTTTGACTTACTTGTAATCCAAGAAATAACTTCAGCTCACCCATCAGGCTCATCTCAAATTTACCCTGCATTAGCTTAGCAAATTTCTTGCATAGAAGATCATTAACAGACCCAAATATTATATCGTCCACATAGACTTGGACTAATATTGTATCATTCTTATGTTTCTTTGTGAAGAGAGTTTTGTCTATGACACCTCTAACAAAACCATTTTCAAGTAAGAATTCAGAGAGAGTGTCATACCATTTTCTTGGTGCTTGCTTAAGACCATAAATAGCCTTGAAGAGAAAGTAGACATAATCCAATTGATCTGGATCTTCAAAGCCAGGGGCTGTTCTACATATACCTCTTCATCTAGCTTACCATTCAAGAATGCACTCTTGACATCCATTTGATAAACTTTAAAGTTAGAAAATGTTGTGAATGCCAAGAATATCATAATGGCCTCAAGTCTTGCCTCTGGAGCATAGGTCTCATCATAATCAATGCCTTCAGATTGTGAGTAACCATTTGCTACCAGTCTTGCTTTATTTCTGGTCACTGTGCCATCTTCATCAAGTTTGTTTCTGAATACCCACCTAGTGTCAACCACTTTCCTGTCTTTGGGTCTGGGTACCAGCTTCCATACTTCTTGTTGTTTGAATTGATTGAGTTCATCTTGCATAGCAATCACCCAATCAGGATCAGAAAGAGCTTCCTCAGTTTTCTTAGGTTCCATTTCAGATAGAAACCCTGAATAGTTACATTGATTTTGAGTAGCACTTCTAGTTTTGACTCTAACATCTGGATAACCAATAATCAGCTCAAAAGGATGAGCTCTATTCCAAACTGTTTGTCTTGGAAGATTTAATCTTGATGATTCGCTTTGTTCTTCATTATGATGTTGAGTATGACTAGTTGATCCTTCATTATCTCCCCCTGAGTTGTTGTCAGGTTGACTGGATGAATGTTCAGGAGTGTCAGGTGTATCTACATTATTATCATTTTTTCACCACTATTACCCTGATCATCATCATCACCATTATCATTGTTGTCATTAGCATCAGCAAAAACATCAGGTGGATTGTCATCACCTGAATCTGAATCTTGCATGTCATCAAAAGATAGCTTTTCAGATGAATCCTCAGTTTGGATACTAGGGAGTTTAGTGTCATCAAATGTCACATTGACACTTTCAAGCATTTTCTGCTGATCAATCACATACACCCTGTAAGCTCTTCTTGTATAACCAATAAAAATTGCTTCATATGCTTTGGCCTCGAATTTTCCACCTTGATCATCTCCTTCTTTAAGAACAAAACATTTTGCTCCAAATACATGAAAGTATTTGAGTGTTGGTTTCTTTTCAGTCATAGCTTCATAGGGTGTCTTCATCAAGTCTTTGTTGATAAGAGTTCGATTCTGGGTATAGCACGCAGTGTTTACAGCTTCAGTCCAACAGTACAATGGAAGCCTTGATTCACTTAACATAGTACGTGCAGCTTCAATCAAGGTTCTATTCTTTCTTTCCACTACCCCATTTTGCTGAGGAGTTCTTGGAGCTGAGTACTGTCTGGTTATACCCTTCTCAGTGCAGAAATCATTCAGAACTGCATTCTTGAATTCAGTTCCATTATCTGATCTTATAGCTCTCACTGGATACTTAGAATCCAGCTCAATCAACTTGATGTGATCAATCACGAGCTGTGGAGTTTCATCTTTAGAATTCAGAAATAGGACCCATGTGTATTTTGAAAAATCATCAATAATCACAAGAGCATATCTTTTCTTTGATATTGACATCACATTAACTGGACCAAACAAATCCATATGAAGTAATTGTAGAGGTTCAGTTATAGAAGATGTGTTAGTGCTCCCGTGAGTTGCCCTTTTAAGCTTGCCTTTTTGACATGCATCACATAGTCCTTGTGTGAATTCCATTGAAGGTAAATCTCTCACCAGTTCTCTTTTAACTAGAGAATTCATTGTCTTGAAATTATGGTGAGAGAGTTTCTTGTGCCATAGCCAACTTTCATCTGTAAATGCTTTAGAATAGAAGCAGTTGATTTCTTCAGTGCTTCCAGTGTTCATATTGGCCACGTACAGATTGCCTTTTCTGACTCCTGTAAGAGATGGTTGTTCATGTCTCTTGTGTGAGATCAGATAATTCTTCTTGTTGAAGTAAACCTCGAATCCCTTGTCACATAATTGACTGATACTTAACAGATTATGCTCAAGTCCTTTCACAAAAGACACTTTATCAATGATAACATTTCCAGCTTCCAATCTGCCATATCCATCAGTTGTACCTATGCTGTTATCTCCAAAGGTAACAACTGGGCCGGCTTTCTCAACCACATTTGTCAGCAGGGTTCTGTCTCCAGTCATATGCCTTGAACATCCACTGTCCAAGATCCAGGTCACTCGATCAACCTGTTTCACACCCTGCAATGACAAATAGGTTAAACCTTCTTTGGAACCCAAATCTGATTAGGTCCAGAATATTTAAAGAATTGGCCTTTGTCAGGCAAAACAACATTTTTAACCTTGACACCAATTTCACCATTAACCAACAAACATTTAACCCTATAAACAGATTTGACAATCTTTTGTTTTATCTTGGGTATCCATGTTTCTTTAGCAACAATAACATTTGTTTCATTGACTGGACATTTGACCTTGTAAGCAACCTTACCAAAAGTTTGTTTAGGCTTTGATACAAATGTCTCTCTCCTATCTTGAGGAGGACTAGCAGTCTTTTATCTAACATTTTTATTCATATTCATATGTTGTTGAGGAGCAATCTTACCAGCACATGCTTGATTACCATTAAAGTAAGCAGACATTACATTAAAAGCACAAGACATACAATTGACAACACCACATGCTTTATGAGAAACATCAATGATAGGCATGGTATGCATGTTAGACATGTTATTGTTCTTTTTCAACTTGTTACCACTTAACCCAGTTTTAGATGAACTGGTTGAATAAACAACCTTAACTGGTTCCTTAACAGATTTAACATTATCAAGGATTATGCCATTTGCACTGTCCTCATTACGTATCTCTTCTTGATTAATGATAGAAGTGAAGTTTGGAGGTTCTGCAATCGACTTCTTAAAGAGTGGATCTTCAACATTCTTAAGCACATGTGCTATACCCCTTTCTTTAGCACTAACAGGGTTAGTGGTATTTATGCCTAACAATCCAACAGCTTCGTTGTAACCAAACCCTATTCCTACAGTTCGGTCTACAGTTTGTTTATTGAAAAACTCTTTAGAAGTTTTAACAGAATTAAAGCAACCACTAACCTTGATTTCAAGTTCAGCAATTTTAGAAAGTTGTTTAGTCACTACTTCTAGAATGGATTTCTCTCTTCTATTAAGTCGTGTTATTTCCTCTTTTTGTTGATCTTGATTAACATGCACTTTTTTAGTTCTAACACTTCATTTTCAAGTTCAGTGTTTAACAGATTTAATCTAGCAATGTGTTTTTGTGCATTAACCAATGAACCACCTAACTGACGAACCAACTCATAGTCAGTAAGTTTTACCTGTGGTTTAGGATCAGTGAGCATGTCACCATTTGCCATTAGTGCAAGATTACCATATTCTTCATCTTCACTATCTGTGCCATCCCAGCTTTTACCAGCAGCCACATAGGCTTTTCCAGGTTTCTTCTTTTCAGGAACATAATCTCTCCTATGGGCTTGTTTGGGTTTCTGACACTCAGTGGCAAAGTGTCCAAGTTCATTGCAATTATAACAACGAATTTTGCTTCTATCAACAGTTCCAGTTTTATAGCCACCTCTGCTACTGGAGGATGAAGAACCTCCTCTCTGGAATCTGTTATTAGACTTGAACTTAAACTTAGGATTTCTCCTGAATCTAAAATTACCAAACTGTCTCACCATGAGTGCCATGGATTCATCCTCCAACTGATCCAATTCTTCTAATGAGTAAAACTCACTTCCATCCTGAGTAGCTGATGTCTGACCATATTCAACTTCAATCTGCTCCTTGTCTGAGCTGTAAGGTCGAACAACCTTAGCTTCCACTTCCTTAGGAGCCTCAACCACTAGCGCTATAGATGAACTTGCAACCCTACCTTTACCATGAATCTCTTTCTGTTGGACTTGTTCCAACTCACAGGTTTTTAAAATACCGAAGATTTTTTCAAGAGTAACTTTATTCAAGTCACGAGATTCTCTTATGGTTGTTATCCTGTGTTCCAGGTGAGTGGGCATAGTAAGTAAGAACTTCAGGTTAATTTCCTTCTGTGTATAGTTCTTGCCATGGATTTGCAAGTTGTTGATTATTTTATTATACCTTTCAAACACTTCTTGAATGCCTTCATTAGGGCCAGCTCTGAAGTGTTCATACTCAGAGGTTAAGATCCGAAGTCTGTTCTCCCTGACTTCATCGGTTCCTTCATTAATGGTTTCAATAGTTTCCCACATGTGTTTGGTAGTTTTACAATTCATCACATGGCTATACATCACAGCATCCAGGGAATCTATTAGAATGAGTCTCAGATTTTTATCTAGCCCTGCATCATTCTTTTCCTCAGGTGTATAGGTAGCAGGGTCCTTTTCATAAGATTTAGCAGGAATCACAACTTTACCCTCAGCTTCAACTTGATCTTCATAGACCATAGGAGTTTTAGGTCTGGTTTTCAAAACACCCAAATATTTAACATTTGTACAATCTAGAAACAACTCCATTTTATTCTTCCATATATCATAATTACCTTTGTCAAAGATAGGTATCTAAACAATGGCTTTAGAAGTCATGATGAATTTTTAAGAGAGTTAAAAATCGAGCTTGATTTTTAATTGAATAAGGATAGGATCTTGATTTGTATATCAATCAAACGGCTCTGATACCAATTGTTAGGTCCGTTGAGATTGTATAAGGGGGGGGTTGAATACAATCTTTATCTTTTTAATGAAATTTGTCCGTTAAATAAAATTTAGTTTAGACAAATTTGTGCGGAATTAATTGAAACAAAATTCAAGTTAAATATAACGATATATCGAACTTGATGGTTGTTACAAAATCAGTACAGAGTAATATCATGTTAATAAAAACAAATTAGAAAATTCGACATGAACTTTTCTTAATTTGTTAATAAAAATCAAGATATAGATTAGGAGTAAAAACTCGCTAATAGTACAAGAGTCACAAGTAATCAAGCTTGAACGGATCAAATATTACCAATACAAAGCTTTTGATTTTATGGGAATTTATTGCTCTTGAATGTTGTCTTTAAGATGAGAGAGAGTTCAGCTGGGTTTATTTTCCTTTTTTTGATCTGATATTTCCGTGTGTTCATATGTCCAGCAGCCTTGATCTTTTATAAAAGCATCTTAATCTTCTGCCTCTTTTTCTTGACAAAATGCCTCGAACTACCTTTCAGATTGGCTACTACCTTTTTTCTGGTCGGTACTACCTTTTCAAGAAGGCTACTATTGTCGGTACTACCTTTGCTGATTGAACTTGTATTACCTTTGTCTTGATCAGTACTACCTTTCTGAATTACACTAGTACTACCCTTGCTGAGAAGGCTACTACCTTTGAAATCTGGCGGTACTACCTTCTGAATAACACTAGTACTACCTTTGCTGAGAAGGTCGGTACTACCTTTCAGTTAAGCTTGTACTACCTTCGGTACTACCTTCTGAATAACACTAGTACTACCTTTGCTGAGAAGGTCGGTACTACCTTTCAGTTAAGCTTGTACTACCTTCGGTACTACCTTTCTGAAAAGGTAGTACTACAATTTTCAACTTTAATCAATTAAATGATTTTCTGATAATCATTTAATTAATTTTCTTTTACATAATTAATTAAGTAATTATTTTAATGAATAAATTAATTCTTATAGAATTAATTATTCATTAATTTTAATGAATAAATTAATTCTTATAGAATAAATTAATTCTTATAGAATTAATTTATTAATTAAATTAATCACATAATTTAATCAATTAAAAGAGAATAAATATGAATCCTTTAAGTAGCCAAATCTTTTCTTAAACCACTGAAATTAATAAAGAATTACCACTGAATTTCTGTTGACGCTCGATGCACGGTCTGGTTCATGAGCGACTAACTCCAACGACTTTTCTTTATTTTTGACTCTATAATGTGGTTCATTTTCTCTTCTCCTCTCTCTCTTAAATCTTCTGTACTGACTTTGTCACTTTGAAATCTCTGTCACTTTAAACGAATCCACTTCTTAACGAATACTTCACTGAGGCTTGATCAGATGTCTGAGCTTCTTTCAATGTAGCAATTCCTCAAGTCTGTAGTTGACCTTGATCTTTTTCTTCTGACAGATAATACAATCTGAGATTCCTTGTGACAGTCTATATACTATTTACTATTACAATCTTCTTTAAGTTGAGTTGTATCCCCTGCAATGGAGGGTCTTCTAAAATAATAAACTCTTAACACCTAAAATCTTGAAAATCTTCATAATTCAAATTCTGCCCAGATCTATTTTTGGCATTTTTGACCTTCTAAACGATTTTTACTGGAAAAACACAAAACACGAAATTTGTAGATAACGAAAATATCTTTCCGATGATATATGGCTCATCAAAAACGGACTTATAACGAATCGGGAATCAAATAAAACGTCTGTTGATCTTCTTTTCGATGCTGAAAAAACGAGATCTGATTGTATTTGTGATTTCAAGAATAGATCGAGATATAATCTGAGAAAACTCAAAGAACGAAAGTTATAGGCAATTTAACAAGCTTTCTGAATCATTAAAAATCATCAAAATCCAACATGTAATGAATTTACTACGAATTTAATAAGATAACAGATTTGTATGGACAAAATCATAAGAAAACTTATCTTAATTAAGAATAAATCTACCACCTCCACCGCTTAGCTCCTCTATTAAAGCAGCTCCAGATCCGTGATAACCCCCCATGCGTATGAATTGATTGTCCTCCACAATCAAAAAATATATCCCCTCCTTCTAGCGCCAATTGTTAACGGAGGAATTTTGTGATAACAAATTTCGGAGATTGCTGGAATAACGAAATCATGAAAATAGGGGGATTTGGGATTTTGGATGTTTGGGGCTGGACTTGAGAGGTGTCTCAACTTGTTAGATGTGTCGGATCCTTTTTCAAGATGCTTGCGTACCTTATATTTATAAGGATCAAGCCAACGCAGTTATGTGAAATTGATTTGTGTCTATCCCTTAGAGACTTTAGGGATAAACTTCATTAATCTGGGTAATTACTGATTTAATCTGATTTAATCTTATCGTTGTGATATCTTCCTAATTTGAAGAATATCGTTTGGAGATATTTCCGTTATTGATTGATTAGTATTGATTCTTTCCTCGTTTCAGGGAGATGATAAAACTTAGCGATTAAGTTATAATTATTAATCTGAATTAATAATAAGTAAATATTAGGAAATTTGGGAGATAATTAGACATGCCAAAAATATGGCGTAACAGAAGTTGTTAATTTTATCTTAAAAATTAAAGCAGGTCTAATCATTGATCAACCATCAGTTAGTCATGAACTAGCAGTTAATTTTCAGAGGAGGAATTTTTTCTTCAAGCACGTGTCAAGAGATGTCAACTTGGGTGCGGATGATCTTGCTTCAAAGGGATTGCAGAGGAGAAATACTATTCAGGGGTGGTGCTAATACTTTTCATGGTCCATTCATAAAATGGGCTATGCGAAAAGGGTTGGTAGTGGGCCAGGAGTAGAACCGGCAATTTCGTACACGACACGAAAATACGACACGAAAACGACACGAAATTACGGGTTTGGGTTGACCTTTACGGTACACGAACACGAAATTACACAGATGAATTTAGTGTCGATTTTGGGTTTACCCTTGGGTACACGACACGAAACGAAAAGGTAAGTGATTAGTTATTAATAATTACAATATTTTATTAAATTGAAAAGGTAACGTTTTTTAGTTGGAAAAGAAATCTATACTATAAAGAAACATTAATGATTGGAAGATATGATATGATTTATATTTCTAGGTATTTATAAAGTTAATATCTTCAGCTAAAAGTAATTGTGAAAAAGACAATTGACGAATTACCATTAATTATGTTATGTTATAATTTATTTTAGGTGTTTTAATAGTATAGATATAAAAACAAGTACCAAAACTTTTAATATTTCGGCTATTATATAGTCATACTAGCTTATAACCCATGTGATGCACGAATTTCTTTTGATATGTAATAAATTTAATTTTATGTTACAATTATATGTTTATATAATCATTATTTACAATATTTTATTTTAATTTAAATTTAAATTATTTAATATAAATTTAAATAATGATATGCATGGTTTAAAACTTATATTATAAAATTTTAAAATAAACATGTCGTTGATGAAATTCGAACCTTCAAATTTTAGTAAATTAATTTAATCATATAATATATCTAATCATTAAATCTAACAGTTCTGATTTTTTACTAAAAGTCTAACGGTCATTATTCGTAGTATACGGATTTCTATTATATTTTGTTAGTGATTAGAAGATATTGTGTGATATTTTTGGGTATATATTAATAATTTCAAGATAATGTTTTAATTAAAAGTTAACGTGTTTAAATTAGAAAAAAATATTATTGATTGGAATATATAAATTTATAAAATTATAATAAAATCTTATTATGTTATACTTAAATTTTTTTGATATGGTATTTATTTTATTATGTCATAAATTTTATTTAATATTATAATTATGTATTTATATAATCATTAATTTTAATATTTTTTTATTTTAATTTAATATAATTTAATATACTCATGTTTATGAATTATGCTAATATTTCCTTATTATAAATAACGTGTATGAATTTTTAATAAATATTTTATTAATAATTGAAAAATATGGTATGATAAGATTAGTTTTAAATCGAAAAGGTAACGTGTTTTAATTCGAAAGGAAATATTAATGATAGGGATAATGATACGATTGATGTTTTTAGGTGTTTAAAAAAGTTAATATCTTGAACTAAAAGTAAATGTGAAAAGGACAATCGACTAATTACCATTAATTATATTATGTTATTATTTATTTTAGGTGTTTTAATATTATAGATATCGTTTGCATTTTCTTTATAATGAATGATAAATAAGTAAATTCACGAAGTACCAAAAAACAGGTACAAAAACTTTTAATGTTTCAGCTCTTATATAATAGTACTAGCCTAAAACCCGTGCGATGCACGAATTTTTTTTATATTATATAAAAAATTTCATTAATTAAAATTATTTTTTTTAAAACATGAATTTTAGAGGCTTACTTTTTTATATGAGATGATTTGATAATAATTATATAAATGTTATTCGTGATATTTCTAGAAAAGGAGCGATTTAGTTAGAAAATATAGAAAAGATGATATGTTTTAGTTAAAAAGAATAATCAATTAATTATTAGTAATTATAAAATTATTACTTCATTTTATTAAATAGAATGTCTGTGGTATGATTAGAAAGATAGAGAATTTAGTTAGTGAAAATTTAAAAGATTATATATTCTAGGTGAAAAAGGTAATTGATTAGTTTATAGTAATTATAATTGAATTACGTTATTTTACTAAATACAATTGCTCGTAATGTTTTTAGAAAATGAGAAAATAATATTGTCCGTGGTATTTCTATTATAAAAGGGATTTTAGTTATAAAATATAGAAAAGATGATATGTTTTAGCTGAAAATGGTAATCGGTTAATTAAAAATATTATAATATTATTAGTTTATTTTATTAAATAGAACCGTCCGTGATATAATTAAAAAAAATTAGTTAGAGAAAATCGAAAGATAACGTGCATGATTTATGTGGAAAAAGTAATTGATTAGATTATAGTAATTACAATTTAATTATGTTATTTTACGAAATAAAATTGTTCATAGTTTTTAGAAAATGAGAAATTAACGCTACCCGTTATATTTCTAGAGAAAAAAGGGAATGTAATTAGAAAAAATAGAAAAGATGATATATTTTAGATGAAAAGGTAATCGGTTAATTATTAGTATTATAATATTATTATTTTATATGTATTAAATAGAAAAGCCTGTAATATAATTAGAAAAATGGAGATTTTAGTAAGAATAAAGAAAAAAGGTAACGTGTTTTGCTGAAAAAAGGTAATCGTCCATGATATAATTGGAAAAAGAGAGATTTTAGTTAGAGAAAATAGAAAAGGTAATGTGTTTTGACTGGAAAAGGTAATTGATTAGTTAATAATAATTATACATAATTATGTTATTTTTTAGCTGAAATGGTAATTGGTTAATTATTAGTATTATATTATTATTATTTTTTTATTAAATAGAAACGCCTGTAATATAATTAGAAAAATGTAGGTTTTAGTAAGAAGAAAGAAAAATGGTAATGTGTTTTGCTGAAAAAGGTAACCATCCGTAATATAATTGGAAAAAGTGAGATTTTAGTTAGAGAAAAGAGAAAAAAGGTAACGTGTTTTGACTGAAAAAGATAATTGATTAGTTAATAGCAATTATATATAATTAAGTTATTTTTTAAAAACAAAATTGCTAGTAGTGTTTTTAAAAAGGAGAAATTTTAGTTAGATAAAATGTAAAAGATATTCTATTTTAAATGAAAAAGGAAATTATTTAGTTATTGAAAAATAGAACTTGGAAAAGGAAATTATTTAGTTCTTGAAAATAGAAAAGATAATATGCACCTGAAAAAGGAAATTGATTAGTTAATAGATCTGTAATTGAGTAAGGGTAATTAGGTAAATTAATAGGTACCGTCGAACCAAACTTTTACACTGTGTTCCAGAAACTTTTTTTTGAAAGAAAAGAAAAGAAAGTTAAAGATTTAATTTATTTAGCTTGTTCCCAAAATATATTTGTTGAAAGAAAAGAAAATATTTCTAAAGATTTGAAAAGAAAATCCTTATATTTTTGTCTTCAACATCTTCTTCCCATTTTTGGAAAGATTTAGAGAGAAAAGAAAATTGCCCATTTTCTATTCTTTTCTTTTCTTTCATTGATTCGGGAACACAGTGTTAATGTTTCGGCTTTTATATAATAGTTAATAGATCTGGAATAAAGGCCCTCTTTATCACAATTTGTAGGTAAAATGCCCTAAATATCACAATCTGAAATTATGGCCCTTTGTATCACAAAGTAACGCAACATTAAAATTCGTTGCTCACCAACGCATGGGCGTGTAGCGTTTATGGCTTTTTTTTTTTTTTTTTTAGACACACAAACGCAAGATGATCAGACGTTTCTGATTTTTTTAATTTTTTTTTATCTACAAACGTATCATTAAGTAACGTTTCTTGAAAACATAAATTAAGTTTATTTTATTTTTGAATCAAAAAAAAAGTTCATTTTATTTTATTTGAATATTTTAATAATATTCAATTTTATTTAAAATTTTTAAATTTAAAAAATACAATTTTAATTAAATTTACGGGTTCAACAATTAACTTTTGGGGTTCAACGTTTCCATTTTGGGTTTTAGAAATATTCGGAACGACGATTAATCCGTATACGAACTTAGGGTTTAGGGTTTGGGGTTTAGGGTTGACAACCCTAAACCCTAGACCCTAAACCCTAACTTATCCTGATTTTTAAACGCGTTAGCGTTTAAAAATCAGGACGCCGGATTCAATTTTTTAATTTAAAAAATATAATTTTAATTAAATTTAGGGGTTCAATAATTTACTTTTGGGGTTTAACGTTTCCATTTTTGGTTTTAGAAATATTCAGAACGAGAAATAAACGTATACGAACTTAGGATTTGGGGTTTATCGTTTACAAATTATCGTGCTACCGAGCTATTTAGCAAAAAATAACAAAAGAAAATTAAACAAACAAACGCCACTCTAAGTGGCGTTGCCACTATAAACGCAACATTAACTGGAGTTTTCAAGCTCAGTCCTTGCGGGCCCCAGATAAGAAACGCATCTTGTAGATGCGTTATTATTAAAAAAAAAAAAAAATAGAAAACGCAACACGCCAATGCGTTACTCCCCCAAAATCATAAACGCCACACGCCTTTGCGTTATTCTGTGATATAAAGGGCCATTTTTATGGATTGTGAGATTTAGGGCCATTTGATTCCAAATTGTGATAAAGAGGGCCAACACCCATAGATCTGTAATTGAGTGAGGGTAATTAGGTAAATTCAATGGGTATCGTTGAACCAAATTTTTAATGTTTCGGCTTTTATATAATAGCATAGATAGATTATTGATATTGTGTTTTTTTTATTATGTTATAAATTTTATTTAATATTACAATTATATTTTTAATTATATAGTCATTATCTTTAATAATTTTTTAATTTTAATTTAATATAATTTAATATACTCATGTTTACGAATTATACTAATGTTTCCTTATTATAAATAACGTATATGAAATTTTAATATATTTTATTAATAATTGAAAAATATGTTGTTATAAGATTAGTTTTAATCAAAAAGGTAACGTGTTTTAATTCGAAAGAAAATATTAATAATAGTAAGATACAATACGATTGATGTTTTTAGGTACGAATGTTTCCTTATTATAAACAAGTATACGAATTTTTAATAAATTTTATTAATAAATGAAAAATATGGTGTGATATTAATAGAGTATATTTTTATATATATTTAAGATGATTTTATTATCATATTTATTGTATTTTGCATTGATTTGGATATTCATTTAATATATTTGATTGTTTTATTGTAGGAAATAAATAATTCATAATATTGGATGGATTTGAAGGAAAATAGCTGATTTGGAGTCAAATTAGATGTTAATTCGAATTTATTGGGATGCGAGCGCTACATTCACTGTTTGGACCATATTTGGAGTTCTATACATCGGATTTGGACGTTCTTACAGTCCACACAAAACATAATGAATTTCCTGCAAGTCAGAGATGGTCCAATAACCAAAATCCGACAGGAAAAGCCCAGAAACTGAGGAGCAAGCGAATTTCACATAAAGAATACTATTCAATTATGGATATCTACTTGTATAATATTTTGAACAATAAAAATACTTTTATTATTATTAAATAGAGGATCAGAAATATTAGTTTTATTATTAGCTTTTAGGGAGAGATTAGGGGAAGCATTCAGAATGGGCTCTGCGTTCATAAAGAGCAGATGGATCCTATCCCCTGTATCGAACGCTGATTCCTATTTATTGATAGAAAGATCTTCATAAAATATCAGAATTTTCCTTTTTTTAATAATTCCTCATATCCAAGGCAGCTTATCACCCGCCCCATACGACTAGTTGCTAGCTGAGATGTTGAGTTACCCTTTTTTTTTCAGAAAAAGAATAGAATAAAGAAAGAGATCGTCTATATCCTGTATCGATCATAGGATCACTCTATGAATAGGTCAATTCTCTGTGACCTCCCACAATTCATGACATATGTTGTAGTGTTTGGAATTTGCAAAGTCGTTTTTTCGAAATACTCCTTCCGTCCCACAATAGTAGTGTAGATATTTTTTTTTCCCATAATACATGTCCATTTCCAATTTTCAATATAAATTTGTGATCATTTTTCCTAAATTACCCTTTTTGAAAATTGTATAGCAATTAGTGAGGAATGACAATATAAAATAGCTCATATTTTTAAAAGTCAATGCATTTATAATGGGTATAAGAGTAAATGTATCATCTAATTAATGTTTTCTTAAAATGCGTAATTTGACTTGTATTATGGGATGGAGGGAGTAAAAAGGTTATGAATTTGGCTGAAAAACTTGTTTCGAACTTAAATTATTGTTGGATTTACCGCGAGCTGCTTAGGGATATTTTGTACCAGTGTTGTGAAAAGCGCAAATCGGACCTAAACGGCGGGATGACCTTCTAGCGCTTAAGCGGTTAAGCGGACGCTTAAGCGGTTTTAAAAGAGGATCACTAATCGGATTATAAATAATTATATATTTATAGAAATAAATATAATATTGTTTTTTTAAAAAAAAACTAATCACATATGATATAACATATTATGATAAAAATTAAAACTAGTAATCTCTACATTCACAAAGTCATACTTAGTCATAATGAACTTAGAAAATACAAACACCATAATTATCATAATACGAGTTCAGAAAGATAGAAAGATAGAAAGATAGATTGTAGCATCCTTTCAGAAAGACGGAAACATATGCATTCTTTCACCATCCTTTATAATTTTTTTATAATTTTTATAATTTTTTATTTTTTTTAATATTTTTTTTATAATTTTATATATTTTTTTAAATTCATCCGCTTAATCCGTCTTTGACCCGCTTAATCCGTCTTTGACCCGCTTAAACCCGCTTAAACCCAAAAAACGCTTAAAATCCCGATTTTGTTAAAAGCTAGGCGTTTTATCCCCGATTCCGCTTAAGCGGCCGCTCACCGCTTAAGCGGCCGCTTTATGCGCTTTTCACAACACTGTTTTGTACTGACAAGTTACTCAATTTCATTGTCCAAATCTTTACATGTTCAATAATGATACCTTTGGCATTTACATACATACTAGCTTCAATACCCGTGCAAGGCACGAGATTGCTATAATTTACGATATGAATTTTTTCTTCATTGTGCGTTATGTTAATGCCCGATGTTTCTATTGTGACGATAAAAATCATTTTAGATAGAGTAAACTTCAAAGTGGTGGCCAGATTTTTCGTTCATTTTCAAAAAAGTGGTCAGATTTTCAATTTTGCAAAATGGTGGCCAGACTTACCTTTTTCCTTTAAAAAAGGTGGCTGCAGGCGATTTTCAATTTTTTGACAGGGGGTAAAATGGGAAAAAAATTGCTAGAAATTCCAAAAATTGTCCACAAAATTCCCAAATTAATATGTATCACCATATGATTGGTTATATTCGTAATAATAATAATAATGTCCCCCATGTATGCACATCAATTCACTAAAAAATCCACAAATATGAGTTGTCAAGATTTAATTATTCAATTTATGTGCATGCATGGGGGCATTATTATTATTATTACGAATATAATCAATCATATGGTGACACGTATTAATTTGGGGATTTTTTGGATAATTTTCGTGATTTTTAGCATTTTTTTTAGTAAAATAACATATTTTCCCATTTTATCCCTGCTAAATAAGCTGAAAATCGTCTCCAGCCACTGTTTTGAAAGGAAAAAGACAAGTCTGACCACTATTTTACAAAATTGAAAGTCCGGCCATTTTTTTGAAAATGAGTGTAAAATCTGGCCACTTTTTTGCAATTAACTCTTTTAGATATGCATTTTTTTTTTTAAATATGTATCTAAAGAGACCGATATTTTGTATCTCTATCTTTTTATTGTTGTTTTTAGAGTGTTGATGCCTTTCTTGCGATTAGAGTTAGAAAAATAATTGACGAATGTACTTTCAACGTTTTTCATAAGTTTATTTGGATGATCATCTCTTAATCTATATTAAACTGTTATATTTGCATACAATTATATATTATGAGATTATATGAATGTGACTTTTGATTTAATGCTACTACTAAGTATTATTGAAGCTTCAATAATTCGTTTATCGATTTATAAAATATGAATTCATAAAAATAAGGTTATTGTTATAGATGTTAAAGGTTCAGTTCTCACTTATGTGACACAATTTTAATATATTGTAGATCTTAATTTCAGATGACGCTATGGTAAATCATAACAAATTGAGAAACATAATGGTAAAATTTGATAGATTAAAATGTGACATATTGCCCTATCATAATTTATCATTTCATATCCACTAGTTACCTAGAGCCTCATATACTGTAATTACTACATGTCCGATTAATTATCTAGGATACATGCCTAGAATTTGATATAAAAAGTTTGACCATACACGAGTTATAAACGTGTTAGGTCATAATTAATATGCGTCGATCTAGTAGCCAACCCTCCAAAATTGCAATTCAAATCACATGTATCGATTAAGTATTCGAATCTCCCAAAATATTCGGGAGAAAGCGATGTGCCGGTCAGTTAGGATGGTAGTTTGAAAATATTGTAAAAAACGTATTTTCTAAAAAGACAAGCAATAACAAAAAATAAGACCGGTCAGAATTTAAATGAGTACTAAGATTTTATTATCACATTTCTAATCTGAATATTATAATTGTATAATTATACAATATCTTTAATATTTTTTTCATTTCTATTGGTGCTTTTATAAACAATTAGAATAATGGTGATTTGTTTCCGCAAAATACCCTTCAAATATTTTATTTAAGATCCTGTCACTTTTTTTCAAATTTCGCATGAAATAAAATAATACAAATTTTATTAAAATGAAGCAGACATATAGATTTTTGTATATATACAAATTATAATATGTAAAATTATAAAACAAATACTAAAAAACACATGATTGATAGGTAAATAAGGTAAATAATATAGGACACTCTGACACTTGTGATTGTATCTAATGAATTATAAAATTTAATCAAATATACATGTAGCTGAATGGTCATAACGGTGAATTTGAATTCATGATTAGTAGATTCATTATGTCAAAGTTTCGATCGTCATCTGTATCGTAATATTTTTTTTGCTTGACTTGACATTTAGGGGCATTTTTGTAAAATTAAATAAATTAAAATGTGACATGTTGTGGTATGCATTTAAATATTTAGATTATTACGTGTTCATTAACCATTTTTTAGAAAACATGTATTCAAATTTAATAAATTTATTATAATTATCTATGTATTGTAAATAATAATTATTAATATTATTTTATTAAATCGAACAATTTCAAAATATCTAAGTTCACTAAGTACCATATATCACTCATTTATACTAAACTATAACATAATAAAATATAAATATGTAAATGTAAAACGAAGAAAAATGATTAAAATATCTTAGAAATCAAAATACCAAAGATTCTTCATTCATCACCCAACATACATAGCATATTGTATGACTTATAACACATGTGATGTGTTAGCCAAGTGGTAAGGTGATGTGCAAATGAACATAAAGACCTAGGTTCGATTCTCATGAGCAACAATTTTTTGAAAAAAATTTAATCCAAGTGGATTAAAATGTGACATTTAATCCAAGTGGATTAAAATGTGACATGTTGTGGTATTATATAATAGATTTATCATTTCATATCCACTAGTTACCTAGAGCCTCATATACTGTAATTACTACATGTCCGATTAATTATCTAGGATACATGCCTAGAATTTGATAAAAAAAGTTTGACCATACACGAGTTATAAACGTGTTAGGTCATAATTAATATGCGTCGATCTAGTAGCCAACCCTCCAAAATTGCAATTCAAATCACATGTATCGATTAAGTATTCGAATCTCCCAAAATATTCGGGAGAAAGCGATGTGCCAGTCAGTTAGGATGGTAGTTTGAAAATATTGTAAAAAACGTATTTTCTAAAAAGACAAGCAATAACAAAAAATAAGATCGTTCATAATTTAAATGAGTACTAAGATTTTATTATCACATTTCTAATATGAATATTATAATTGTATAATTATACAATATCTTTAATATTTTTTTCATTTCTATTGGTGCTTTTATAAATAATTAGAATAATGGTGATTTGTTTCCGCAAAATACCCTTCAAATATTTTATTTAAGATCCTGTCACTTTTTTCAAATTTCGCATGAAATAAAATTATACAAATTTTATTAAAATGAAGCAGACATAGAGATTTTTGTATATATACAAATAATAATATGTAAAATTATAAAACAAACTAGCATAACAGCCCGTGCAAGGCACGGGCCTCTATTTGAATGCCTCTAATTTTGTTCTAAAGAAAAATGTAGCGGTTGGTTTAATAATTTTTGGACTAAAAACTCGTAATTATGAAATTGTAATATGAGTCGTGATATTCGTTAATAATGAATGCCAATAAGGACGGTATATATACGCCAATAATAATATTGTTGAGTATGATGTACAATTTTGAATTATGAACAGGGATCATGTAATTATAATTTTACAAAGTAAGATGATAATCTTTGTCTTTCCATAGTGATAAACATTGTTTTCCATATCAACACGATTCAAATGTCAACACGATTACAACCATCCATAATTAGCCGCAAGGAGTAGCATACTCATTAAAATATGTTAAGTGAAAATAACATGATTTATCTTATAAGATTTTGCTTCTCTTAAAATATGTTAATGTTATCTCTATTGCAAGTTTATAACGCATGTTCTCGTACCGATAATGAACCTACAAAAACAAAATTGCTATAGGAAATAGATTGAGGTTGAAAAGAATAATTTGAAAAAAATGACATGTAAACAAATAATAAAATTATAGTTCATATCATTCTACATCAGATCAACCTGGAAGAAACATGTTATGTTAGTAATATTTTTAATATTATATCCAAAAGGAGATTAGGTATTACGTAATATTTCGCTAAAAAATAACAATCACATTCTTTCGGGATAAATGTAAACTTGAAGATATATGGTTAACCAAAAACAACTTTTTTCCAAATAAATTGTATTTTATTTCAATAATTTAATATATACATAAAGATAAATCTTTTTAAATTTTTTAAAATCCAGACTTAGTAACATTCATGTATAACAAAGAATTTTATCTTAACATTTTATTTTACATATTAATCATTTATAATGACAAAGAGAGTGTATATTATTTTAGAAAATATAAATAACTGATGTGTACATTCTGAAAAGAAAATTATTAAAAAATGAATTTGATTAATATATAAACATGATTATTGTATAATTTAAAAATAATTTTAAAGCATATTTTCTTAATTTAGAATGATAGAAGTAATGAATAACGAAATATTAAAGAAGCTAGAAGATGCTCTTGTTCAGGAGGAATCTTTCCTGCACCAAAAATCTCGCGTAAAATGGCTTTTTCTGGGCGATCGTAATAATGGGTTCTTCTTCAATCAAGTCAAAGCTAATTGGAGTCATTCTAAACTCCTGGCTATAGAAAATGCTAATGGTAACATTGTGTTTGGTCATAGGCAAGTGGCTGATGTTGCAGTAGAATTTTTCAAGGATTCTATAGACAAACCAACTCGTGTTCCTGGTTATAATATGGAAAACCTCAGCCTCCCACAAATATCTCAAATCCAAGTATCTCATTTGGAAGACAGAATCACTCATGAGACTATTTATGCCACTTTGAAATCAATGAAAAGGAATAAGGCGCCAGGACCTGATGGCTTTACAGTGAAATTTTTTCTATCTTCTTGGGATGTTATTGGAAAGGACTTCTGTGAGGTAGTCTCTCATTTTTTCAATACCTCAATTATGCATCAAGGCATCAAATCTACGAGTATTACCTTAGTCCCTAAAGTCCCTACTCCAACATCTATAAAGGAGTTCAGACCTATCTCTTTATGCTCTGTAGCATAAAAAATCCTTTGCTAGGATTATTGCAAATCGATTAAAGTTGGTGCTTCCAAGTCTTATAGATATCTCGCAATCAACATTTATTAAAGGAAGACATATCTCTGATAACATCCTTATGGCACAAGAGATCTTTCGAGGCTACAATAGGGGCACGGGCATTTCTAAATGTGCATTAAAAATTGATCTTCACAAGGCATTTGATTCGATAAGCTTGGGACTTCTTGATGGATGTCTGGGTTCAAATGAGATTTCCCCACAGGTTTGTTTGTTGGATTCGTGCGTGTATAACTATTCCAAGGTATTCTTTGAAAGTAAATGGGGAGTTAAAAGGTTATTTTAAAGGTGCAAAGGGTTTGAGGCAAAGGGACCCTATGTCTCTTTATTGTTTGCTATTGCAATGAATGTTCTATCCTGTATTTTATCCTCTACTCCAAACAATTTTAAATTTCACTCGAAGTGCAAAGATATGAAACTCAATCACTTATTTTTTGCTGATGATGTTCTGCTTTTCGCTAATGGGGACAAGCACTCTCTACAACACCTCATGCAGTCCATGGACAGATTCTCAGCCATGAGTGGCCTCCGTCCTAATGTTGAAAAAAGCACTGTGTTATTCTGTAATTGTGATCAAAATGTTAAAGAATGGCTCGATGCAAATTACAACATTCCGCATGGAGAGCTCCCAGTTCGGTTTCTAGGAGTTCCAGTCATTTCTACAAAGCTTACAATCAATGATTGTATCCCCTTGATAGACAAAATAACGGCTAGAATTTATGCTTGGACCAACTCTCTGCTTTCTCTTGTTGGTCGTGCAAAGTTGATTAACTCGGTCCTGCTCGCTATTCAATTTTTTTGGTCAAATAACTTCATTCTTCCAGGAACTATTCAATTTTAACTCAATTTTTGTGGCAAGGGAACATAATGAGGCGAGGGGGAGCCAAAGTTAAATGGGACCATGTTTGTCTCCCAAGGAAAGAGGGGGGTCTTGGTTTTAAAAATTCGAGGGAATGGAACATAACGCAGATCTTACTCCACTTATGTAAGGTTGTTAACTGTGATAGATCTTTATGGCCTATGTAGGTCAACAGAACAGTTCTCAAATGGAACCATTTTTGGACACTAGATATCCCATCAGACTGCTCTTGGATTTGGCGACGAGTGCTGAAACTTCACCCGCTGGCTAGACAGTTTATCTCTTATACTATAAGGAATGGTTTACGCACCTCCCTTTGGTTCACTCCTTGGTGGAACTCAGAATGTTTAGCAAATTAAAATAATGATCCTATCATAACTCAGGTTGGTCTACATGCAGGCGCTACAGTTCATGATCTGATTCGCACAGGTAATTAGAATCTCCCTATTCCAAATAGCATGCTTCATCATGTTAATGACACTCTCTTGAGGTGGTTATCTTCATTCACATTTCCTGCCTGTAACCTCAATCAAGATGACATTATAACCTGGATTGGAACTCAATTTTCTAAATTAATGGCCTGGCATATTTGGGAGGCAATTAGGTTCAAACGCCAAGATGTAGCTTGGTATAATCATGTCTGGCATCGTCTTCATATAGCAAGATTTGCTCACTACGAGTGGCTGCTTTGTTTATAGATTACCCACTCTGCAACGATTGTCGAATATGGATATTGTTTCGAGCAAGCAATGTTATTTGTGCATAAATGGGGAGGAGGATTCTAATCACCTGTTCCTTCATTGTCCATATTCTGATTGGGTTTTAAAAAAGTTAGCATCAGTACTTCAACTTTCAATCCGAGCTAATTCATGGTTTCAGCTGCTGACATCATGGTATGCCTCTAAAAGCTCACCTCATCGCATGCTTGCAATGCTTTCAACTCAGGTTTTTGTCTACCATACTAGGAGAGAAAGGAACAATCGAGCCCATGATAAAGATTGCCTTAGCCCTGCAACACTCTTGGCTTGTATAATTATAGATGTTAAAAGTAGGTTATCTATTTCTACTTGGTTTGCTAGCCATAACCGAATGGATGGACTTAGTAGATGGTTAACCTTTTGAAGGGTGTTTGGTTTTCATTCTATCATTCTTGTAATCTAGATTGATCATTCGTAGCCTCCTCTATGGCATGTCATAGAGCAAGGGTCAATCCATGTTTCTTTTCTTAATATATATACAACTTAGCTAAAAAAAAAGAAAAAAAAAAAAGAAATACATTGCATATACTATATTCCTTATATTAGATCAAATTTCAATATTATTTTTAGGTATCCATTATCAACTAATTCAAATAAAGTATGATCAAAGATATTATATAATATAAATATATAAATAATAAATAACATATTTAACATATATATAATCGAAAAAATATAGGTATTAAAATTTATAAGATGATTTAGTATATAGATTAATAAAACTACGAAAACTGAAAAAAATGAAATTATATAAATAATGTAAACTAACATTTTATTTACTCAAAAGTGAAAACAAAAATGAAAATAAGTTAAAGTGAAAATGACGTGATATCTTATAATATTTTTAAGGAAACTCGAAAAATAATGTAATATAGTGGCTGTATCATGAACCTCTTAAAACGAGATTGGTGGCTCCCGAAAGATAACCTAAATTCTTCAATTTTTACATGGATTTTAAAGGGGTGACACAATTATTATTTCCTAAAAAAGAGGGTGAAATATTAATTTTATACCAATTTATTGGCACTTTTTGCACTTGTATTGAGATTTAATATATACTTGAAATAAAAAAAAATGGGACAAGGAGATAATGGGGCTTATCTATTAAGATTTTTAAAATATACTCAAAATTAAGTGTAGCATAATGGTTATGACATGAGTTTAAGAGAGTGGATGGTCAAGGGTTCGATTCTCGACACTAACATTCAACTAATTTTTACACAAATATTAAAAGGATGGCACTTTTGTTAATTTTCAACAAATAGGGGCAAAACGGTAATTTCATGGCTATTAAAATGGAACATTTTGCCCTTGTGTTGATGTATAATATATAGTAATAGATACTAAAAAACACATGATTGATAGTTAAATAAGGTAAATAATATAGGACACTCTGACACTTGTGATTGTATCTAATGAATTATAAAATTTAATCAAATATACATGTAGCTGAATGGTCTTAACGGTGAATTTGAATTCATGATTAGTAGATTCATTATGTCAAAGTTTCGATCGTCATCTGTATCGTAATATTTTTTTTTACTTGACTTGACATTTAGGGGCATTTTTGTAAAATTAAATAAATTAAAATGTGACATGTTTTGGTATGCATTTAAATATTTAGATTATTACGTGTTCATTAACCATTTTTTAGAAAACATGTATTCAAATTTAATAAATTTATTATAATTATCTATGTATTGCAAATAATAATTATTAATATTATTTTATTAAATCGAACAATTTCAAAATATCTAAGTTCACTAAGTACCATATATCACTCATTTATACTAAACTATAACATAATAAAATATAAATATGTAAATGTAAAACGAAGAAAAATGATTAAAATATCTTAGAAATCAAAATACCAAAGATTCTTCATTCATCACCCAACATACATAGCATATTTTATGACTTATGATGTGTTAGCCTAGTGGTAAGGTGATGTGCAAATGAACCTAAAGACCTAGGTTCGATTTGAGCAACAATTTTTTGAAAAAAAATTTAATCCAAGTGGATTAAAATGTGACATGTTGTGGTATTATATATATAATAGATAGATATAATAGATGTTGAAAATTTAATTATTGTGAATACATGTACTCAAAATGATACCTTTCGCCACAGAGAAAAGGGCGTCAATGTTCTTCAAGTAGTTGCCCGTTGCAGGTATTCATTTCCCCTTTTACTTATATAACTGTATTTTTGTTAAATTAGGGTTGTGTTTTGTGATATTTTTGGATTTTATTTTCAGAATTGTTTGATTTAATTGAGTTTTGGTGAAATTGTTGTATGTATGTGTGATTGACAGGCCTTTTAGTGGAGATGAGTCGAGTAATAATGCGCCTCAGACGATTTGGTTTCGCATAATTTGGCTGGGAAGCAAATCGATAGGGTTTTTTTTACTTTCAGACGGGGTATGCTTTCCCTAAATTTGTTGTGCTTTGTTTCTTCTTGAGAGCTAATTATTGTAAAAACACTATCGATTTAATAATGAGTTTTTGGCATTTGTAGGTCTTTGGTCCAAAGAGATTTGTATAAGCAAGCAGTTTTCCCCATTGTAAATGAAGTTCTGGAGGGTTTTAACTCTACCATTTTCGGGCAAGCTGGTACTGGTAAAACTTGGTGAATGTAAAAGGTCAAAGGTAATTTATGTTCATGATTGCTTGTTGTTCATTGCAATATGGAAATTTTACCTTTTCAAGTATTTCATTTTGTAATCACTTTATTTGATGCTTTAGAGGGTCAAAATGCTGACTTGCTAGCACCGGAAGAGCTATCTCGAATTCCTGTGGAAGATAAACAAAACAAGCATCTGCCACTTTTGGAAGATGGCAAGGGGGGAGTGCTTGTTAGAGGTTTAGAGGAGAAAATTGTGACAAGTGCAAGTGAAATTTTCACTTTATTGGAAAGAGGATCTGCCAAAAGGCGACCTGCAGAAACACTATTAAACAAACAATCAAGGTCATAAAGCTATCCTTGTTTCAACTAGCCATTACTATAAAGTAGTACACTTGCTCCTTTTTTAAAGTGTGTTCTGCATTTCAGTCGATCACACTCTCTGTTTTCAATAACTATACACATCAAGGAAGCAACTCCAGAGGGCGAAGAGCTTATCAAACGTGGCAAGCTGCATTTATTTGATTTGGCTGGTTCCGAAAATATCTCCCGTTCTGGGGCTAGGGAGGTAATTGTTAGCTTTATCCTCCATATTTTTTTTTACTTTTGGTTAGCTTCAAGCTTTCAAAGTGATGGATTTTTTTTTAATTTTTTAATTTTTAAATTGCTAAAGAATTCTACATCAGAGTCAAAATGTGTTTTTATTAATTTGTTGGTCTTAGAGCTACAAAATGTCTTCTAATCAGCAGATTTGTAACTGTTGTTTTGAACTTGGATGTGTAGGGGCGTGCTACAGAAGCTGGTGAGATAAACAAAAGCTTAGTTACTTTAGGTAGAGTAATTAATGCTCTTGTAGAGCGTCCTGGGCACATCCCTTACTGGTTTGGAAATTAGTTTGTGTGTGTATGCATGAAAATATAAATGAATAATAGTGATTATAGGCTAATAGCAACAACAAATAATGATATCATAATTTTTTGTCCAACTGTTACCTGGAGAACTTTTTACTACGTCTAAATCTGAAATTTATATGCAGGGATAGCAAACTCACTCGTTTGCTTCGTGACTCATTGGGTAGGAAAACAAAGACATGTATCATTGCTACTGTATCACCTGCTGTGCATTGTCTTGTAGAAACTTTGAGCATATTGGATTATGCCCACAGGGCAAAGAATATAAGGAATAAGCCCGAGGTTTGTTATTTGTTTGGGTGTGTTTCTAGCTATGTTATACAATATTCCATTTATATCACGGGGTTGAAGGTCATAGATTTTGTTTCAGATGACATAACTGTGCTGTTCTAGTACTCTTCCTCTTTCTGTATGTCATAGTAGGTGTTGGGATTTGCTTCTCTTTACTTTGATATTTTCCCATTTGCAGGTTAATCAGAAGATGACGAGTCAACCCTTATTACAGATCTATATGGTGAAATCGATAGACTAAAAGCAGGTGCGTGTTATTTTCTTACACTGTGTTCCAGAAACATTTTATAGGAAGAAAAGAAAAGAAAGTGAGAAATTTAATTTCTTCAACTTGTTCCTGAATGATTTTTTAGGAAAGAAAAGAATTGATTTCTAAAGATCTAGAAAGAAATTTCATGTATATTTGTCTCCAAAATTTTCTTCCCACTTTTGGAAAGATTTGGAGAGAAAAGAAAATTATTCATTTTCTATTCTTTTATTTTCTTTCTTTGTTTCGGGAACACAGTGTTAATGGTGGATATCTATGTTAGAGCTAAAACTTCTGTACATTTGTTATAGAAAAATATGTCAATGTTTTAATCAATTGCTATTCATTCACCCAGAGGTACACGCTGCACGTGAGAAAAATGGTGTTTATGTACCTGAGCGGTACTGTCAGGAGGAAAGCGAAAGAAAGGTTTTGCATCGTTTATTAAATATGCAGTTTTGTAGCTCGGTTGCTCTCTCAGGGTCAATGTAATATTGCCTTTCATGTATTTTGCCTGTCTTGCGCTAATATTTCTCTGGTGTTATCATTATTATTTTTTTATCAATTATCATACAATTTTTTAGTGTAACATGGACATATTTTGTTATATGATTAATGGTAGTGAACAAGTTGATGCTAATATGACAGTCATTCCCGAATAGAGTTATACTTATGTTGCACATATTCTAGTGATTTATATTATATCTTTTTTGGTTCTTTGTTGCATCGCTTTTAAGCAATGGCAGATCAGATTGAACAGATGGGAGTTACAATAAAAAACCATCATAAGGTCTGATTTATTTACATTATTCTTTTAAATTATGGTGTACTATCCTGAAACTGTTTACTCATTTCTGGTTACTCATGTTCAGCAATTTGAAGAATTGCGAGCTAAGTTTGATGCTGAGGTCCTGAATTCCTCGAAGTTGAGCATCGAACTTAGTGCCACAGAGGTGCGTACTGTTTTAGTCTCATTGCAAGGTTGTGTAACATGCATATTTTCTTATTTGTGGGAGGTTTGCAGGAAAGTTTGGATCAAACCCGTAAGTTGCTGGCAAATAGCAAGGAAGAAGAAAAAAGATGTCAGCATGCTTTATGTGAACGGGATTTCATTATATCTGAACAGAAGAAAGCTGGTACATTCTATTATTATTGAATTTTTAACCATTGTTTTACGTTGTCATGTTTTTAATCTTAAAAACATTGAAACAGAAAATGTGTTGCGGGCGGACTTGGAGAAGTCCCTAAAAGATGATGCATCACTATTTTCAAAAATTGGTACGTAGAACACAGTTATTCTTGTGTAGTTGTATTACTTACATATATTATCAATTTTAATAAATGTTTATTGTACATTTTGTCATTTACCTAATACACAGGTAGAGAGGATAAACTGAATGCTGATAATAGATCAGTCGTGGACAATTATCAAGCAGAATTGCCACGAGAACTCCGTACCCTCTGCAACACAGTGGCTGCATCAATATCTCAACAAAATGAACATCTGCAATGCATTGAGAAATTTTGTGATTCTTTTTCGGACGTGAATGTCAATTGTCAAGGTACTGACTTTTTGGTAGTTCTGGGTTACCTAATACAGTAAAACCTCTATAAATTAATACTCGATAAATTAATAATCTCGATAAAATTAATAATTTGTCCAGTCCCAACTTGGGACCAGTACAAAATTGGACCCCAATCGATAAAATAATAAGATAATAACTTTTTTGAAATCCCAGTGTATATATATTGGTCCCAACGAAACTATAAATTAATAATTACTAAAAGATTCCAAATTCTAAGATTGTCAAGTAAAACATGAATCTATTGTCACTTATTTTTTGTTGAACTTCAAATCTATATTGATTTCATCTTTAAATCTTCTCATTGCACTTAAGAGTTGGGGCATTGTCTTCTCATATTTCAACAAAAAGTTGTGAAGAGTTGTTTCCGCTTGCAATGCTTCTTTCCGAGTGACCGGTTCCAAGCTATTGAATCATCCTTAAATTCAATTAATTTGTGAATGTACATTAATAGAATGTGCCTTGGAACTTGTTTTTGTAATTTATTTTTCATTTCTAACTAATATACATTATAAATAGTATATTGGAGTTGAAAATTTAAAAGTCATACGTAAAACCTCTTTAAATTAATAAATTATTAATTTATCGATATAATAATATCTCGCTAAATTTCTTCAAAAAAAAAAAAAATATCTCGCTAAATTAATAAAATTTCCCGGTCCCAACATTATGATATGGATGCTTTTATTGGGCTGCGTTATGAAAGAAGAAATGGAAAGAGATCTGCCTAATACAAGAAAGAAATCAGCACAGTTGTGTTTTATATTCTGTTTTATTTGATTTCCTTACGATCCTAAAATGATGCCTGTAATTTAGGATCTGTGTCCGCTTATTATATGTAGCCTATATAAGGCCTGGAACAGAAATAAGAAGTTAATTTTTTGGACTCAAAGTTAAGTGTGAGTGGGCTCTGTCAAGGACGAGTCTTGCTCAAGCCAATTCACTATAGATTCATCTAAACATTCTTTCGTGTCAAGACCTGTGACTAGATCCTACGCTAAGGAACATAACATCTTGGTATCAGAGCTTGGCGTCATGGGTGACACAACAAATCTGGTAACCAAACTGGAGGCCTTTATGGAACAGATGGCTACACGACAACGTGCACTTGAAGAACAGATGGCAGAGTTGTCAATTTCGGTCAGAGAGAAAAGTAAAGGGGAGAACAAGGACAACACTGAAGGAGATGCTAGTAAGATCAATGACGACCATGGAAGTTCAGGAGTGAAAAGTAGATCAGAATCGCAGATAACAGGAACTATGGTACCTCGGTATTCGAAGATGGAATTCCCTACTTATGATGGTACTGATGACCCTTTAGGATGGTTAAAAAGATGTGAGAAGTTCTTCATCAACCAAAAGATTGTTGAAGGAGATAAGGTAGGACTACTTGCCTTTCATTTATTGGGAGAGGCGCAATTGTGGTTTGATCAGATAGAACAAGAAGAGCCAGAACTGAACTGGGAGAGGTTTAAGGAATGTTGTCATGTGCGTTTTGGGCCACCCATGAGTAATAACCCATTGGGTGAGTTAGCCAACTTTAAACAGACAGGATCTGTCGAGGATTATCAACGCCAATTCCAATCATTATTGGCCAGGTGCTCAGATCTTACTCCACGTCAACAAGTAAATCTTTTTACTGCTGGATTGAAAGAAGAACTCAGGATTGATATTGAGTTGCAGCAACCAGGAAACCTTGGAATTGCGATGAATATGGCTCGGGCATTGGAACGAAAGCAAATGGTTTCACAAGGAACCTTAACATCACGAGCTAATATAAGTTGGCCGGTTTCCAAATCCAATGGTAACGAATCTGTTACCACTACTAACAAGAATATAGTTACCAAAGGCGGGGGACAATCTGGGAAGTCAAGTGGAGGCAGCAACAAGATGAGCACTTCTACACAATTTATTAAGAGATTAACACGAGCAGAAATGGCTGAACGAAGGGCTAAAGGACTCTGTTATAACTGCGATGAATCCTATAAACAAGGACATAAATGCAAACGATTGTTCTGGATCGAGGTTCCCGATGATGACACTGAATCAGAAGAAGACTTGACAGCTGAACTTGAGATATCTCTAAATGCCATCAGTGGAACTCGTAATTCTCCTACCATGCAGGTATTAGCAGAAGTGTCTGGTGTTACGGTTTCAGTGTTGGTAGACTCAGGAAGCACACATAACTTTTTACGAGAGGGGTTACTTCCAAGTTTGGGATTGAAAGTGTGGAAAAGACCTGGACTGCAAGTATGTGTGGCAAATGGAGAACGTGTACCAAGCATGGGTATCTGCAAGTCAGTTTTGCTTCAAGTTGCGAATGATAAAATTCAAGCAGATTTTTATACTATTCCATTGGAAGGGTTTGATGTGGTTTTAGGAGTAAAATGGTTATGCACCCTCGGGCCGATTTTGTGGGATTTTAGTTCTTTGACTATGCAATTTGTTCTAAATGGAAAGAAAGTTTTATGGCGAGGGCAGCCTCCTGTAGCAGAACCGCGACTAAGTTTGATGCAAACATATAATTCAGCTACAGTAATATTGGAAAATTTGTTGTCTGAATTTGCAGATTTATTTTTGGAACCTTCAGGATTGCCTCCTAGCCGAGAAAGTGATCATCATATACCTCTTTTACCAGGAAAAGGACCTGTTGTAGTGCGACCTTATCGGTACCCACACTTTCAGAAAGATGAAATTGTGAAACAATGCGAACAAATGTTACAACAAGGGATCATTCGACCGAGTAAATCTCCATTCTCTTCTCCAGTCCTTTTAGTGAAGAAACAAGATGGCACATGGCGTTTTTGTGTGGATTATCGTGAGCTTAATGCTAGCACCGTTAAAGATAAATTTCCAATACCAACTGTGGATGAGTTATTAGATGAACTCCATGGAGCACAGTACTTCACAAAGTTGGATTTACGGGCAGGTTTTTATCAAATCAGGGTGGCACCGGCAGATATAGAGAAGACCGCCTTTAGAACTCATCACGGGCATTTTGAATTTCTGGTCTTGCCCTTTGGCCTTACAAACGGCCCTTCCACATTTCAGAGTTTGATGAATGAAGTTTTCCAGCCTCATTTACGTAAGTTTGTATTGGTCTTCTTTGACGATATATTAATTTATAGCAAAACATGGGTTGAACATATACAACATATAAGAATAGTGTTTGAGCTCTTGCGTTCCAACTTGTTGTTTTTGAAGAAGTCCAAGTGTACTTTTGGCGAGTCAAAAGTAATTTACCTGGGACATGTCATCCATGGAGCCGGTGTTGAGGTTGATAATACAAAAATTAAGGCCATTACTGATTGGCCAACTCCGCAATCTACCAAGGCTTTACGAGGTTTTCTTGGTTTGACGGGATACTACCGAAAATTTATTAAGGATTATGGACAAGTGGCTGCACCATTAACTAGTCTATTGAAGAGAAATTCATTTAAGTGGAGCCCGGAAGCTAATAATGCATTCAATAACTTAAAGATTTCTCTCTCAACAGCCCCCGTCTTAAAGCTACCCAACTTCGAAGAAGAGTTTGTGGTTGAATGTGATGCTTCTGGCAGCGGATTTGGGGCAGTGCTACAACAAACTGGTCATCCTATTGCTTTTTTCAGTCGTAAGATTGCTGATCGACATCTTAAACTTGCCGCATACGAGCAAGAATTGATAGGTTTGGCAAAGGCAGTTTCTCATTGGCGACCCTACCTATGGGGCAGGCACTTTCTTGTCCGTACGGATCATTTTAGCCTTAAATATTTGTTGGAACAGCGGATAACTACATCCCCACAGCAGCACTGGATCAGCAAACTGATGGGTTTTGATTTTCGAGTTGAGTTTAAGGCTGGAAGGTTGAACAAGGCTGCAGATGCATTGTCTAGATGCAGTGAAAACTCCGTGCAGGTCATGGCAATCTCTTTCCCACAAGTTGAAATCCTTGCTGCTGTTCGGAAAGAAATATCCACCTCTCAAGAATTGTTACAGTTGCAGCAACGTATTGAACATGGGGAGCTGGGTGCAGATTGGCATGTAAGAGATAAGATGATATTTTTTAAGGGAAAGGTATATCTCCTACCTACATCACCGCTTATCTCTACCATTATTTCATCCATCCATGATATGGCTCATGAAGGTGGACAGAAAACTATCCAACGCATTCATCAGGATTTTTATTGGAAGGGAATGAAGCGTGTTGTACTGGAATTTGTACAGAATTGTTTGGTCTGTCAACGCCACAAGTGGCAAAATCTCCAACCCGCGGGTTTGCTTCAGCCTCTTACTGTTCCACAACAAGTTTGGGCTGACATCTCTATGGACTTTGTTGAAGGGTTACCTAAGGTTCGGGGTAAATCAGTTTTAATGGTTGTGGTTGATCGACTTTCCAAGTATGCACATTTTATTCCATTGGCTCATCCATTTACTGCTATCTCTGTTGCCACTACCTTCTTCACGGAGGTGTTTCGTCTACATGGCCTGCCTGAATCAATAGTGTCGGATCGAGACAAGGTATTCCTAAGTTTGTTTTGGAAAGAGCTATTTCGCCTTAGTGGTTCCAAACTTGCCTTTTCTTCGGCTTATCATCCCCAATCTGATGGTCAAACGGAGGTTGTTAATCGCACTATTGAAATGTATCTACGCTGTCTCACCGGAGATCGACCGCAACAATGGGTTGCTTGGCTGCCTTGGGCCGAGTACTGTTACAACACCTCTTTTCACACTTCTCTTGGCACCACCCCTTTTCATTTGGTTTACGGAAGGGAGCCTCCTCGACTACTTTCGTATACACCTGGTTCTACACGAGTTGAAGAAGTGGATAAAGCTCTCCAAGAAAGAGACGCAATACTCAAGGCTGCTCGTGACAAACTATTACAGGCTCAACAACGAATGAAAAATGCTTATGATTCTGGTCATCGAGAAATAAATTTTTCAGTTGGAGAATGGGTATGGTTGCGCCTTCAGCCCTATCGTCAGTTGACAATAACACAACAAAAGTACCATAAGCTACTTCCCAAATATTTTGGGCCTTATAGAATCATGGCTAAAGTAGGACCTGTTGCTTATAAACTGGGGCTCCCGGCAAATAGTAGAATACATGATGTGTTTCATGTGTCTCTCCTAAAAGAATATAAAGGTCCTACTCCAGAAAATGTGAGCAACTTGCCATCTATATTTGAGGGAAAAGCTTTGCCAGTCCCCCAATCTGTTGTCCGTAGCAGGCTCAATAGAGGCCAACGTGAGCTGTTAGTACAATGGGCAGGAAATTCTCATGAGAATGCAACATGGGAACCTTTTGAACACTTCCAAGCTGTTTATCCAGAGTTTAAGCTTGAGGACAAGCTAAAAGCCGAGGTGGAAGGTGATGATATGGATGCTTTTATTGGGCTGCGTTATGAAAGAAGAAATGGAAAGAGATCTGCCTAATACAAGAAAGAAATCAGCACAGTTGTGTTTTATATTCTGTTTTATTTGATTTCCTTACGATCCTAAAATGATGCCTGTAATTTAGGATCTGTGTCCGCTTATTATATGTAGCCTATATAAGGCTTGGAACAGAAATAAGAAGTTAATTTTTTGGACTCAAAGTTAAGTGTGAGTGGGCTCTGTCAAGGACGAGTCTTGCTCAAGCCAATTCACTATTGATTCATCTAAACATTCTTTCGTGTCAAGACCTGTGACTAGATCCTACGCTAAGGAACATAACACATTATTAATTTATAGAGGTTTTACTGTATATGCATGTAGTGATGCAAATCAGATTTTTATGTGCTATTGCTGTTTTTTGTTTTCACCAAGTATTATTTCACTGCCTTGTTCAATAGCTGCAGGCATTAAAATGGTGTAATGATACTTTAGTAACATTGCTAAGCAAGTCTGTCTTTTCAATCTTTTTTTGTGCTACTAAGACATACTTGCATAGATGTATCAGTATTCTTGAAGCGAATGCCCAGCTGATTTTGTTTTCCCTCGTTACTGCTGATGTTCATCTAATGATGAACTATCTTGCTATGAATTCTTTCTTGCCACTTTTTCTTGCGAAGGCTGTCATAACTTTTTGGCATGTTCCTGTCTTAAACAATTCTTTGAATGTGAATTATCTCAAGCGTAACATCAGTTTTCTGCTAGTAATAACATAATTTGTCTCTCGTAAACAGAGCAAGAATTTATAAATCTAACACGTGTAATGTATTTATGTCTGTTAAAGGAAATTATATTGTGTCATTTTTCATTTTCTAAATGCTGTATTATTGTGCGACTCCACAAGGAGATTTCAACTGTTGTTGCTGCTAATGTTCAATCAGTTGAAGAAGTAAGGAGGCTCAGGAGTATTTATTGTACTTTTTATGTTTATTCAGCTATCACACATCTTCATTTTATTGATGATGTACTTTCTCATGTTTTCTTGTGTTCTTCAATCAGTTTTTAGGCGCAGAATCGGTTGAAGCAAACCTAATATTTGATGAACTTCACAAAAGTTTGTCAATCCAACGGGGAGAGCTGGCCAATTTTGCTAGTGAGCTTCGTCAGGTTTGGAATCGTTACATTACTTTTTAATGTGTAGTTATTGTTGGATGATTTTTTTTAAAAATTTATTATTAGAGATCTGACTCACTGATAGTATTTTATTATTATTAGAGATCTGAATCACTGATAGTTGTTTATTCAAATAATTTGAGTCTTGTCGCAGTTTTTTAATCTACCCTGATAATAACTTAATAACCGCTCTTCTGATCATGTGTTTACTTAATCTTAACTAATAGTCTTCACTCTTTTTTGCAGAAATTTGCTGCAAGTTTTGATCTTTCAACAAATATATCGAAGTATATTCACGGATTTCCAGATAAACTCATTAAAGAAGCAAAACAGCTCGAAAGTCATGCCAACGACATTGGTGAAGTCCAAACAAAGAGCATAACTGACTTTCAAAAAGCCTATGAGGTACATATTTTTTATTCAAGTCCAAGTCTCAAGTGTGTTTAATGAGTTGTCTTATGCTTGAGAAATAAATTGATAAGAAAGAGATAAATATTGAATTTCGTTTATAAAGAAAATGAAAAGACATCAACACGACAACAACAAACTCAAATCAAAGCAATTTAGATTGAAATTCAAAGACTCAAAGTATAAACCCTAGAAAAAGAATAAGGCATTTACACCTCGATTACAAAAGGTAATCATCTGTTCCCCTTGATAATTTGATTCATTTCAGATACTTATTGAATTTTGTTAATACATGTATGTATATGTATGAATTTAAGGGGTTTTGTTGATATTTTGTTATCAATTTCGAGTATTACCGTCTTACTAGAAATTTATATATTAGGTTTAGTTTTCTATAGTGTAAATTTCCTTAGTATCTAAACCATTGATTTATTCATTGAAACGTCAGATTTTAGTAATTGATGTTATTAGACGTGGATGTTGGATTATCTACTTGTCTCGATTCAAGGGTTTTAACACATACTTTTGGCTTTAGAGACTCCTTTGCCCCTACCACTTTTTAAGAATTTCTTAACTTCCTAACATTGTTATTTATGACTCCCGCTTGTTAATATACATAATTTTAAAAATTAACTTGTCAGATTTTGGTATGATAATTTTGTTTGTTAGTTGCTTCTTGATTTTAAATTTCACTAATTAATTGGACCCTGGTGATTTTTGAAAACAGATGGAACCATCATTATCTTCTCTTGCATTTAGTGGTTCCGTTGTAGAAGGAGTTGATAAGGTCAAAGAGGAGAAAAAACTTCTTGTAGTTTATGTATCAGGTATATGCATTGCATATAATTTACAAAAATCTGTTTTGTACCAACTTAAACCTTTCTTGTGGATGTTTTCAGAATAGATTAAACATACCTATCTTGTAGATTGCATGATATGCATCAGCAGGATTTCATTTTATTATTTTTCTCGTGTTACCTTATTTTGTTACTATTATTCTGCATATATCAATGTTTGTGCCCAAGTGTTCTGTTTTTTTATTTAGATTAGGCAACAAGAATTTAAGGAGTAAAAAAGAAGCTTATTACTTGTGCCGCACCAACCTAGTATTTGGAAAAATTGAAAAATTGGCTTTTAGGTATATGTGAGGCCTTCAGTGGCATGAAGAGAAAATTTAGAAGCTCTTTGAAAAGAAATAGAGAAGTAATACGAGGAATTTAGTTGGAATTTGTGAGATGTGGGAGATTCTAGTAAATCTGAATTGAAACGTTATTGAAATCAGGTATTAAGTAATTACAAGGTAATTAATAGTAATAATACAACAGTAGGCTTACTTAAATTCTACCAAGGAAACAACTTGGAGAATTCCTAATTCACCAACTCAACTTATCTTCTAACTCTTACGTTCTATAAACTCCTAAATCCTAATATTTCCTAAGTCCATTCTCCTTGTGGTTATTGTATGTGCTTCCGGGAATTTTTTCTCCTCGTGTAAACTATACAAGTAGCTACCAGCTGCTACCACCCTCAGTCAGAATAACTACTTTCTAGGAACTTGCCAAGTTCATTTTGCTTTCCTCAAATCGGTCTTGATTGCTCTGTATTGATGTTTAATCTATGAAATTCATGTCATTTAATACTGTGACAGATTCAAAAGAATTCTTGTTCTCAAATTTACTGTCATTGTCTTTAGAACAAAACCAATTCAATATATATATATATATATATGTATATATTATATAATATATATCTGAGGTACCTTCATACCTTTATGTACTGACCAAATGTAAGAAGCAGCGATATTTCTCTCATCTCTTTCTGGGGTTACTTGTGTAAATTGCAGTCCTCTAGAGATGTTCTTTCAAACGCTTATTTGAGTTGATTACAAACTACAGTAACACTTCACAGACTTTGAAAAGACATAATGCCAATATCTATGTTTAGATCCTCACCTTTCAACACAAATATGTGTATAGAACAGAGACGTTATGAAATAAAAGTTAAACCAGGAATATGTATATATGTACAGTTCATGTACAGTTGTCATTTTAGAATATATGTACAGTTGTCATATTTTTCTTGGGAGGACACAAAGTACCCGTATGCCGCTGGGAAAATGCAGGATAGGTGTTGAAAACAAGGATTTATGGAACACAAACTATAAAAAGGATAGATATTTGTGGATTAATCGCAGAAAATCCACGAGCCCTAAGGTGATCCAAGAAGAACCACTACCCCCCAGGGTTTTCTCAACCGCAGAAGAGAAGAATTATCATGGATCGCAACCCATAACAAGAGAGAAACAATTCTCAATTCAATAATCAATCAAAGTTTCAATAATCAATCAAAGTCTCCCTAATAATGAAGATTACAATTGTTTATATAACAAATCCTGAAACTTAGCCATCAAGTAAAGATCTTCTAATAAAGGAAATAAATCATTTTTATTATTTTATTCCTATAATCTAGAATATTCATAATAATCTATTTATCTAGTATAACTAATACCTAATAAATTACAATCAAATCTATTCTTAATTAATAACATAAAATAAAAACAAATTAATATTTTAATATCTCGTTCCGCATCAGAAACGCTACACACTCTTTATGCTAGCATTTCATCTATATATAGTTCTCGTCCATTAGGCTTCAACTTTGTTGAAGAATTTCAAACACCCTTTTGCTCAACTTATTCACCCCTGTTAATTTCTATCATCCAATATCACATCGGTAGTTGACATGGTGTCACCCCGCGGAATGGCAAGGTATCCAAATCACATAGTTAGTTATTATATTTATTAAGAACAGCTTCATCACACGTTTATATATGATGCTCACAGTGTTCGCCAATTTTCTTACCATAAGCTTAGTACTTAGCATATTTATTTGGGTTGGCAAATTATAGGCTTAAT